>JAMWET010005040.1:0-48543 GCA_024036415.1 Prochilodus magdalenae | reverse complement strand
GGCTTTCAGTAGAGAACGCACCTCTCCATTCAGCCAGGGTTTTCTGGTTCGGTAGCAGGTCACAGTCTTTGTGGTGGTGACATCCTCCACACACTTGCTGATGTACCCGAGGACAGCAGATGTGTAATCCTCCAGATCCAGCTCCCCCTCACTCTCAGCAGCCTCCCTGAAGACCTGCCAGTCTGTGCAGCCGAAACAGTCCTGCAGCACAGCGTCTGCGTCACTGGGCCACACAGTAATGGTCTTCTGTGTGGGTCTGGAGCGTCGCAGCGGGGGGTGGTATGCAGGGACCAGCATAACGGAGATGTGGTCGGAGAGCCCGAGGTGGGGGTGGGGGGGCGGCTCTGTACGCGTCTCTGATGTTGGTTTTTTGTAAACACGGTTTCGAGTGTGTTGTTGTTTCCCCGTGTTGGAATGTCTATGTGTTGGTAAAACCTCGGCAAAATGTTCGTCAGGTTCACGTGGTTAAAATCCCCCGCCACCACGTAAAACGCCTCTGGATGCTTGTTTTGAAGCGAGCTGATGTTGTCATGTTGTCATGTAGCTCCTTCAGTGCGTTGTTAGCATTAGCATCCGGTGCTATGTAAACGGCAATGACGAACACAGCTGTAAACTCACGAGGCAGATAGTGTGGCCGACACTTCACGGTCAGCTGTTCTGTTGCCTCGGAGCATAGGGCGTTTACCACCACACAGTTTGTGCACCAACCTTTGTTTATGTAGACGCATAAGCCGCCCCCTCGTGCTTTTCCGGACAGCTGGTTGCGGTCCGCTCGGAAGAGCTGCCGGCCGGCGAGCTGGAAGGCTGAGTCCGGCATGCTGTCGTTTAGCCATGTTTCCGTGAGACAGATCACAGCGCAGTTCCTCATCTCATCAGAAACACTCATCCTCAGCCGCAGAAGGTCCAGCTTGTTGTCCAGAGAGCGAACATTGGACAGGAAGAGAGAGATGGAATCGGGGCCGTCCCGTCTGTCGGCGTTAGCCTTGAGCCTGGCTAGCACGCCGGCCCGCTTTCCCTCTCTTCAGTCTACGCTTGCATCGCTTCCTTTTGCCCCGTTGTTCGTGCCGCTCTGCCCCGCCACGCCGGTGTCCGGAGAAGTTGTAGTCTGCCCAGCTTGGCTCTGAAACTACTGTCCATAGTTGCTACTATTGTTGCAGAGCTGTCCTTAATCTTAAAAAGTTCGGTTCGGCTGTAACTCACATGCTTAAGGCGCGTGAAGTCGCTATCAGAACCGACGTAAAAATAACTAAAAGCTGGGTTTTCGCTGGGAGCGTGAGAAGCTGCTGCACCACCGCTGCACCACCGCGCGCGGCCATTAATTTTTATTATAATTATTATTATTATTATTATTATTATTATTTCACTCTTAAGGTGGGAAAAATTTTAAAACCACCAAGCACTCCTAACTCTTGCTGTCCAGAGTCAGAGTTGCTCAAAAAAATAAAGGGAACACTTTTTAATCAGAGTATAGCATCAACTAAGTTCACCTTCAGGGATATTGATCTGGTCAGTTAAGTAGTAGGGAGGGCCGTTATTCAGTTTCAGCTGCTTTGGTGTTAATGAAATTAACAACAGGTGCAGTAGAAGAGCAACAAAGAGACACCCCCCCAAAACAGGAATGGTTTAAAAGGACGAGGTCATTGACATTTTGTCCCCCCTCATCTTTTCCCAGTGTTTTTTCAATAGTTTTGTAGTTGACTTGGGTCAGCATCACTACTAGGACCATTGTGCGGTACCTGGTTTTGCTGTGGTTTGCCTAAGACTGTCTCTCAGCACAGTCTTAAGAGTACGTAGGAGATTCCAGGAGACAGGCAGTTACTCTAGGAGAGCTGGACAAGGCTGTAGAAGGTCCTTAACCACCTCAGTATCTGCTCCTTTGTGCAAGGAGGAACAAGATGAGCACTGCCAGAGCCCTACTGCTGTGAATGTGTCTGACCAAACAATCAGAAACAGGCCTCATGTGTGGGACGTCCTGTAGTGGGCCCTGTGCTCACTGGCCAGCACCGTAAAGCTCGATTGGCATTTGCCACAGAACACCAGAATTGGCAGATCTGCCACAGGCGCCTTGTGCTTTTCACAGATGAGAGCAGGTTTTACCTGAGCACATGTGACAGACTTGACAGGCTCTGGAGACGCTATGGAGAATGTTATACCACCTGCAACATCATTCAGCATGACTGGTTTGGTGGTGGGTCAGTGATGGTCTGGGGAGGCATATCCCTGGAAGGATGCACAGACCTCTACAGGCCAGACAACGGCACCCTGACTGCTATTAGGCATCGGGATGAAATCCTTGGACCCGTTGTCAGACCCTACACTGGTGCAGTGGGTCCTGGGTTCCTCCTGGTGCACATCAATGCCCGGCCTCATGTGGTGTGAGTATGCAGGCAGTTCTTGGAGAATGAAGGAATTGATACCATTGACTGGCCCACCGGCTCGCCTGACCTAAATCCAATAGAAGACCTCTGGGACATTATGTTTTGGTCCATCCGACGCCACCAGGTTGCACTTCAGACTGTCCAGGAGCTCAGTGACGCCCTGGTCCAGATCTGGGAGGAGATCCCCCAGGACACCATCCGTTGTCTCATTAGAAGAATGTGGAGGCCATACAAACTACTGAGTACCATTTTGAGTTGCTGCAATGAAATTTGGGTTAAATGGACGAGCCTGCTGCATCATCTTTTCACTTTGATTTTCAGGGTGTCTTTGAATTCAACCCTCTGTAGGGTACCTACAGGGTTAATTAGAGGAAGGGGGCAGAGAGAGAAAGAGCTACAGAGATACAGAGAGACAATTAGAAGATGAGAGAGAGAGAGACAGAGAAAGAGCTACAGAGATACACAGTTAGAGGGTGAGAGAGAGAGAGAGAGAGAGAGAGAGAGAGAGAGAGAGACAGACAGACAAATAGACGGACAGAGAAAGAGCTACAGAGATAGACAGAGAAAGAGAGAGGCAGAGAAAGAGCTACAGAGATAGACAGAAGGTAAAAGAGAGAGAGAGAGAGAGAGAGAGAGACAGACAGACAGACAGACAGACAGACAGACAGACAGACAAATAGATTGACAGGGAAAGAACTACAGAGATAGACAGTTGGAGGGAGAGACAGACAGAGAAAGAGCTACAGAGATATGGATAGAGTGGGGTGAGAGAGAGAAAGGGAATCTAGAAATTACCTGCTCTGAAGACATTCTGAGACTATGCAATGTTCTGTTACTGTTTTCAGCGGGAACTGTTCTGCTGATTCCCAAAATGTTCTTTCTATGTAGAAGGTGCTCTAAAAGGTCTTAGTAACATTTATAAAAACATTGTTGTGATGCGCGCTGAGCTAAAAGCAGAGCGAGGCTTTATTAGCAGGTTAGCAGTTCAGCTCAACAACAGTGAGTCCCGGCACACATAATGCAGGGAGTAGACAGAGTCATTATCCAGAAGTACAAGCAACAGTTGAAAACCAAAGGAACAACCAACCAGCATACTAAACAAGAGGGCAAGACCAGAAAGGAGTAAACCAGAAATCAAACCGAGTCAGAACCAGAAACAGGAATCACTAAACCACTCAGTAAGACCCAGGAATGACAGAACTTCCCAATTTGTAAGTGTGAACCAGGAGTTTTTCAGCAAACAGCCTGAATGCGGAACAGGTGTGTGTAATCAGTACTCCGGGAATGACGAATGGGAATACAGGATGATATTGAGTGTCATTGGGCGGTGGCTTCTGGGAGATGGCGTTCAGGAGATTGGAGACAGAGGGGAAACCCGGAGGCGCGGCATGATGAGAATGTACTTTTGTTGCCATGGAGCACAATCTGTGGCCCTGACAGCATCCTCCAAACATCTTCTGAATGCTGCAGTTAAAATGTTTGACACATAGTGGAGTGAGGGTCAGTGTATCTGTGGATTAGAGTTTGGGGATCTGCCCTGAGTGAGTACCATGCAGTTTGGTGGCTGTAGGTTAAAGGAGGGGAAATTTATTTGATGAGGAAATAAACAGTAATTGTGCTGAAGTGTGATCTCTGTAGAGGATGTGTACAATCAAGACAATTAACAAAACATGTGCCTGAACTTTTGCATGTAACTGTATTGTGTGGTTAATTCTAGCCTTTTTTTGTCTAATTCATGAATGGTAATAACATTTTTTCTAACATTAATTAAACTTGAACACAGGATTTTTATCATTTCTTTATTACATTTTACTGTGCAAACCCATTGTAACTTCTCTCTCTATTTGATCTTGATATCAGAAATTCAATTTACACATGTGAAAAATACATTTTAACTCTCTTAACATTTTAACTCTTTTAAATTTCACCTTGCAAAATAGCATTTTTTCATGTGTATACTGAATCCTAAATATTCTAAAGTTGTGTGTAAATTGAAGACAATGCCTTGAAAGTTAAAACTGAAACCGAATCTCAACATGTCAAATTACTCTTCAGTATTTAAATTACACACATTCTCCTCACACAAGACGGGGCTCAACAAACATTGATTTTGATGCAGGCTGTTTTAGGTACAGTGTCAGATTTTGCAGGAAAATGAGGCTGTAGATACACTGCTAGTCAAACACTTCAGGCCAGGAATCTTATGTACTCCTACAACTGCACTAGCTTCTTTTGTGCATATTATAAACAAAGATAAAATGTCTTAAAATGCATACTCGAGATACTCCATGCATATACAGTAAAACATGGTACATAAACATGTTAGTTTTTTATAATTAACTTTTTCTTCTTTATTGGTCTGTCTGCATTAATGTATTAAAATACATTACTACATACAAATTAAATTTGCAGGAAATTACTGACTACAAAGTTGCAAAGTTTGCAGAAACTGTCAAATCAAGACATTGTGATCAGATTTACTAATGTCTGTGTGAAATCAGTATTCTAGGAGAACGTTATTACACCTAATAGATAAGAATACAGTTCACCTTTTAAAAGAATCTTCTTGCTAAAGATCTTATATATCTTATATATACAATCTTATATATACTTATGATATTAAATTATTTTTTGGATCTGTCCTTCTAGATTCTATAACTGTTGCTACAGAATCAACAACAGATCTGTGAGTAGTGCACTTTACAGCTAGTCTTTATTTAGAGACATGATTTCATCCCTGCATCAGTTTCACACCTCCCTTCCTTCTTGTAGAAGAACGACTTACTCTTCTTCAGTGACAACCAAGAATGCATATAGCACATGGAGTGGGAGAGAGCAAGAGAAGTAAGTTCTAAAATGCTTCTTTATTGATTCTGTACTTCCGGTACCACTGAATGTACAGCGTTTGCGCTGAGACCCTGATCTCCTAAGATGCCAGATAATGAGTATGAATTTGAATGTGTGTAACCTGGTTATGGATATTTGTCGCTGGAATTAAATAGATCACTATTTAACCAAAGCTTTAACCAAAAATATCCCTATTTGGATAAAACTCTGAAATTCACTTTTTTTAAGCTTTTCAATGTAATAATAAAATTGCTACTGAGATTCATAAATAAGTAAATAAATAACTTGCTTTTTTCATTGTAGAGCACTTGATCTTTTATTTTGAAAAATGTGAATCAACCGCGTTCAAGCTCCTCTTTTCTAATAGGCCCTTTTCACACTTCCGCATTCTTTTTTCCGGAAACATGCGCGGATGGGTAACGCTAGTTCCGCAAAACAGTAAACAGTAATGGCAGAGTCCAAGAACAAGAGATTTTGCAGTGTACCAAGGTGTTCGAACTCAAAACAAAAGCAGCCGTATCTCAGTTTCCATGGCTTTCCGGCTGACGGCGAGCAAAAGAAAAAACGGGTGCGTGCGATAAGGAGAGACAAAGGGGTAAACTTTGAGATTCGGCGCGGGAGTACCTTTGTGTGCACTGCTGCGGACTACATAGAGGGAAGCTCGCGGCTGAAACCGGGTGCTGTTCACACTCGGTTTTCACGTCCCCCCTCATAAGCTGTCAGCGTTTTAAAGAGCAAGCTCTCGCCGGGGGGTAGAAGCCAACCGGCAGACCATGTATAACCTCAAGTTTGTGTGGATCCTCGTTCTTCCTCATCGATCGGTAGCATGTAGCTCTGACTATCACCTTGTTGTCGACTATATTGGACACTGAATAAACAATAACACTTAGCCTATCATTCCTGTGACGAGGGTTAACTTGTTGTTCTAGCGTGTTAGCAGGCATAGATGTAAACAAAGCTTACGTTAGCTGACGTTACTTGGTTTGCTAGCTAACCTAATCGGGAGCTGCGAATAAGGAGCTAACTTCAGCCTCGTAGACCACGTTAACTAAAGCAGTCAGTATCCTTCATAATATTTACTATTTGCTTAAACTAGACATATTTAACATTAAACGCTAGTATATGATGCATATACATTAAATGCTAGTTAGCTAGCTAGCACAGATGTAAACAAAGCTAACGTTAGCTGGCGTTTCCTTACCCTGATAGCTGTGAAGGAACTCTTCAACAAAGAATTTGTAGCCTTTGTTCATCTTAGAGTCCTTCATTGAGGAATATTTTCCAGCGATCCTGGAAACATCCTCAAATTTCAGTCTTGACAGCGATGAAGTGAAATGTTTCATGGTCAGGCGGGAGTACAGGAACTTGTACTACCCAGCGTCGACGTATTTCTGCTTTTTTGTGAAAAGGGCCAATCCCGTGTATACGCAGTGCTGCAAGGATCTACTTCCTCTTTCCGGTTGGTCACTCAGCGTGAAGACGCACTATAGTGGAGGCGAAGCTGTAAACCTACAGATACACAAAATAACGTTTTATATAAACTCCAAATAGTTTACTGAAGCGTTATTCACCTACAAGAAGAAGATCTTTTCTTTGTACTCACCAATGGAAGAGCTTTGGTCAGGTTTTATTGGACTGTGAGACCAGCTGAGAAAATTCGTTGGATCCTTTTGAACCATCCGTGAACTTTGATCTTGATTTTTCCGGTAACGAGTGGCGAGCCTGTCTAGAAAAGAGAAAGCAATTGACTGCAGAAGAAGACTACGTCAGGACTTGACAAGTAATACTCACCCAGTACTTCACTGGTAGGACTCGAACACAAAGCCTACATGCAGGAACTGAGAAAGCAGATTGGACTCATTCAGACACACAAACAAAGTATTTCAACACTCCATTTCTTTGTTTTTTGTATTTATTTGTTTTATGTATTTTCTTTTCTTACTTTACAGGTGCAACAGGTGCAAAAAGGGGGGAAACACTGTAATAGAGACTTGCCTCCTGGATTAATCAGACTGTATCTAAGAGAAAGCTGCTTTCCCTCTTAGTTCTGTCTTTCTCTCTTTTTCCGGGATCAACCTGAGGAGGTTGGGTTCCGCCCTTGAACCTGTTTCCTCTTGAGGTTTCTTCCTTACTCAAGGGAGTTTTTCCTCGCCCTAGTTGCCTCTGGCTTTTTCACGGGGGGGGGGGTGAAGCTGCTTTGAGACCACGTTAGATGTAAAAAGTGCTATTTAAATAAATATTGATTGAGTGATGATTGACTTTGAGATTGATGAGAGACTTTGGCTAGTGTAAGCCATGCCTTAAAGAGTGCAACTTGAAGTATGATGTTGTAAAAGAAGAAAATAAACAGATTCAAGATACATGCTTCATTTATTGTCATATAGTAACAGCAGTATAGAGAAACAGCAGGGATAGGCAAGTCTCTCAACAGAACCAACAGTGCAAACACTGGACTATTACCCTACTAAACACCTCACAGCACAGTACTGAATGGAAGAAGCAACACCTGTGCACATCCCAATTGTTTACATGCTTAAGTTCCTCACCATGCATGTGTTGGTCTTGACTGGGTGCCAATGGCTGGATTGTCCCTCTTTCCCAGAAATGCCGGAACAATGACTTCTCTTCCCCAACACAGCAGATCTCCTTCCAACTCATGGCATCCCTCCTCACACTGCAACAGCAGCAGTGGTGGTCCCTTAATTTTTCTCCGCTGCCCACCGCACCACAGACACTTCTCCGGAGTGATCACATGGGAACCCCCAAAGCAGCAAAAGTCACCTGAGCATCATCTCCACCGTGAGCCTCCTGTCCTGGTTTCTCCAGTTCATCACCCGGCATGATGTTCATCACCCACAACCTTTACAATCACCAGCGTCTGGCTCTGATCATGAACTCTATGTATGGGTCGGCTCCATCTTTGAAGTTACTCCCTCCTCAGACTGGATCTAATAGATGTTCTAAGCTCATTTTCCTGTTCTATCTTTTTCTCTTCATCCAAGATCGACCTGAGGAGGTAGGGTTCTACCCTTGAGCCTGGTTCCTCTTGAGATTTCTTCTTTACTTAAGGGAGTTTTTCCTCGCCACAGTTGCGTCTGGCTTGCTAACGAGGGGGTTTGGACTCGTTTTCCCTTTCCTGTGTCTGTATGTTAACTCCGTGTTTTTCTTTATAACAAACTGATTTTTTGTGAAGCTGCTTGAGACAATGTTGGTTGCGCTATACAAATAAATAGTGATTGATTGATTCGTGGCCTAAAGAGCCTTTAGCAGGAAACCAGTATATATATATGTAACATGTTAGTGTGTGCTGCACTGGTGTAAGTGGATTAGACACAGCAATGATTAGAGACACCAGCTCATCTGCTGCTACATAGTTTATGTTGGTCATCCTTTACTTCTTCATCAGTGGTCACAGGATGCTGCTAAGAGGATACTGTTGGCTGGATAGCTTTGGTAGGTGGAGTGTACTCAGTAGCATCAGTGACACTGAAGTGCTGAGAAACTCTATCTGTTCCATTTACTCACTATATATTTACACACAGTGATTAGGTGAGTATGAGTGATCAATGGTGTGAGGCATTACCTAAAAGACATTATATGAGTGTATAGACAAATGCCCTTTATTTTGAGTAGGCACTTTAACAGTCTACACGAAACACAGGAAGGGGGGAATCTGGGAAGAGACAACACACCAGGAGGGGTGTTAAATATCAATGTTTGTGTATAAGAGTGCACGTGTTCAAGTGTGTATGTGTACAACAGGGTCTGATCTTTGGAACAGAGTTTTTATCAGGGTTGTAAAACCTATAGATTAAAGGTCAAATACCTAGAGGCAGTAATTGGTTAGGAGAGCTGACCATCTAATAAAACAACACAAGAATACATCCTCTTGGCACATTAAGGGCGGGTGAAACAGTCTATAAAACCTATGTGTCCAGATACTCAACTGTGATCGCCTTGAAATAGAATAACTCAACCCTTCAGCCGTCCCCTGGTTCTCCCTTCGGTGCATGAAAATAACAACTAAAGCCCATCGTCCCCAGACACAACTACTGGAATAGACGCAACTACACTAATAATAACAACACTTCAGCAACAACAGCGACAATGTGTGTCCTTTTTACTGGAATGCTTACTGTGCATGGCCACAAACTCTAAGCTCCTCAGTGCAGTGCAAAACTATAGCTTATCAGAAAAAGTACTCATTCTATACACAGAAGAGTTAAAATTTTATTTAATTAAAAACATCATGTTTTTGCTCGTATGAAAGAACACAGATTTGTTAGTAAATATTTTTTTTCATGGTTTTACACATATAAATCGTTAGTGAATCATGTCCTGAAAAGTGTAACGTGGTGTATGTCTTACATCAGTGATTGTATGTATTAATGCATAATACAAAATTAGGAAATGTCTCCCTCCAGTTCAGCACGTACTAACTCACTCATACAATGTGTCTCATTCACTGCAGCAATGTAAAGACTCTGTTCATCTTGATTATGCTGGCTGTAGGACTCGGACTGCCGCTGATACTGATCACAATCTGTGTGTTCAGTAAGTAGTGTCATTTTCTTGACAATCTTTTAAAGACACTTTTGCGATGATGCTGTTAAAACTTCTTGGACTCTTTTGGAAAATACAGGCCATCAGTCAGCATAATTATAGGGTTCAAAATCTAAGAGAATAATTTTATCACCTTCAAGTTTAAAAAAAAAAAACAAATACTGTTTGTACTGTCCATATGCCCCATATATGAAATCTAAGCTGCAGAATCATTGTTTTTGTAGTGCCACACACATTACATACACCCACCAGCCATAAAATTAAACCCACTTCCCTGTATCTCACTCACTCATTTGGTTAGCTCCACTGACCATATAGGAGCACTTTGTATAACTACATGGTAGTAGTGGAGGTAGTAAAACAGTTTAAGAGTGTAGATACATAATGTTATGACTGATCTGTGTATATCTACACACACACACACAAAAGTGAGAAAGTAAGGTAAGATATGGGCCCTTCCGTACACTTAAGTGTTCAAAATATTCACTAATAATTACTGTGAATGTTTGTGTTGTGCTTTTTTAATGTATAAAATTAATTTATGTTATTAAATAACGTACAAGTAGACATGTATTAAATCTTCGGTAATTGCTAATCATGTCTAATCTGTATATTTCCTTGATTACAACAGATAAGAAGCAGACCAGACAGAGGAGCAATAGCACTGCAGTAAGTAATGTTGTTGATGGGAGGCATCATGTGGTCTGGTATGGTATTGCTTTGATTAGTGTTGATTGATGTTCTAACAGGCATTAGTGTGATGACATCATACACTCTAAAAAGTGAAGGTAATAAAAGGGATCTATACATGATGCCATGGAAGAAGCATATTTGCTGCCCTAAAACCCTTTAAACTGACAGCTCCTCAGGAAACCCTGTTTGTAAATGAACTGTATGAGTGCAATGGACCTCTTTAAAATTTAAAGAACTTGTTTTTCTTCGGACAGCGATGATAGAACGGCGGGTTATGGAGCAGCTGATGCTGCTATACAGATGTGTCCTTTCAGGGACACAGTTCACATTCTCCATAGTAGCAAAATAGTCCAGGTGCTAAACTGGTCTACAGTCCAGACCGGTTGCTTATTAAAAACACTTGGCGCATATGAAATGGAAAATGCAGCAAAGGTATTATTGAGCAGCTGAAATGCTATATTACGCTGGAATGGAAAACATTTTGCTTTCAAAACCAGAGCAAGTGGTCTCCTCAGGTCCCATGAGTTGAGATGATTTGAGGAACACAGTGGTTAGCATAAACCTGTCCCAAGGTTCTTTGTTTGATACTGAAAAGGTCATGTTAAACATCCAGCAGATATGAAATGAAAATTGGGAATGTAAAATATGGCTTAAAACTCTATTCATTTCTGATGGGTACTTTCACGTTCAGCACAAGCAGGTGTTGTTGTGGACCCAACTGTGTCAAAGGCTCACTAAAAACTGTCTAGCCTTTATATGGTGACATGTTAAGGGTGATGAGGTTCTTATTTACTTTACATGGTCAACTGGTCCAAAAAAATGAGAAATGTTCTAAACTTTCAAGTTTTCTGGACTTCAGCAAAGAGATATTATAGCAGAACACAGTTTGATTAAGGCGGGACAAACCACATCAGCCTTATTTGATTGGTGTGGGGGAATTCTTATGTAAATGTGACCCAAGATAAGTACTTGACAAAACTGTTTGGCCATTTAATTGGCATTGGAATGTTATTTGTATTGGCTATATATTTTGTACATGTATATTATGAGCCCACAAGAACAAGATTAACCTGCTTAGACAGGTCCCCTGGTACTGGGTCATTCACGCATACAGATTTCTATTTGTTTTGTATTGCTTCATTTATTTATTTATTTTTAAATTGTTTTTATTTTTATTTTCTTCAGTGGAGTACCATGGGAATTGGATTGGGGCGGGGGCTGGGTGCCCCATTTTTCATAATTCCCTTTTTTGTCTGTTGTATCTAATGTTAATATTTTGGAGCTTCATTCTGAAAACAAACAAGCAAATAACAAAACAAACAATTGGTCTCAAACAACATATTTTTATTTCAAACTGGGTTCCTTTGTGATGTCGCACAAAGAACACTTCATGGGGCCTCATTTTTGTATTTGTAGTTCTGGAAGCTAATTTGTATTTCGAAATATTAATATGACAATGCAAATACGTATTTGTTTGTGTGGGTATGAGTATATGTATGTGTGTGTTTGTGTTCAAAAAGTCCCCTACAGTTGAAACTTCAGTGACATACAGTACTGTGAATGAGACAGAGATAAAGGTGGGATTATATTCTCTAGACTCATTCTTATATAAAGAATAATCAGAGCTTATCAGAGAGGGTTATTACTATGGTGCTATGCTGAACGAATTATGTTTACAGCCTTTCTCTACACTGGATGAAAGTCATGTGATCTACAGTAGTGTAACTGCAACCATCGATGAGAAAACTGTAAGTGAACTCCTAAAACTACCACCATTCTCACTAATAACACGTCACAGTTTTGTTTGAAAGCAGGAAGCATTCATGTAAATTATATCTCCTCGATGGAGATTCCTCACCCTTACCAAGCCTTTAGTTTCACTGGTGAAACAGCACCTGGAGTGGTAGGAATTAGAGATCATTATTTATGAATGTGTCCCATTTTCCATCTTTTTCCAACAGTTGGAGGTGATGGAGTGGTCTACAGTCCAGTGGTCTACAAGTAATTAGGAGGTGAGAGTGGCTGAGAGTGAGTAAGTCTACTGAAAGGCAAAACTGTGCTGATGTAACATTGTACTGTAGTAGACATAATCTACAAAGAGTATTATCAATACAAAACTGACTTATTTTATTTATTTGTTTGTTCTGTTCTTGATTGCAGGTTACAACAGCTGCATTTCTGGATGGAACACAGATCCTTTACAGAGAAGACACTGTTATACCTGTTAAGTGACCTGATAAAAGGACATAGGCTGTACATTTGGTACATTAATTAGTTAATTCCCAACCAGCATATTGTTCTATCTTCCTTATTCACTTTGTTTTACTTGTAAATAAGCTTTGGTCTACTGAAACATCTTACACTGTAAAATAAATAAATAACTTTTTTTTTTTTTTTCCCCATAATGACAGAACAATTCCTAGTAAAATTTTAAAAAAAAATCTGTGTACTGACAAAAAATAAAAGATGTATTTAATGAAAATAAATAAACCGTATATGCATATATGACATAATAGGAAAATACAACTTTCTCATTGGCAATGAGCCAAAAGTGAGAAGCTTTCTGTATACTTAGCTTCCTGCTGCTCTGCTTGCTTGGCTGTTATTAAAAGTGTAAAATTACTAAATTACATTTTATACTAAATGTTGTGATTTTTACCAGCTTTGCCAGTGTTCAGACAGATGTTTCAACCTGATGTTGTAACCACATTTTAATCACCTACGTATTTGTGCTAGGTATTTTTATTTTGGAGGAGGAACAAGTTAACAGCTGATTCAGTCCCAGGCTCATATGCTGGACAAATTGGTCACACATATTAGACTTTTTTGTAAAATTTGTCAGTTGTCAATTTAATGAAAAGATATAGTTGAATGTGTTAATATTTTGATGTATTTTTGGTTTTTAAATACAATCAATATTTATGTGAATTTAACATGCAAGTCCTCTAATTCAGTCACAACTCCTTTGTAATATGTAAATTAAATATTTGCCTAAAAAGTAACTCAAATTTAAAACTTGTTTATTAAACAAATGCTGTTTTTTACGCTGAATTAGTTTTTTCATTGAATGGATTTTTACATGTAAATGAAGGGCATACGATAAACAAGTTAAACAACATATTTCTTTTAATTTTCTAAATATGAGTTCACTTATGAAGGTTTTTTACAGTTCTTGTTGCTGCTGTTCATCTTCATGTTGTAGGGTCAGTAAAAAGAATCTGTATGCTATATTTTCAAAGCTCAGTTTATCTCACTATACTAAACCAAAACAGCCAAACAAAAAATTAACACAAACACAAAATACTATTTAAACGATCACACTGTGTTCTGTTATTGCCCTTGGTTCTCTTATTGTAATATTCTCAGGCAAGTTACAGTTGTATACTTTTTTTTATTTTATGTGGCCAGAAGCAGTGGGCAGTGAGTGAGGAGAAAGTGCTCTTCAGTTTTTTAGTTACTTTCTGTTCATCTTTTATATAGGCAGTTCCTGAATTAAAGGATGATTTCTGCCCTGGTTTAATAATTTCACTGTAACTTTACCAAACAGGAATTGGTTCGGCTGCTACTGCCACAGTGCCAGCAATGAATTAGAAACATAGGAAGTGAGAGCTTTATTTGACACTGGAACAACTCTAACACGGACTGCCTTGTTGTACTGATACTTTGTTCCTAGTAAGTAGACTTCTCATGTAATGGGGCAGGAGTGTCTACAGTGCTGGATATAAGAATGAACAGAAGCAGTGATGTAGATGTAAAGACTGGAGCTGCTACAGAGTGGGGAGGACTAACACATCCCAGAATTCAGTAGTGCAGGTCAGGGATGATGGGAGAAGATCCTTCAGTGTGGAGATGAGTGGACTGCAGAAGAGTGATGCTGGCTGGTACTGTTGTAAAACTAGAGATCTACAGGTTCCTGTTCACCTCAATGACAGTGATACTCCTCCAGTTATGTTTATAAACACTAAAATTGGATTGCATGATTACCTTTGTGTTTAAGAAAAATGCATGTAAGAACACTTTTGAAAAGTGTTTAATATGAAAAGATCATGTATTATTTTGGAACAATGTATGATAAGCGTATTTAAATTATGATCATATGTAGATTAAACATTTATTTGTACTTTTGAGTGTTTTTTCACAAAAACCTATTTAAATGTAGGTGTATTGGTATGTAATTTGTAGACATAGCAGTTGTTATATGACTGCATGTACTGAATGGATGTATGGACAAGCTTCAGTGCTACTTACTGACTTACGCTGCGACTTTACATGGCATTTTAAATTAGATTTCAGTAACAAAAACACACACACACACAAACGTGTATGCAAGTGTGCAGCAGATGTACTATTACACATGCAGAAGTTACTTTGAAAAATGTC
The DNA here is from genome assembly GCA_024036415.1 of Prochilodus magdalenae. NCBI lineage: Eukaryota > Metazoa > Chordata > Actinopteri > Characiformes > Prochilodontidae > Prochilodus > Prochilodus magdalenae. Next base: position 33,682 of record JAMWET010005040.1, on the reverse strand, counting down.
AGTGTCTACACACGCTTTTCTGTACTGAATGGCAACACTGTACTGAATGTTGCGATGAAGTTAAGCAAATGCTAAGACACGAATTCTGTTACCCTAAAATGCACCTAATATGTTTTTGTATAAGTATACTTCAGGGTTTTACGCATACATTGTATTATTCATTGCATAAAATGTACAGGTATTTCCAAACAATATGTGAAATTTAAAAAGTTTACTCTTGGTACTCTTATGTTCTATCCGCACATGATATGAACTCACACAGACACTGTAGAACGATTATTTAATTTACTGAGATAGGAAAATAAAACACACAGCAGCTCTCCACTTGTTACTCTGGCGTCGAGGACCATTAAAACTACATTACCCATTATCTTTTAGTGCTTCTTGAACAGTGGCGATTTCTCTAAGACTGCAAGGGAAGCTCAGCTTCCCCTGAAATGTAAAGAATGTAATGGTGAAGTATGTACAGTTGTGTTACCATTTCATTGGCTACAAATGCGTTAGAACGTGTTAATCTCGAAGATGAGTTCGTTCAGAATCAGCTACTTATCACATGTTGACCAGAAAAGGCATGATGCCTGAGATGATTTCATGTTTGTGCAATCCTATACACATAGACTTAATCTGGAGCTGTCACCGGGGGGAAATGCTTGTGCATTTTTCTCCAAATCCACAAAGTTTTCTTGAGTCTGCAGGCTGTTCAAGGTTGCCCAGAAATGCTCCTACTCAATGGAATTTAACATCACGGATAGTGAGCACTGTGGCAAACAACTATGATGGCCTCCTGCAGACTTTTATAACATCATTGCAGACAATGGATGATGACACATTGGATTGTGCCAGGGGTTTTGTAATGAAACTGGAAGATTTTGAATTTGTGTTCATGTTGTACACATATGAACAAATCTTCTCAAAGACTGATGTGGTCTTTGATATCGTCCAACAGAGGGCCATGGATGTTCTCTACTGCAAGAAAAGAATTAAGTCTCTTCTTGCTTTTGTCAAAAAGAAGAGTTCAGAGGGGGCTTTCCAAGCTGTTTATACCAAAGCAGCAGGTCTCACATCAGACGCACAAGATGAGCCCATGAGAAAGCACCGTCTCTCTCAGTTCCAGGATCCCCAGGAGCACTATAGATATCTGTACATGGCCCTCCTTGATAATCTCATGAAGCAGGGAAAGTTCAAAATTTGGAATGTTTGCGCTTAGAATTAGTCAATCCAAGGAAGTTTGATGACATGAGAGAAGTGTTTCCAGAGGAGGCATTCCAGAGTGTCCTGAAAAGTTATGATCAATACTTTGATTCAGGGAGACTGAGGTCTGAACTCCAAGTCTTGTATTCAAATAAGGACTTACAGGGTAACAGGGGAAAGCTGTATGATTTCTTGTATGATTTTTTCAACAAAAAAAACCAAAAAAACACTTGCTGCTTCATGACGATGAGACAGTATTTTCATGTAGCTTCCATGGTCAACAACAACAACAGAATCATGCAACACTTGCTTGAACATTACATCAACAGGAAATCTTGCAATTCAGCCAAACATAAGATGGAAGGCACATGCCCGTTTTTTTCATGTTTTGCTGCATGAATTTGTTCAGGTCATTTATGTTTTTCCTGGGTTTTTGTTTGGGTAGAAAATGACTGGGACTTTAGGGGAAGAACGAGGGATGTGAAAAGAAAGAAACGGTTAAGTGTGGGTCAATGCATCACTAAATTCCTGTTGAATTCCTAGTGTATGCAATTTGATGTCTCTAGGTCGAGCGGAAGTAGGGTAGATAGGCACACCTTTTCGATCCTATTAATTCTCTATGGGATACAATTCTTTGCTACCCAGAATCCATGCATCTGATCAAAAAGCTGTATACAAGCCCACATCACACCAACATACCGGACAAACTGGAGTTGACACGGAGTCAGTATTTTGAAAGCTGAGGGACAAGTTAGTTGGCGAAGAAATGTTGCTTTGCAATGGTTGGTAGTAGAGTACCATACCAAGAAAAGACTTAATTCTTTTCACTGAAGGTGTGCATCCATCCTCTTCCATCAAATCAGCCATTGACATCCCTGTGATGACTTCAAGCTTGCTGGATCCAGTAAGACCCCATTACTGTCTATAAGGTGGCCAAAAATACAGACAGATGCCCACCTCAGATGACACTTCCTTAGATTGAGTTTGAGATTATGAAGCCCCAACTGTTGGATTACAACTTTCAATCCCTTCAATGCTTCCTCCTCGCTCAAAGCAAACACCAGCAAATCATCAAGATAGCATAACAAGCTATTGAAGTTAAGGTCACCAAAGATACTTAGCATCATGCACATAAATGAGGCTGAATTGTTTGACAAACCTTGTGGCATATGAGTGTATTCCTGTAGCCCTAGGGAAGTTGTAAACACACTGTCTTGGGGATGTTGTAGAAACCTGATGTCAGGTCCCTGGTACTGAAAAAGGCATTTCTAACTACCCCTGCCAAACAGTCTGCCTGGTGTGGGAGGGGTCCCTACTTTGTAACTCATCACCCCTCCAATGGCACATATTTGTCATATACTCCCGAAACTGTTCACAACCAGCCGCCAATAATCATCACTAACTTTCAGTCGATGCATGAAAACTGTCACATTTGCGTCTAGTATCAGTGATTTTTTTTTATCCTGGCACCACGAAACAGGCACAATGCAGCTCCTCCCACATACTTTTCATACAGGCATTTTGGCATTTTTAGTGTACCTCTTCATCCAACTAGGACTACCTTTTCATTTAATGCCTTTGGTTCCGACAACACATTCTCATTCAGCATTCTTATCTCAGCCTCCTCGTTAAACGCGCATGCCATGGACCCAGAATCAAGCATCCCTTGCACTTGAAATTTGTTATTCACACTAACCAGTGCATAGAACAATTCACAGACATTATGATGGCATTACTTAAGGGAAGGTGCCTCCTTCTGTGTGTGTGTGTGTGTGTGTGTGTGTTTAGTATTTTTGATGTTGTGTGAGGGGGGTTTGTAAACAACCAGCAGTTTGTATCCAACTCATTGAGAGGACTGAGAGATAAGTGGCCCTAATCTTAGTTATTAACTGTTGGTCCCCCCCTCCACCACCTGTTTTTATAAGTGTTGGTGTTCTTTTCTTGACCAGACAGGAGCTGTGGGCTAAGGCGGGACGAATTTAGGTGTGGAATCCCTTTCACCAGTCCTGTAGTTTAGAGCACTTTTTGGGTCCTTGAAGTGTGGTGTTGTTGTGTGTGGTGTGTGTGTAGACTCCCGAATTCCCCCTATTTTTTCTGCCTTGGTAGCCCTCAGCCATGTTCCTTCTTGCTTTGGTTATATTAAAATTGGATCTTAAATCTTGAATATTAAATTGAATTGTATCAATTGTTTTGTTACTTTTATCAATGTTCATAAAGGGGGCCTTGTTTTAGCTTGTCATGTGTGACTATTTTTTTAGCAAATTGTAAACTTTGATTAAATCTTGGAAGCACGTCTTTGGTCTAAATTTGTGTCTGAACCTGAGTGTCATGCTTCTGTCGTGGAAATTTTCTAAATAAGTAGGAATCAGTAAAATCACAGAGTCACAATTAATGCTTCAAAGTAATATATTTATTGAAAAGCTTTCGGCCGGGGAGAAGCTCCTGGCAAATACCCAGAGATCTCCAAAGGTTGACCAAGTTACAATAGGTTATATATCTTCCCAATGGGGTGTTGTCACCTTCCATTGGTTCACAGCAGACAAAGATGTTACAGCGCATTGTTTACACCTAATTCTGATATGAATAAACAAAAGAGTGTTAACATACATGCATAATTAATGAAGGGGATGGAAGCTCAAATATGGTTTTCAGAAACCCCTTACACCTGGAGACATACAAACAAGTTGGTATGCAACTTCAAGGTCACTTGAACAATAACTCACTGTGGCCAGCAGATAAGGCCTACACTTGGAGCTAGAGGAGTAGCTAGCTCGCTACACTTGGAATGAAAAGAAGTAGCTGATTTGTGATCCCTTTCACACAGAGCAGTAAAAGTCCACCCGAAAGTCATGATTAAGTGCTTAAACCTCTTAGTATGTTAGTCGGAATTTAATGTACTAAGGGAATAAAGCTAATGTAATACATATGGTGTATGTGAGAGATAATAATCATCTGGCTATATATTTACCTCGAAACCACATTTCTTTTCTGGGTCTTAAATACCTGTTATAATTCCTAGGGGCGAAATTCCTCTAAGTGGCATAGTCGTACATATCACCATACTCCATCCCACCACATGTGCATGGAAAAAAAATTCTTTATGTGTCACTACTACATCTTTTTGCGTGTGGAAATGTGATATTTATGGTCCAGGGGATTTCTAATTGGGCACTTTTGGCCTCTGTGAGGTTGCTAACACATCCCAGACCATGACAGTCACAATTAGTGTAAAATAAGTAATGCTTTTTAACTCATCTGTGAGGCTGTACTTGGTTTATTTCTTACCAGTTCATCTTTCATGCTGACTGTTAATATGATATATTTAGCTAACAGGAACTGGGCAGGCTGCTATAGTCACAGAGGTGGCTGACCAGTTCCCACCACAGAGATCTTATTCACCATAAGAATAGATCTAACATGGACTGCCTTTTGATGTTCATCCTCCTTATGCTCAGTAAGTAGACCTTCCACATATCTTACCTTCTACATTCATGATCAGAGTGAACCATTTATACATTAACTAAAAGAGAGGAAAGTCTTTAAGGTGTGTTCTGACCATCAGTAAAGTTTAATGTAACTAGTGAAAAGAAGAAAATTGTGTTTGCAGAAAGTGACACTGGGTCTGATGTCTCTGCAGGTATTGAGAGTCGAAGCTCATCATGGGGGCAGTTATCTCTCCAAACTGGAGGAACGGTCACCATCCCGTGTCATTATGATATGAAATATATACATCATAAGAAATACTGGTGCTTTGATGCTAAACATGCATTCAATTACTGTAAGATTCAGGCATATGGAAATAACACAAAGAATAGAGTAACAGTGAGTGATTACCCAGCCCAGAGCCTCTTTACTGTGACTATGAGAGATCTTCGGAGTGCAGACACTGGAACGTACTGGTGTGTTGTGGAGATCGGAGGACTAATGGAGCCAGATGTTAAAGAACAGATGAAGATCACAGTGAAATCAGGTATTAAACTGGTCTATCACTGAAATTTATGGTGTTTTATTGATTGCATTTCATCTTTGGATCATTTCTAAATTGTCTGTCTTTCTGTTCAGATCCTGATCTGTCTGTGGTGGAGACCAGTGTGAGCGGACAGGAAGAGGGCAGTGTCAGTGTTCAGTGTCTCTACAGTGCTGGATATAAGAATGAACAGAAGCAGTGGTGCAGATTCAAAGACTGGAGGTGCTACACAGTGGGGAGGACTAACACATCCCAGAATTCAGCAGTTCAGGTCAGTGATGATGGGAGAAGATCCTTCAGTGTGGAGATGAGGGGACTGCAGAAGACTGATGCCGGTTGGTACTGGTGCAAAACTGGAGATTTACAGGTTCCTGTTCACCTTAGCGTCAGTGATGCTCCTCCAGGTACACTCATAAACACTGATATCTGATTTCATGAGCTGTTAACACAGTTATAATAACACTTAAAATTTAACAAGAAACAATAAAATTTGTTAGTTAGAATTATTTGTGTTCCTGTATTTGTGTGTCCACTTGTCTTGTTAGGGTTTGGTTTATTTTGTCTTATTAAATTAGTTTAGTTTTTCTGTTGATGTTTTCCCTGGTTCAGTTTTTTCCGTTTCTTCATGGACTTTTTTTTAACTTTGCTTACCTCTGCTAGACAATTTCTGAATGTTTGTAAAGTATGTAAAATATTTTATCTCCAAATTGTGGTGCACACAATCTATTTATATGATCTGAAAATATGACATAATGGAAATTTGGGCACTTAGTAGATCTGTCTCTCTTTGTAGTTTGTCTTAAGCACAAAGCCAGTATTACTTAAATGCTATAGCCATGCGCTTAAACAGACACAGATCATGCAAAGGTAGTGATGGCCAGCAGCAGCATTTCCTCTCTTAGATAGGCTGTATAAGATTATAGATTGGATAAGTCTCATTTGGTGTAATTAGAGAGAGTGGCATTTTACACTGACATGTTTAATAAGGTTTTATGATCTTGAATTAAATCAAGTAATACATATGGTTAATTTATGTGCTTTCTCCTTCTAGACTCTACAACTACACAGTCACAAACAGATCTGTGAGTAGTGCACTTCTACAACTGCTGTTAGTCTTCAATTAGAGATTAATTTAAGCCAGACATCTCAGTTTTTGTTCTTATATACAGTGTGATTTGTTTCCTGTTGTTTTAGAGAGCAGTTCTGTATTGCAAAATGAGTGATTCCACACATGCTGTGATCCTGGAGGTGTCCAGAAGAATTGGTATGCTTGAAATAATCAGCTCTATCAAGTGCACTGATTCCCTCACATTCCAAATTCAGTCTAAAAGACATCTTATTACCCTCATTGTCTTCCACCTGCCCTGCCTGAACACTCTTTCTGCTGGTGGTCTCAAGTAGCAGGCCATTTATTAAGACTCTCCCAGCTCATATTTTATGTTCTCATTTTCTTTTTTTTTAATTTGGCATGCTATTTGATACCTTCCAGACTCATTACTTTAGTTATGTTATTCAAACCCAATTACTTATTTACTTATTTGGAAACTTTTGCCATAAATCACATTTACATTTAATTTTGTATCAATTTAGTATCATGTTTGATTTTGCATGGTCAAAGAATGCCAACATTGTAAAGAATGTTTAGTCCTTCTGCTAAATAAAAGTGAATACTTGACAATTTAAATAAAGGTAATATATCAGTCTACATTGTTTTAGACACGGTTGGAGGAAAAAGCTCACATATATATAATGAACACTCTTGAACAGCACATACCCAACTTAAAACATCATGGTGAAGAACCAGACTTAAGCCCAAGATTAAATAAACTGTTTTAAAATGCATACTCCCACTCAAAATTGCAAAATATATCCCTACCTCTAAGACAGCTGGTACTACTCATTAGTTCACAGCCTTGCTTAGTCTGAGACTACTTGTGAATCAGGGCTCCAAGCTGCATTCTTTTTTTCAAATTTTCCATTAATAAATTAAATCAGTGCCCACACTGACATCTTTATATCGACTGATTCCTAAACAGGTATGCATACATTTGTCAAAATGACATTCATCTTCAATTCATCTTCATTCAATGTAATTCCATCAATCTCCTGTAGCAAAAGGAACAGTACTATATGTGCTCTGATGGGACTAATATATGCTCATTCTGGACTCCCGCCTAGTGGTACTGACTCTGTGTTGTTCTGCTGACTTGCACTCCATTTTGCTTCCCCCGCTACCACTTTTGTTCTTTTTCCAACAAAGCATCTGTGCTGTTGGAGTATATACTGGACAACCACAATACAATTGTCAAATCTTTTTTCAAACTAAAACCTGGCAACAAGCTGGCATTTTTATTTTTATATCAGGTGTTCTACTCTTAAATTACCTGGCTTTGTTACAGCAGTGTTACTACATCTATACTATCTATACTCTATTCATCCAAAAACATCAGTCTTGACTGTTCAATTTCTCACCCTTGCTGCAAATGTGGCAATGAGAGACCTGCGTTACCTATGTAGAGAAGGATACCATTGGCATACAATGATATTCGATGTTTCCATGTTACAGAAGGTGATATTGGACACTAATGGATGTTGTCTAATTTTCTGAGCCTGCGGGTCAAGGGATAGGGCAAAAAGTGATGGCGAAAGGGGGCAGCCCTGGTGAGTACCCCTAGATACTGAAAACTGATAGATAGATAGATAGACATTATCCATGATGTTTAGCAGCTTGCTGAGGGCTCTCCTCTCTGCCAGTGGTGTTAAGGACTCCAGCTCTAGTCCCAGCACAGAACCAGCTGTCCTAACCAGCCTGTCGAATCGTCCAGCATGCTGGCACTGTGCTGGCTACCACGGACTGGTAGAACATCAGCAGGAGTTTCTGGCAGATCCTGAAGGACCCGAGCCTTCTGAGGAAGTACAGTCTGCCCTGTGCCTTCTTGTAGACGGAGTCAGTGTTTACTGACCAGTCCAGACTCTCGTCCAGGTGCACACCAAGGTATTTGTAGGACCTGACCACCTCCACATCGACCACATGTCCAGAGACAATACTATGATCTGACAGAAAGCAGGACCTGATTACAACATTGTTTGTTTTTAAAAAGCTCCAGATGAAGCTAGAATGTAATCTATTCTAGAAAAACTCTGATGTCTTGCTGAGTAAAACGTTTATTGTTTAGTTGTAGGATTAATGGCACAATATAAATCTGTTAAACTGAGTGCTGAGAGGAAGTTTTGAAAATCTTTCGATGCACGCATTTGAATGGGAGTGGAATGTTGAAGAGATTTGTCCAATGTCAGACTTACAAAGGAATTCATATCTGCACCAAGAACAAGTGAAAAATCCTGTATCTGTAGTAAAATTGTAGCTAGATTAGAGAAAAACTGATTCATATTAGCATGGCGCAAAAACAGAAATATAAGCACATTTACTGCCAGTTATAACAGTCTTTACATAAGAAATTCTACCATCCTCACTACCGAACCTTCCAAGTGTACTTAATGAAAGTGTGCGCTTCAGTACTACTAATGAGCCCCTAGTTTTGGTGTGCAGTGTTGTGTTCTTGGTTCTTAATATTTGTGTGGGTAAATTACTTGCAAGACAACTTGGTTACTTTCGACAAGCCAATACTTTTGTAGCCCTCTTTTACCAGAGAGGGTGTAGATATTTATTTAACCTGAGCTCATGGGCATGGTTCTCACCAGTTAAGTGTATTACCCCTGTAACTTAACCACCCGTATCTAAGCTGTTTGTGTGCCACGCATACAATATATCCAAGGAGTGGAGTCAGACACAGAATATAGAAAACAGCATCATGTATGATGTATGTATGAAAAATTGAAGGTTCTGCTTTAAAACAAAATAAAACAAAGCTCCAATCTCAACTGAATATGAAAATACACCTCAAATAATCAATGTAAAGGACTCTTTCAACAAAATATATACCTTAAAAAAACAGCTCAAAATACCTTCAATACTCTCTCAATTACCTTCAATGTTTGAACAAAGAAATGTCAATCCGTAGCTCAGTGAAATATACTGTCTTTTTTAACTGTGACAAACACAAACTTGGCTGTACAATACAGTAGAGGACCAGTCACTCATTCAAATATTAATAATACCCCTTTTTTTTCAAAAGCCGGCAAAACCAAACGAACAAAATAACAAAAGGTTGCAGGCCTGATTAGTCCCGTTGCAACACGTAGTGGAATCCGTATTTTAGTGGCAATTCCTACTCACAAGTCAGTGCTGTCCCGCTCCAGCTCACCCTCAATGTCCCCCCGCACAATCACGAACAATCCACAACTCCTCCGGTTTCCCTCTTTCCGGTTTTCCGACCCAAGAAACCTCAAATGCCTGAAGGGCTAGAGGTGCTACCATGTAGCATACACAACCTTTGTAGACTGCTCCAACACCACAAACTGAACAGGAAAAAATGGCGATGCTAAAAATAAAAAACCCGATGGCCCAGGCAGGGACACCGGCAGCTGCAGCAGGTAGCTATGCTAATGGCGCCGCTACCTGCCTACGCGCAAAAAACACAAAAAGTCCTCCCCTGCAATGTATATGGCGATTTCAAAACCCACGTAAAACCTGACAGCCCACAGCAAATGGTCTCTGAACATTATTTACACAAAAACAAAAGGAGTCTGGAACATTACCCAGCTAAGCTAGCTGCAACAGCTCTTCTCCGTCTCCCTATTCTGATGTGCTCTCTCCTGGGACTGTGTGTGTGCTTCACCTCCCCTTCACTGAACCCGAAGTACAACATTATTACCAGGGACAAGAATTCACCCTGGGTAACACTTTTATTAATGAACTTGTGCTCTCCATACCAGGGCTCCTCTTCCTCATTCTCTCATTCTCCCCCCAAGCCTCCTTTGCAAATACAACCTTACTTAATCAGGTGGGAGGGGCTATAATATCACCTAATACCACATCTCCCCTTTTAAGTATAAGCAATTATTACCATGGGAGCTATTGCTGAAAATAGAACCAAAAGACATCACACACCATGTCTACCATATTATCTGCTTTTGTTTCTAACCTTAAACTCAAATATCATCATTAAAAAAATCAACATTCTGACACTTGTAAAACTATTTCTTGAGTTACTATCATTTTTTTTTCTCTCCGGAGGCCAGGGTGGACTACCTGAAGCCAGAGTCAGCTGAGGGGATTATTCTGCCCCTTCTCGACAGTTGCTCCATATTACATGTCTGTTACAAGCCCAGTTTTTGTGGCTTCACTATTGGCCTCCCAGGTCTGGTTCTGGGTATAGTGAGCTCTGGTCTGGCACAGGGTGTTTGTGCCTTTTGATGCTCAATGGGTACAGAGTCAGTGGGCACCTGAGAACTACTCTGCGTAGTGTTGTTGCTTTCAGCCCCATCCATGGGAATAAGGTGGTGTTGGTTCCTACGAACAGTCCTATGGGGAACATCGACAACATAAGAGCGTGGTTCTCCTAACACTGTCCCTGTAACCTTTTGGTCAGTGACCCCACTCATTTGCCAGGAAACAGCTTACTCAGGTTATAAACTCTGTGACGTTTATTGAAGTACATTTGGGCTGCGCCCCTTTTCTATCTTTCCCTAGAGCTTACAGTAGTGAAATCAGGAAGTGAAGGGTTCAACACAGATGGCAGGGTTGGCACAGCGTTACAAAGTTGTAGTCCCATCAGCAAATGAGCTGGGCTGTAGCTGTTTTGGAGTGGGGTCACTCGGTATGCCAGTAAAGCAATGTATGGGTCTGACGCTTTCTTGAGAAGATTTTTTTACAGTTTGTACTGCGCGTTCTGCTTGCCCATTGCTGCAGGGGTATCTTGGACTACTAGTGACTTGTTTGAATCCATATCTTGCTGCAAAGTCAGCAAAAGTGCTTGATGAGTACTGAGGACCATTGTCATTGCAGGGATGCCATGTCGAGCTAAAAATGGATTTAGGGTGAGCAGTGATGTCAGTGGACTTTGTGAGTGAGAGATTTACCACCTTGACATAATGGAAGTAATAATCTACTACCAGCAGGTATGTTTTGCCTTTCAAGGCAAAAAATCTGTCCCCACCTTTTAACAGGGTCTCTCAGGGAGATCTGTTCGGATTAGTGGCTCTGTGTGGTTTGTACGTTCTGTGATGCATGTTCTGCAGTTCAGTACAAGTTTGTTAAGCTGTTGGCTTAATCCAGGCCACCACACACTTTGCCGTGCACGCTCCCGGCATTTCACCACACCTTGATGACCCTCATGCAACGTCATTTCTTAAGGCAGATGGAATAACAAGTCTTGTTCCTTTAAGCAGCAGACCATCATGAACTGTGAGAAAAGCACGTTCTTCGCAGTACTGCTTTTCAGGATCTGTGCAGCGACTGAACTCTGGCCAACCATCCTGACACATGCTCATGACTCTAGAACACATGCTGTCTGCTTTGAGATGTTCTCTCAGTCCATCCAGATAATATTGTTGTAGATGGTTGCTGGTCGATCCGCAGCAGCGCACGTGACAGTGTGTCTGTCGACATAGGCTTTTACCGGGAACATGAAAAATTTTGTAGGAGTAAGGCATGAGTCTCATCCTAAAGCGCTGTATGCGAGGGGATTAGGAGACTAAGAAGTGGCTTGTGGTCCGTCTCCATTTCAAAGTAGCGCCCTATTAGGAAGTCTCGGAATCTCTCACATGCTCAAGTGAGCCCAAGGGCTTTATTTTCCACCTGAGCATATCTCTGTTCGACTGGTGTGAGAGACCATGATGCATAAGCTACTGGCCTCCATGAATGACAGATCCTCTTTCAAGTCATTAAATGCTTTGATTTGGTCTGGCTCCCAAAACCAGCAGTTTTTCTTGGACAGAAGGTCCCTGACGGGTTTGTCTTTTTCAGCCAGCTGCGGTATGAATTTACCTAGTTGACTGACCATCCCTAGAAAGCTCCTTAGCTTGCTGACATTGGCTAGCTCTGGCATGTTTTTGACTGCTGCTGTTTTCCTAACACAGAGCAAAGGTGTGCATCATGCTCTTCCTGTGAATGGCCCTATACCAGCACATCGTCCATGTGGCAGACCACACCTTCCAGTCCTTCTGTGACTTCCATGACCATTTGGTTTTGAAAATTCTCCGGTGCTGAGGCTATTCCAAATGGCAAGCGGTTACAAAAGTAACGCCCAAATGGCGTAATAAAAGAAAAATCCATGTTCGTGTCCCATTTGTTGAGATTTTTGCACCCGCTAATAGACCAAGCTTCTGTTCAATGACGGGCGTATGTACTTTCCTCTTTGCATTGACTCGTTAAACTTTGTCAGGTCAACACATATCCGAGGATTGTCCCCTGATTTTTTTGCTACCACCACCATTCCGTTGGTTCCTCCACTTTGCATCTCCTCCATGTGTTGCAGTTCATTACGGACTTTGGGCATAAGAGGTCAAGGGATACGACGTTGAGTGGTTAAGGAGAATGGTTCTGCCGCTGGCTTCAGTTTAATGGTGTATGGCTGCTGTATTAGCCCTAGTCCGCTGCACAACTTTAGATAGCATTCCTCTAATGGCTGGAGGGTTAGGCTATCCACATGTGTGACTAGTCCTAGGCTAGAGATGGCAGGCCTACCCAATAGAGCTGCATGCAAACTCCTGATTACATACACTTCCTCCAAAGACTGCTTCACTTCTTTCTGTAGGAGCAAATTTGTGACCCCAAGCACATCTAGTGGGGTGTGACCTGGTTCTAATAAGCGTTTGTACACTGGCTTGAGCACTGGCTTTTTGTAGTCTTTGAACACACTATGAAACGTGCTCTGGCATGACAGTCACGTCTGCACCTGAATCAATTTTGAACTTTACTGTACTGTCTAATTTTAATATCAACCCTCCATGGGTCTCCACTGCCCTCTGCTATACCTAGAAATATAGTATCATCAAGCTCTTGAACCTCGTTCACCTTTTTGGATGATAAGTACACTTTCTGATAGTGCCCTTTTTTCCACACGCATGGCAATTTACTGCATTTGCTGGACAGTGAGCTTTTTTTGAGCTTCTCTCCATATAATCCATCGACTTCGAAATATCGGCGTGCATGGACGATATCTCTCCACGAAATACAGCGACTTGAGCATCCACCAAAGCTTGCATATTGCTTGTTACCTGTGCGACTGCGTCCTCCACGAGAGTAGGGATAAGCTCCTTGATAGCTTCTGCTAGCTTAACTAGCTCAGCGAGCTCCTCGTTATCGGCTGAGCGAGTAGTTGTGGGCCTAGGGTTGCCACCCGTCCTGTAAAATACAGAATCGTCCTTTATTTGGCAATTAAATGTTGCGCCCCGTATTAAACCAACAGTTTTCCAGTTGACTCTAACTCTTGGGAGTCTTACAATGAAGCTAACTAGACAGTAAAGGATTGTGTTAGTTAACATTATAAGAGAACAGTGTAACAGGTATGACCTTACTTTTGGTGTAGGTTCAGCAAAGAGCTGGCTGTATTTAGCAAGCTATTTAACTGAGACCAAGACCAAAAAATAAATAAATAAAAAATTGCATCTCAAGCTCGTAAGGAAAGAAAATATATAAAACAAAAAATACAAAAACAATAAAGATATGGAGAGTTGAAATACTTTGTGTTTGTGTGTCTAAATGAGTCCATTCTGCTTTCTCAGTTCTTGCGTGTATTCTTTGTGTTTTAGTCCTACCAGTGAAGTACTGGGTGAGTATTACTTGTCAAGTCCTGATGTAGTCTGGTTCTTCTGCATGCAATTGTTTTCTGTTTTCTAGACAGGCTCGCCACTCCCTACCGGAGAAATAAAGATCATCAAAGTTCACAGATGGTTCCAAAGGATCCAACAAATTTTCTAAGCTGGTCTAACAATCCAATAAACCTGACCTGTACATTAAGCAGTCATTAAGTTGTACACTCATCTCAAATGACAATATTTACACAAACGCAGCAGAAATTAGTGTGAAAAGTAAAATAAGAATGTGCAATTTACATTAATTCAAATAGCTTTAGATTGCAGAATATAACATGTACATTATACAATCCAGTGTAATAAAACAATGAATGTTTCCTCTGGTTTTCTTTGCATATGAACTCTCTTTTCTGTAATAAACATCAACACACTTTCACCACTCTAACACAACATATAGCGTTTACTCAGCTGAAACAGCTTAAAATGGGTGACACGCGCCCTCCTGTGGACTTCAGGTGTAAAAGCTTCAGCCAAGTAAATCGTTCTCTCGGCACAGTAACAACGTGGTGCCGCCATTTTCACATGAAACGCGTTTAACCGAACAATTAATGAAAAACATTATACATATTTCAAAGTATGACAAAAATTGCTATAAAACATGCTTTACATTGCAACCCAAAAGTCAAAAGGTTAATGTAGTAACCAGTGATGCAGTTGCATAAATTGTCCAGTAAGTGGTGCTATAGTGCTCCTAGCATAATTGCCTCAGAGTTAGTGTAGAAGGAGCTGAGACTCGGTACAAACATGGAAGCTGTTGGTCTAGAAGTGTGTTTAGCACAAATAAAGTAAAATCTACATAAATAATCTCTCTCTGCCTCATCTGTAACTTCCCTCAAGTCATCACAGTTAAAAATAAATGTCACATTGAACGGATTCAACATGCTTTCCATTCTCTTTATTAAGCCAACTGGTGGAATTGTTCCTGCATTAGCTTTACAACTTCTCTTACTAAAGCTCTTCCACTGGTGAGTACAAAGAAATCGAGTTATAGAACTTCTTGTAGGCGTATAAAGCTTCAGCAAACTATTTGGAGTTTATATAAAACGTTATTTTGTGTATCTGTAGGTTTACAGCTTCGCCTCCACTCTAGTGCATCTTCACACTGAACGACCAACGGGAAAGAGGAAGTAGAACCTCGCAGCACTGTGTATACACAGGATTAGACAGGAGGAGCTTGACCGCGGTTTGTTCACATTTTTCAAAATAAAAGATCAAGCGCTCTACAATGAAAACGGTAAGTTATTTATTTACTTATTCATAAATCTTAGCAGCAATTTAATATTTTTATTGAAAAGCTTAAAAAAGGTACATTTAGGAGTTTTATCCAAAAAGGAATATATATTTTTTCAAACTTAATATTAATCTATGCAATAGTTCTAGCAATAAATATTCATAACTGGGTTACAACAGTCTTTGGCTGGGTGTTGAGCAGACCTATGATGATCATAAGATTATTCTGCCTAATTAGGACTGAATGCACTTAGATGAAATGCAGCCTACACACACCTAACTATAATAAATTAATAAGTTAACATGACAAACGATTACAGCCAAGCTGTGAAACACGGGGTTCTTGATTTCACGATTGCAAACATTTGAGTGAAAAGAGTAAATTCCTACACATTTCTCAAAACAAATACAAAAATAATTTTATGTGTCTAAGCGATTTCTAATTAGGTGTTTTGACACTTTTGGCCTTTATGATTTCGCCATTTAAACACTTTACATACCCCAGACCTTGACATGCGCAGTTGTTATAAAGTAATGCTATTTGCCTCATTTGTGAGTGGTTGTACTTGGTTCGTTTCTTACTAGTTCATCTTTCATGCTGACTCTCCATATGATTTTAAATTTAGCTAACAGGAACTAGTCAGGCTGCTAAAGTCACAGAGACACCAAAACTACAGAGACGGAAGAAGCTAAAAAAGCTACATCTTATTCACCATAAGAACAGATCTAACACTGACTGTCTTTAAATGTTCATCTTCTTAATTCTCAGTATGTAAAACCTCTACAGATCTTACCTTCTACATACAGTATCAGAGTAAAGGATTTATACATTAACAGACATTAATGTCGTTTTGGTGTGTACCGACCATCAGTAAACTTTAATGTCATTTTTGCAGAAAGTGACACTGGCTCTGATGTCTCTGCTGGTATTGAGAGCCAAAGTTCATCATGCAGGCAGTTATCTATCCAAACTGGAGGAACGGTCACCATCCCGTGTCAGTATGATATGAAATATACACATCATAAGAAATACTGGTGCTTTGATGCTAAAGCTGCATTCAATTACTGTAAGACTCAGGCATATGGAAATAATACAAATGATAGAGTAACAGTGACTGATTACCCAGCCCAGAGTCTCTTTACTGTGACTATGAGAGACCTGCGGAGTGGAGAAAGTGGATCTACTGGTGTGTTGTGGAGATCGGAGGACTAATGGAGCCAGATGTTAAAGAACAGATGGGGATCACAGTGAAATCAGTATAAGATAAGATAAAATAAGATGATAATACATGAACATTATGGGTTAAACTCTGAACTTTCAGTAATGATTGTTGACTGAATGAGCACCTTTCTTGTTGCTCACTCTGTGTTTATGCCTACCTGCCTGCTCTCTCGACTGCTCTTTTGATCTCCCCTGGCTCTGTTTACTAACTATTTTACTCCCTGGTTTTCGACCCTGGCCTGTGTCTCTCTTTCTCTTTCTCTCTCTTTCTCTCTGCCCTGACTTGGTTATGTCTGAATATTATTGTGTCTAATAAAGACAGCTTAGCTTTTAGCTTGGCAAGTGTGACAGTTTTAATATTTTTCCATTGTGTAAAATCCCGTAAGTAGATTGTAGCTATAGATTAAGTTTAGAAGTATATTTCTATAGAATATATGCTCATGTGTTCTTATTTGTATTTCAAATCTGCAGTAGCCGGACACTGTTAAAGTTGACGCTGCCTTTTAAAATAAAATGTATCACTTCCTCTGCCAGCTGTCTGCTGTAGGCTATTTGTGTGTCTTGACATGTGATGTGTTCATCATGAAATTTTAGAGTGGCAACACCCAGCTAAAAATAGGCAAACAGTAGATCTGTCTGTCTTTGTAGTTTGTATTAAGCACATAGCCAGTAGATTTAAATGCTATATCTACTACATTAAAACAGACACAGCTCAAGCAAAACTAGTCAGGTTAATTCTAATTTGGTGTAATCAGAAAGAGTGAGGTTTTACTCTGTAAGCATGTTTAATAATTTAGCTGGTGGAATTTCATGAATTTAATGACTTAATATTAGAGTTTCCATTTAAATAAAAGTTTATTTAACTCATCCTTATTTTCTTCCGAACCACTGACCACCATTAGATCTGCTCCTGTCTAATTACCTATATGAGAATATAAACAGAATATAAAATGTTTCCTAACTCTCCCCATCATTTACACCTGTTTACTTATTCATTCACTCTTATTGCATGTGTAAGTAAAAATAAGCTGGTTATCTTGTCTAGCTAGTTAATGTTAGCTTAACCCCTTTTCTTTACCTCATGTAAACCCAAAGCCAGCTGACCAACAAGCAACCTAATATAAACCAGACATGGGAACAAGTCACTAAGTTGCAAGTAACAAGTAAATCTCAAGTCTTAACAATCAAGTCACGAGTCAAGTCCCAAGTCAATACAAGCAAGTCTCGAGTCAAGTCCCAAGTCAATACAAGCAAGTCTCAAGTCAAGTCCCAAGTCAATACAAGCAAGTCTCAAGTCAAGTCCCAAGTCTTAAACTTCGAGTCCTAGTCAAGTCACCAGATGTCATTTCAATATTTCACATAACTGATGCAGCTGATTCATAGTATATTAAACTGACATAATCATAAATGTTTTTAAAGTTTGTATTTAGTATAACAAAAACAACTTGCATCATCTCAAACAGTTCAAACAACAAAGTGCTATTTTACTTAACAGGAACAAGTAGTGCAAATCGTTAATTAAATAATTTGAGGATTAAATAACCTGCAAAGTACTGTGCAGTAAACAAAGTACTTACTGTAATCTCTAATAGATATGTACTAAACGCAGTATGGAAAATGAATGTGACATTATACCACAGTTTACAGCAACAAAAAGTCAAGGTTTATGGATTTAAAAAAATATCATATGATTCATGATATCATATGAGCTGTTTCAGTATGCTATAAATTTCTGTAAACAGGCTAACAAAGTACACTACATCATTGTTTCTCAACCCTGGCCCTGGAGGCCCACTGCCCTGCACTTTTTTATTGTTTTCCCATTCTCCCAACACATCTGATCCAACTAATCACCTCATAGCCAGCCCATTACTGAGTTAAAAATAGGTGCTGAAGCAGAAAAAAAACAGTAAAATGTGCAGGACAGTGGGGCCTCGAAGGCCAAGGGTGGAGGAACACCACACTATAATGAAGTAGTAGAAACACATTTCCACCTACAGGAATTTTTAATGACATCACATTCTAAACCCATAAGCGTTAATGTATGGACCTGTAATATATATATCGTCGCCGTCCAATGAAAAACATGTATCTCCATTTTTTGTCCATTTTGACTTTTATGCATAATTTGAAAACAGCGGCAGTCGTTTACACTGTGAGATCTACATGATAAATAGACCAACAGAAATGGCCCAAAATTGCTTAGAAAAACGTCTGGTTCCATTGACTTACATTAAAATTGAATGAGGTTTTTGGCCTCTCTCTTGTAAAGTTGCCATTTTGGGAGATACTTGTTTTTTCTCTGGACAGCGACGATATATATATATATATATATATATATATATATATATATATATATATATATATATAAATATAACAGCATGTGTGAACTGCTGTGTTTGACACACTTTTCTGCTCTATGCTAATTCACCACGTCGTGGCTGAGATGCTGTGGTTCCTAAACACTTTAATTTTCAGTAAAAATTAAACAGGACGAACAGAGGACAACAGCTTTGTTTACATTCGCTGTTGTTTTATTATTATGTCGCTACGTTTGCTAGCTTGCTAACTGCTATATACGAAAATATACACAGCACAGACTTACTGTTTCTTTTTGTGCAGTCTCAAATGTCGAGTTTGAAGTGGTTTGCATCTCCATCTGTGATCTTTGACTCCACATGTCTTGAATACAGCAGTTCTTCTTATATTTACTAAATTATAATCTTTGTAGTTGACCATGATTATTATTGGGAACATCTTGCTCGTCTTCTCCGCACAAATTCAACACTGGCGCCCCCCTCAAAGCTTCCCGTGATTGGCTGTACGGTTACGGCTTTACTTGTTGCTAGGTTACGGATCATTTGGGCTGAGCGGCTCAGCTCCCTAGCGTTACAGCGCCATTTAATATAAAATGATCCAGTCATGTGATTCAGTTTTACTTATTCATTATGTTAAAGTAGGGTTGTCAAGTCTTTTCGAGTCTTAAGGCTCAAGTCCGATTCCAAGTCCAAGTCAGTAAAGGTAAAGTCTAAGTCAAGTCGCAAGTCTTTAGTAATGTTGTCGAGTCAAGTCACAAGTCATCAGTTTAGTGACTCGAGTCGAACTCGAGTCCAAGTCATGTGACTCGAGTCCACACGTCTGATATAAACCCAACCCCAGCCATGCTAACTGTAATACTGCAAATCCATATAGTAGGCGGATAAACTTTGTGACTACTTTCTGTTTCACTCTGTATGTTATAGACCGACTGAAAGGTTCTTCCTAAACTGGGGAGCTTTGAATTAAGAGACTCTACTACCTGATGTAAATTTGCTAATTCCAGATACTGATAGTGAGCCCACAACTTATTACCTAAGTAGGCGTGATAATTCAAATTCAGAGATCATAATAGGAGCAGCAAGGCCATTTAGTTTTTATGTCAGTAGAAGAATTTTTTACTCAATGTGGAATTTAACTGGCAACTAATGTAGTGCTGATGAAACTGAGCTGATATGGTCAAAGTTCTTGTAAGAACCCTCCCTAGACCAGGGTCTGGACTCTGGACTATCTAAAGACTATTAAGGTTTCAGCAGCGGTACAGCAGAGGTAATAAAGGTGTGGACTAGCTTTTCTGCATCTGGCAGAAACAGTGCATTTCCTAATGTAGTTGTAATGCAAAGATAAATGAAACTATTCGGTAAGATTGCTGATATGTGCATCTAAAGACAGATGAAAAACCGAAGAGACTACACAACGGAACAGGGCTACACAACAACAGACATGGAGAAACTTACAGGGATATTCATTCAAACCAAAAAGAGGCAAAGGACCGGAAGGGAGACAAAACACCCAACAAAAACAAAGGGCACGACATCGGGTATAACACAACTAGGGCTGACGAGAGACACCTGGGAAGGGGCGGGGCTAGAACTGAGGCCAGACTAGAGGGCAGAGACAGGAGGAGCACAGGACCAAAATAAACAGAAGCACATGGACATGACAGGACATGGCAGGGTGTGACAGCCTTGTATTTATTTTTTTGTCCAGTATAGACCTTTTTCGCCATGTTTGTGCAAATTAGAAGCTGAAGTTTATAATTTAAAGTAAAAATAAAGTAAATAAGGTAAATATCTGTAAAATTTTAATTTAATAGATAAAAGTTGCATATTTGAAATATGTTATATTATATCTTTAAGAGCCTTAAAATACATTAAATTTTTATTGCAGAAGCATAATCTCACATTGAAAATTGAAGAAAAATGTAACCTTTAACTAAGTGAATTAAAAAAAATCAAAGAGTAGCATCTTGGGGTCACAAAGTCTCCATAACAACCATCAGCTGCTATCTATATGACAACAAGCTATTTGGGAGGCATGCATGGAAAAAGTCTTTACTCACTTATAATCATAAACATCTGGAGTTCACTAAACGTTGCTAATACTTCACCTGGGACTGCTTGCTTTGGTCAGATGAGACCAAGATCAAGCTTATTGCCAAGAAACACTCTAACTGGGTCTGGTGTAACACATAACATGAGTATGCGGAAAAGCATCTCATGCTAACTGTGAAGTGTGGGGGTATATATATATATATATATATCGTTGCCGTCCAATGTGAAAAAGTGAAAAAATGATGCAGCAGGCTCATCCATTTGACCCAAATTCCATTGCAGCAACTCAAAATGGTACTCAGTAGTTTGTAGGGCCTCCACATTCTCCTAATGAGACGACGGATGGTGTCCTGGGAGATCTCCTCTCAGATCTGGACCAGGGCATCACTGAGCTCCTGGACAGTCTGAAGTGCAACCTGGTGGCATCAGATGGACCGAAACATAATGTCCCAGAGGTGTTCTATTGGATTTAGGTCAGGCGAGCCGGTGGGCCAGTCAATGGTATCAATTCCTACATTCTCTAAGAACTGCCTGCATACTC
Source organism: Prochilodus magdalenae (assembly GCA_024036415.1). Classification (NCBI taxonomy): domain Eukaryota; kingdom Metazoa; phylum Chordata; class Actinopteri; order Characiformes; family Prochilodontidae; genus Prochilodus; species Prochilodus magdalenae. Next base: position 12,443 of record JAMWET010005040.1, on the reverse strand, counting down.
TCGCCACATGAGGCTGGGCATTGTGCACCAGGAGGAACCCAGGACCCACTGCACCAGCGTAGGGTCTGACAACGGGTCCAAGGATTTCATTCTGATACCTAATAGCAGTCAGGGTACTGTTGTCTAGCCTGTAGAGGTCTGTGCATCCTTCCAGGGATTATGCCTCCCCAGACCATCACTGACCCTCCACCAAACAGGTCATACTGAATGATGTTGCAGGTGGCATAACATTCTCCACGACATCTCCAGAGCCTGTCACGTCTGTCACATGTGCTCAGGTAAAACCTGCTCTCATCTGTGAAGAGCACAAGGCGCCTGTGGTGGATCTGCCAATTCTGGTGTTCTGTGGCAAATGCCAATCGAGCTCTATGGAGCTGGCCAGTGAGCACAGGTCCCACTACAGGCCGCCCTCATGAGGCCTGTTTCTGGTTGTTTGGTCAGACACATTCACAGCAGTAGGGCTCTGGCAGTGCTCATCTTGTTCCTCCTTGCACAAAGGAGCAGATACCGGTCCTGCTGAGGGGTTAAGCACCTTCTACAGCCTTGTCCAGCTCTCCTAGAGTAACTGCCTGTCTTCTGGAATCTCCACCGTACTTCTAAGACTGTGCTGGGAGACACAGCAAACCTTGTGGCAATGGCACATATTGATGTGCCATCCTTCAGTAGTTGGACTACCTGTGCAACCTCTTTAGGGTCCAGGTACAGCACCATGGTACTAGTAGTGACGCTGACCCAAGTCAACTGCAAAACTAGTGAAAGATCGGTCGGAAAATATGAGGGGGGACAAAATGTCAATGACCTTGTCCTTTTAAACCTTTCCTGTTTTGGGGGGTGTCTCATTGTTGCTCCTCTACTGCACCTGTTGTTAATTTCATTAACACCAAAGCAGCTGAAACTGATTAACGGCCCTCCCTACTACTTAAGTGACCAGAATATCCCGGAAGTTGAACTTAGTTGATGCTATACTCTGATTAAAAAGTGTTCCCTTTATTTTTTTGAGCAGTGTATATACAGCATTAGTGTTTCACACTTAAACATGGCAGCGTGTTTCTATTCTTTAGGAGCAGATTTGAAAACACATAAAAACACATTAAAATCTGTATACACATTAAATATGAAGCTCTGTGTATTTAAGCCTGACAGCTCAGTCTTTGCTTTATATACAGTATACTTTGTTTCCTGCTTTGTTTCAGAGAGCCAGTGCAATTCTGTATCACACAAAACTGAGTGATTCCACATCTCCTGTGATCCTAATCAGCTCTATCAAGTGCACCAATTGCCTCCCATCCCAGATCATCCCAAACCCAGATCATTTCATGTAAAGACTCCCACGTTTCAGCTGTGTTCTCATTTTCTTGTTCTTTATGCTTGCTGTGCTATTTGAATTCTACTATACAGTGATTACTTTAGTTATGCCCATCAAACCCAACTACATATTTAAGGTATAAACCACATAATAACTCTCATTCACATTTGATTTAGTATTGATTTATTATCAGCGTTTGATTTTGCACAATCAAAGAATGACAAAATATATGAATGTATTATATATTTAGTCTTTCTGCTAAATAAAACTGTGTGTTTGACTGTTTAAATAAAGGCTTTATGTTTCCTGCCTGTTATTATTCAATCTAACGTGGCTCTGCTCATAACATTTTACTGCAGCAGCACTTTATGTACATCAAATATATAGTTATAGCTCACTGGAAAAATATTAGTCCCCTGAGACTGAAATATACCCAATAGTGTGTAATACCTTTACCTTTACGAATAACAGATGTGGATTTGACATGGACTGGACAAGTTTCTGGATGTAGGCCACATCAGTGTTCAGCAGCTCTTGCATCAAATAACTACCCAGTTCGGATAAATTAGCTGGATGCCTTCCCTGGCACAATTCCGGGGAATATTTCCTGTGGACTGGGATATTAGCCACTACTGGTAGACTTGTATGACTGTACACTTCCATACCCATCCAAATCTAAATCTAAAAATTGTTTTACACCCCGCAGGTATGTAAAGCCCCATCATCATTATTTTAGTGCCATCTGCAGGAGTGTGAATTACTATCACCTTAAACACGGACGGTGACTCAGTTTTGTCTGGTGACCTGAAGTACCCTCACAACACCAACACAGTGGCTTTAAGTTAGCACCCAAGATGAAAACTCATCACTGCCTCTATACAGACAGCTGGGACTACTCATGAGTGCATAGCCTCTTTTCATTATAGCTGAGGCTGCTTGTGAAACTCTGCTTCAGTTTCAATGCTTTTCTACACATATTTCAAAAAAATGGGTCAGATATTCTCTTTTTATAAATCAGTGCTCACACTGACATCTTCAAATCAATTGGTTCCCAAACTGGTATGCATACATGTCTCGAAATGGCATTAATGTGTCAAACAATTTTCATTAATCCCTAAAAATAAACTCTTTATGATATAATGATGTGTGTTAGGGTATAAAAGATGCTCAAGTAATGGAAATGTTAAAATGTAGCTGCTTTACCCACAGGTATTCTTAACTAACTAGTGATGCAGTCCTGGTCTGCCTCAAAAGGGCACTTTAGCAAATTGGTTCACCCAGTTGGTCCTTTTATAGCCCCACAACTATAGCTATAACAGTTACTGAGACAGTAAAAATTACAATATACTGCAGCATGTTTGTACATATGAAAGCTCAATTAATAAAGCAGTCACTAAAATATGAATAAAGAATAATTTTGTCACACATCCCTTCAGCTCAATACCGAGCCTAGCCACTGGAGACTCCATTTCCCAGGATACCCTGGGTGAGCATGTGACCTCCAGTTGGCAGACGGCTACCTTTCCCAGATCGACCTCTCCTGGCTACTGATTTGTGTCACCCTGTATCGTATCTGTATACCAAGACTTTCTAATTGCTTCTGGATGTTTAAATTTTTGGCCTTCTTTTGACTTTGATTCTGGATCTTCCCTTTGTTTATAATTGGCCTGTATTCTGACCCTTTGCTTGTTTTTGACTTTTGCTTTGTCTGGTGATTGGGTAAATAAACCCTTTTCTTTGCCTCATCTGCACACGGCCCACCCTGCCCTGATCATTACAAATGTGTCTTTTTAATGTCAAAATAATAATGGAACAGGGGAAATAATCAAGGTTTTGGGGTTGGTGGAATTATTAAGCAAATTATTGTTTTATTTACATTAATGCTAGCAGCATCAGCACTTATAAAGAGTGATTTAGCAGCCAGCCAGTGCTGGAGTACCCAGTCAACACTGGACCCCCCACAAAAAACCAAGAGTGTATTTCACACACCTATTGTAGCTGAGTAATGTAGGATGGTTGCACATCTTGCCAGAACCTACACCGCTTTCTGTAGATCAACGAGCAGCACTGCTGAAGGAACGCAATGTGGAGTAGAAACAACTGTATTTGGCAAAATCTTCAGACAGGTGTTCCACTCAGCAGTTTCTAAACTGCTTTATCCCTGGGTCACAGGGGTGCTGGAGTTGTCATGTAACCAATACAGTACTTTTTATTTTAGTAATAAGAAGTTTGGTATGCTAAACCTTCTAAACACGCCTTTCTGGGTTAAAAGATGCTAGTGGCGTTAGCGGTGAGCTGTCATATGTTGGCAATGCCATGACGTATCACTGCCTTCTTTAGTGCGTGTGTGCTAAAAGAGTTTTGTGTACATGCACAAGCTTGTGTATGTAGTGTATCTTTAAAACAGTGAGTAACAAAATGCCCCTGAACTCATGCATATGTCAGATCGCACTCATCTCAGTCACATCTTCCGCTCAGCATCTCACAGTGCTATAAATGTTTCACAACGCACATCATAGCCCATTTAAAGATGTGGAATTCATGTATATTTATAATTATATACAAACAGATAGTGTGGTCATTGGCAGTTTATCTGTTTCTGTTGTGTTGGTAGCTCTGTTACTACAGCAGCACAACCAGTTCCTCCTAGCTAAATTTACTCACAGTACCCTGGATGCATTCATATATGGGCTGACGGCATAAGAGATAGACTGATAAGAGACTGGCCTAGTTGCTGACTTCACTCCGGCCCAGCTACTGCCCCATCACTCAAAGCAGCATCCACTGCTTTAGGCTACACTGCTAACCAGAAACACAGGCAGGTGTTTACAGTTTAACATGCTGGGAGAAAATCCTTGTATTCATGTGCCATAACTGTATGTCATTATGTGTGTATGTCATAGTATACCAGTATATAGTTATATTCAGAAAATAAACACTCAATATGAATTCAAATGTGTGGAAATACACCTTATCCACGAAGGCCTCACCTGTCAGACTTTCAATACTGACCACGGGACTTGAAACACACTGTGCACCTTTTTCTACCTGACAGTACAGAAGGAAGTGAGCTATCATTGCTATAATAGATTTATTTAGGCCAGAGAGGAACAGTAGGCTGGGATCCCTTCATCTCTGGCTCCAGTTTTGGTCAAGCCCAGCTCCACGACATAAAACCATTCCATATATCTCGACTATCATGGTAAGGAATAGCACACATTCTAGCTCGCTCTAACAATCCAATCTACCAGGCACACTGTAAAGCCTGCTATTACTGAACAAATACCGCATATTTAATTAGGCAAATATATATAAAGGAATAATATGAAACTTTCAACATTTGTTGGCTACCAAATCTGAATGAAGCAGGAGGCTGTTGTCTCATTCTCCTTCTTTTGTTGATTTAACTCACTAACTGTTAAATATAAGAGCCGTTTAGAAAGCCTGATGGTCACCGGCTTTATCACATAAACAATAGACTATAAAGAAATGCCACTCAGTCAATAAGGACCCCCCATATGTCCTCCACTTTACCTTGGAGCTGTTTGCCTCTTGTTTATCGCTGCCCTAGATGTCTGACAGATTAGCATTGTGTCCTTATCATTTTATATATTGGCTGTAATTGTCAGCTGCAGTCTTTATGCCATATGTTTATGTCTATGAATATGGTTTATTCAATTCAGTTCAGTTCAGTTCAATTCTCCTCTACCTGTTTTAAGTAAACTGCTCCCTTTGGCAATGGACTGCTTTAGAGGCATATTAATATAACACAAGTGGGAACCCCATTTAACATGATATAAACTTTTAAAGTGCAGATAAGGGGCTGTGCACTGAACAAGAAAGCCCTTGACTGAAGGTGCTCACCTAAAAATATCCTGTGTGCACTGCATGCTGTACTGTTGTTCCTAGTTTCAAAACCTGTACTGGGGTTAAATGTAATCAGCTAAGGGTACATCTGTGGCTTGCTGGTAGAAATGCTTGTTCCTTGTTTTTTATGTGCATCATCACATAAGGTCACGCCCTTGGTGTAAAATCATTTAAATGAACAATAGCATGATATAACATGTAACACCCTCTGTAGAATTACATGAAAGACCCATGATGCAGTTCACAATGAGAATACCACAACATCACTTTATAGTCCTCTACTGGAATTTATAACTGTAAAATTACTGCTACGGTTAACAGTGTAGTGATTGGTCCATCAGTTACTTGGCTAGTCTCTCCTTAGGTCGTCCTTCATTAATGCTATATGACGGTATATTTAACTAACAGGAACTGGTCAGGCTGCTATAGTCACAGAGCCACCAACACCACAGAAACGGAAGAAGCAAGAAAAGCTACAACTTATTCACCATAAAAACAGATCTAACATGGACTGTCCTTTGATGTTCATCCTACTTATGCTCAGTAAGTAGACCTTCCACATATCTTACCTTCTACATTCATGATCAGAGTGAACCATTTATACATTAAGTAACAGAGATGAAAGTCCTTAAGGTGTGTTCTGACCATCAGTAAAGTTTAATGTAACTAGTGAAAAGAAGAAAATGGTGTTGCAGAAAGTGACACTGGGTCTGATGTCTCTGCAGGTATTGAGAGCTGGAGCTCATCATGCAGGCAGTTATCTCTCCAAACTGGAGGACTGGTCACCATCCCGTGTCATTATGATATGAAATACATACATCATAAGAAATACTGGTGCTTTGATGCTAAAGCTGCATTCAATTACTGTAAGATTCAGGCATATGGAAATAATACAAATGATAGAGTAACAGTGACTGATTACCCAGCCCAGAGTCTCTTTACTGTGACTATGAGAGATCTGTGGAGTGGAGACACTGGAATGTACTGGTGTGTTGTGGAGATCGGAGGACTAATGGAGCCAGATGTTAAAGAACAGATGGAGATCACAGTGAAATCAGGTATTAAACTGGTCTATCACTGAAATTTATGGTGTTTTCTTGATTGCATTTCATCTTTGGATCATTCCACAATTGTCTGTCTTTCTGTTCAGATCCTGATCTGTCTGTGGTGAACAGCAGTGTGAGCGGACAGGAAGAGGGTAATGTCAGTGTCCAGTGTCTCTACAGTGCTGGATATAAGAATGAACAGAAGCAGTGGTGCAGATCTAAAGACTGGAGGTGCCACACAGTGGGAAGGACTAGCACATCCCAGAATTCAGCAGTGCAGATCAGTGATGATGGGAGAAGATCCTTCATTGTGGAGATGAGTGGACTGCAGAAGAGTGATGCTGGCTGGTACTGGTGTAAAGCTGGAGATCTACAGGTTCCTGTTCACCTCAGTGTCAGTGATGCTCCTGCAGGTACGCTCACAAACACTTTTACCTGGTTTCATGAGCTGTATAAGTAACACAGTTATAATATAACACCTAATATCTAACAATGGAGTGTGTTAGTTAAGAAACAGGTCTGCTTTACAAAAAAGTAACACAAACTGTGAGCTTTGCCTAAAGGTATAAAGTTTAAGAGATTTTACAGGCACTGAACACTTACTCATGTTTCCAAACAAGCACTCAAACACTGCCTCTAAATAGGCAATACTTTGCAAAAACCAGGCAAGACAAACAGGTATTTACACAGATATGAAATGAGGAACAGGCTAACACAGTTAGTACAGGTGGTTGGTGTAGCTCAGCAGATAACGCCACTACCCGCCTGGGAGCCACCACCACATGTGGGAGACTGGGGTTTGAATCCTGGTGTGGGTGACTATGCTGTGCTACAATTGTAAGAGTCCTTGGGCAAGACTCCTAACACTACATTGGCCCACCTGTAATATGATTAACCTTGTAAGTCACTCTGGATAAGAGTGTCAGCTAAATACCATAAATGTTAATGTAAGTTAGCACTCAGGTGACCTGGAACAAGGAAGTGGATAGTGATTGGTTGAGATGGCACATGTGGGAGTTGTGTGATCTCCTGTAGGATCCTGGGAAATGTAATTCAGAGAGTTGACTGAACCAGCCAGTTCAGCCAATATTACAAGGTGTGGTAACAGGAAGTGTGACAATACACAAATAACGTGTTAATATCATGGATTAAAGTAATTTACACATATTTCGTCCAGTCTGATATCTGTTCTGTTACTGTGTAGCTAAAATTAAATTAGCTCCTGGTATATTTATTGTATTTTGTAACAGATCCATGGTACATGTGTAGTTGCTTTTTTAAAACTAACTGTAAATGAAGTATAGTGAGTTTGTCCTGACCCTGCTTAATTTTGCAGCTTAATGACAGAATGCCTATACATGACAGTATGCCTATTAGGGCTGTACCCGACTCAGAATTTTGTCAGTCGAATCGGATTAACCCGTCTTGGTCGACGATTCGACTATTCGTTCATGGTTTTTCTCCATGTACATTATCTAGTAATCAGTAAATCAATTTGCATACGGTTCAGATCTGATGTCCTCCTCATTTAGACAGTCAGCAGAGTCACAGGAACATATTTCTAAACTAAAAGAGATTGAACTATGATGATTGAGCTAAACTGGAGCCTGATTTAATTACAGGATATAGCGTCGGGCAGCAGCGCGTATTTATGCTAAACGTTAGCGCTTATAGCTTATAGTCTTTTTAATATTACTTCTAACAGCTTCTTCAGGTGGAGGACCCTTCGTCTTCCATCTCTCATAAATAATGAACTGCTAAATTAAACCAAATGAGTCCATATTTAAATTATTTTAGAGGAAAAGAGGAATGGTATACCTGAAAGCGTTTATTATTTTACCCGCGCTAAAATAATGATCTCTCGTTTATCGGCAGGCGTATTAAGTGACTGTACTAATCTTTCAATAAAGATCATTTTAGCTGTAGACGAATAAATAAAAATATCTGTAATTTAGGTTCTAAAATAATGGAGTTATAATAAACAAACGTCTTTGGTCCGTTTTTCCTTCACCACAAACAGCCGTTATGTCTAAACCGAAAATCAGCTCCCTCGTTCAGAGCAGTGTTCAATGTCTGACTGAATGAAGAGCAGAATTCGGTTTAGTTTTTTTGGATTCTCTTCTTTAAAACCTCTTCCAGGCTTTCTCTGAGACATCACTCCACCCGTGTTTCTCAGCTTCACGGCTTCCTTTGCGGTGAACCGCCAGCGCACGTCGTCATGTGGATTTAATTTTTGTAGCAAGCATACGTCATTGCCCAGCTAGAACTTACATATATATTTATTATTCCCCCTTTTAATAATTATTAAAATGTCTTTTTACATTTTTAAAGTTCTTGTGCATTTTTGTAAGCTTTAGTCTGTTTTACGAGAGAAAAAAAGGTCACTGTTGTCTGTCGACTTGAAGGGTCTCAGTCGACTTAAAGGGTCACTGACTGACGATTCGAATCTTTGACTTCTAGAGGGCAGCCCTAATGCCTATACATATTCCTATACACAGATCGTCTCAATCTGGCAAAACTACCACCCTAAACAGTATAGTGTTAAGTAGAAAAAGGCCCCCCTTACGGTGCACTAGTTTAGTGTGCTATAAATACAAATTATATGTGGTTTTGTGGTGCAGCTGCAGAACCCATCACCCACCCTTAACTCAAACATTTCCCCACAGCCTGCGAGCAAGCCAGACAGAGAGAGCCACAGAGATGCACACAGTTAGAGGCTGAGAGGGTGAGAGAGACAGAAAAAGCTAGGATAGAGAGAGGGCAATAGGCAGAGAAAGAGATACAGAAAATAAAACACTTGGAGGGGTGAGAGAGAGACAGACAGAGAAAGAGCTACAGAGACTTTATTAGCAGTGTTAGCAGTTCAGACTCAACAACAAGAGTCCCGGCACACATAATGCAGGGGAGTAGGACAGAGTCATTATCAGAAGTACAAGCAACAGTTGAAAACCAAAGGGACAACCAACCAGCATACTAAACAAGAGGGCAAGACCAGAAAGGAGTAAACCAGAAATCAAACCGAGTCAGAACCAGAAACAGGAATTCACTAGGATTAAAAACCACTCAGTAAGACCCAAGAATGACAGAACTTCCCAATGTGTGAGTGTGAATCAGGAGTTATTAAGCAAACAGACTGAATGCGGAACAGGTGTGTGTAATCAATATTCCGGGAATGACGAATGGGAATACGGGATGATACTAAGCATCGTTGGGCGGTGGTTTCTGGGAGATGGCGTTCAGAAGATCAGAGTTACGTGAGGGGAAACCCGTGAGCGGAGGCTCATGATGAAAATGTACTTTTGACCATGCATCCTCAGCTGAACAATCTTCTGAAATGCCTGGGCAGTTAAGGCAATGTAATGTCCTTAGTTTCTGTCCTATAAGTAAACCTTGAAGAAAAATTATACAGTGAAAAATTCAGCAAAAAATTTCTGGCCCGCAAAGACAACCTGTTAGTCCGCCTCTCTAAAAACTGGCCACCTCCACATCACATCTAATTATTCTAAACTTAGAAGCACATTTTGAGGTGCGTTAGCTGCATGTAAAGACAGCAACTGATCCACCCCACACAATCAGTAAGACTCCAACTACCAACATGGCTAAGACCATAGAAGCTGTTCCGAAGGTTACTGTGATGTAATACCTACTAAGACCTCATAGTTTAAAGTAATGGCGATGGCATCAGAACGCTTACAATCAGCACACGTTCCTAGGGCCCGTCTTAAGTTTTGCCCATGGGACCATTTGGATGATCCAGAGGAGTCATGGGAGAAAGTTCTTGTGGTCAGATGGTCTCTAATTCGCACTGCGTCTGTGTTTGGAGGAACGAAGAATGATGGTAGTACCATCCCAAAAAAACCCCACATTCCTTACTGTGAAAGCATGGGGGTGGAAGCATCATGCCTCTGGGGGTGTTTTTTGTCAGGCATGGGACAGGACGACTGCACTGTATTATAGGAGAGGATGACCGGGCGCCATGTATTGCGAGATTTTGGGGAAAGAACAACCTCCTCCTCAGGTTAGATGCATTGAAGATGGGTCGTGGCTGGGTCTTCCAACAATGACGATGACGCCTTAAAAGCACACAGCCCATGGATAACCATAGGAGTGGTTCTGTAAGAAGCATTTCACAGGTTCTGAGTGGCCTAGCCAGTCTCCAGACCTAAAACCCTATAGAAAATCTTTGGAGGGGGTGAGCTCAATCTGCTGTGTTTGCTCAGGCACAGCCCAGAAACCTGGCTGATCTTGGAGGCAGATCTGTGTGGAGGAATGGGCCAAAAATCCCTTGCTGCAGTGCAGTGTGTGGCAAACCTGGTGAAAAAACTACAGGACCTCTGTAATTGCAAAAACTGGCTACTTGTACAAATATTAACATTGATTTTCACCTGAGGTGTTCAAATACTCTATTTGCAGCAGTAACACACAAATGAAATTTATTTCAAAAAATCATAACATAGTGATTCTCGGATTTTTTTTGTTTAGAGTATGTCTCCTCACAGTGGACATGCACATAAGATGAAAATTTCAGAACTAGTGGGGGGGAAAAGTGGGAGAGAACTTGCAAAGTCGCAGGGTGTTTCAAATACTTATTTTTCTCACTGTATGGAGTAATAATTGTCTCTACTAACATGTTCTTTAAACATTCTTTCTTTTACAACTTATACAGCTTTAGTTCAAGTTTCAAGCTGGTTTTATTTAGTCATTTCAGCGCATATTAACAGTGGTGTACAGTAAACAGTACGAAACGAAAACTAAATGTTTCCTTCCAGGACCAAGGTGCTACATGTAAGCAATAGACAAGGCACAATACAATACAACATAAAGTTCACATCGTGCAAGTGCGTAGATAATATATACAATAAATAACACCAGACCATTACAAGACAAATAAACAATAAAAATAAGAAAGGAGAGCGAAAACAGTGTGCAGTTGGCCCGTAGGTTTAGTGGGAGCAGTAAGGTGCAGTTGTGCGTATTATTTGGTATAAATTAAATGTAAAGGCATCAGACACACTGTAAATACTGTTAATTTGAATTCTAGCAGTACTAAGGTTATGGCCAGTTGGTAGCAGTTGGTGGTATGTGTGTTCAGTGTTCAGTTCAGGGGGGGGCAATTGATTGTGTTTGTTTGTTTCAGACCAGACTCTGATTGTTGAGTTAGTCTAATAGCTTTTGGAAAGAAGCTGTTGCACAGTCTGGATGTGGAGGGGGCCCGGAATTTGCTTTGGTACCTTTTTCCAGGATGGTAGGTAGTAGTGCATGGGGTGCTTTGTGTGGTCATCCACGATGCTGGTTCGCTTGGGGGGTGACAGCGTTTTTTTTGTGGTGTAAATGTCGGCCGTGATGGTGGGTAGGAGAGACACCAATGATCTTCTTAGCATGTAACTCCACTACCTCGCTGCAGGATCGATGTCGCGGTGCAGTTCCCAAACCAGGCCTGTGATGCAGGGCGCCTCAGGCATGCTCTAAATGGTTGCCTCTGGATAGAATGAGGGTCGTGAGGATGGGAGGTGGGAGATTTGCCTGTTCCTCAGCCTTCTAGGAAGTAGAGACGCTCTGCTTGGCTTTCTTGGTTATGTTGCATGGTGTGATGAGAAACCTAGGTGAGATCCTCTCGCAGGAGCCCATTAACTAAGACAAAAGATACATAAGACAGGTAAATCCAAGAACTTGGTGCTCTTGGCACGATCTCCACGAGGCAGAGCCGTCCAATGTAAAGTGGAGAGTGATCACGGCCTTGTCCTCTGAAGTCGGACAAACCATCTATTTGGTTTTGTCTATGTTCAGGACAGGTTGTTGGTTGCTGTCGCCAGCCGTTAAACCATTGAACTTCCTCTCTGTATGCATGAAGTGCTTTGACAAAGCCTTTCTCAAAAGCCACTTCATGAGGTGAGGGTGCGAGTGCCAATTCAGGTGACGGTAGTCGTTGAGGCATGGACACTAAGTAGACTTCTTCGGGACACCAGGGATGGATGGTGGTTTCCTTGAGTACACGTTGGGATGGTCGCCCTGCAAATCTAAGATGTTTGATGTCGGTGAAGACATCTGTCAGCAGACTCTGCACTATCCTCCTTGAGCAGCTCTAGCAGGGATGTTGTCTGGTGCCAGCGGCTTTTCCATGGGTTAACTCTGGCGTACGGAGTTTTTCTCACATTCAGCTTCTGTAATAGCCAACACGCTGGTGCGTCGGAGGAGGGTGGTTCTTCTCGCTGCCCACGACGCTC
>JAMWET010005039.1:0-109726 GCA_024036415.1 Prochilodus magdalenae | reverse complement strand
ACCAGCCTACTGTCCCCAACTCACAGACCAGCTATGTCCCCAACTCAACAGACAGATACTGTCCCAACACTCAAGACCAGCTACTGTCCCCAACTCACAGGACCAGAGCTACTGTCCACAAATTACAGACCAGTCTACTGATCTCAAACTCACAGACCAGCTACTGTCCCTTCCTCACAGACCGGTCTAACTGTCCCGCCAAATACCACATAGACCAGCTACTGATCTCAAACTCACAGTTACCAGTCTGACTGTCCCCAACTCACAGACCACAGCTACTGCTCCCCCAACTCACAGCCCTCAGGCCACTGATCACCCAATCAATCACAGACCAGCTACTGTCCCCAACTCACAGACCGGCTACCGTCCACACACTCGCTCACAGACCACAGCTACTGTCTCCCAACTTAACACAGGATCCAGCTACTGTCCCCCAAACTCCACAGACCAGCTAATGTCCCCAAACATCACAGACCAGCTAGTGTCCACACACTCAAAGACAAGCTGCTGTCCCCACACTCACAGACCAGCTACTGTCCCCAAACTCACAGACCAGCTCAGTCCCCCAACTCACAGACCAGTACTGTCCACACACACTTCCCAGACCAGCTGCCTGTCCCCAAACCCTCACAGACCAGCTACTGTCCCCAAACTCACAGACCAAAGCTACTGTCGCCAAACTCACACAGACCGGCATACTGTCCAACACACTCACATGGCCGGACCAAGCTACTGTCCCCAACTCACAGACCAGCTACTGTCCCCCCAAACTCACAGACCAGCTACTGTCGCCAAACTCACGAGACCCAACAAAGCTAGTGTCCACACACCAAAGAACAAGCTTTACTGTCCCCCCCGGAACTCACAAGACCAGCTACTGTCCCCAAACTCACAGTGACCGAAGCTCTTGTCCCCGCCCAAACTCACACAGAACCAGCTTTACTGTCCCCAAACCTCACAGACCAGCTGCTGTCCCCAAACTCACAGACCACCTACTGTCCCCAAACTCACAGACCACAGCTAACTTCCACAAACTCACAGACCAGCTACTGTCCCCCAAACTCACAGACCAGCTACTGTTCCCCCAAACACACTCACAGACAGCTACTGACCTCCCAAACTCATCACAAACCAGCTACTGTCCCCCCTAACTCACACAGACCAGCTTACTGTCCCCAAACTCACAGACAAGACCAGAACTACTGTCCCCAAACTCACAAGAACCCAGAAACTCACAGACCAGCTGCTGTCCCCAAACTCACAGACCAGCTACTGCCCCCAATCTCACAGACCAGCTACTGTCCACAAACTCACAGACCAGCTGCTGACCCCAAACTCACAGACCAGCTACTGTCCCCGAAAAAAACTCACAGACCAGCTACTGTCCCAAACTCACAGACCAGTCTACTGTCCAAACATAACTCCACAGACCAAGCTGCTGTCCCCACAAACTCCACAGACCAGCTACTGTTCCCCAATCTCACAGACCAGCTACTGTCTCCACAAACTCACAGAACCACGCTGCTACTGTCCCCAAAACTCACAGACCAGCTACTGTCCCCAGAACTCACAGACCAGCTACTGTCCCCAGAAACTCACAGACCAGCTACTGTCCCCCAAACTCACAGACCAGCTACTGTCCCCAAACTCACAGACCAGCTACTGTCCCCAACTCACAGACCAGCTACTGTCCCCCAAACTCACAGACCAGCTACTGTCCCCAAACTCACAGACCAGCTACTGTCCCCCAACTCACAGACCAGTACTGTCCACACACTCACAGACCAGCTGCTGTCCCCAAACTCACAGACCAGCTACTGTCCCCAAACTCACAGACCAGCTACTGTCGCCAAACTCACAGACCAGCTACTGCCCCCAAACTCACAGACCAGGTACTGTCCCCAAACTCACAGACCAGCTACTGACCCCAAACTCACAAACCAGCTACTGTCCCCGAACTCACAGACCAGCTACTGTCCCCGAACTCACAGACCAGCTACTGACCCCAAACTCACAGACCAGCTACTGTCCCTAACTCACAGACCAGCTACTGTACCCAAACTCACAGACCAGCTACTGCCCCCAATCTCACAGACCAGCTACTGTCCACAAACTCACAGACCAGCTGCTGTCCCCAAACTCACAGACCAGCTACTGTCCCCAACTCACAGACCAGCTACTGTCCCCCAAACTCACAGACCAGCTACTGTCCCTAACTCACAGACCAGCTACTGTCCCCAAATTCACAGACCAGCTACTGATCTCAAACTCACAGACCAGCTACTGTCCCTAACTCACAGACCGGCTACTGTCGCCAAACTCACAGACCAGCTACTGATCTCAAACTCACATACCAGCTACTGTCCCCAACTCACAGACCAGCTACTGTCCCCAACTCACAGACCAGCCACTGTCCCCAAACTCACAGACCAGCTACTGTCCCCAAACTCACAGACCGGCTACTGTCCACACACTCACAGACCAGCTACTGTCCCCAAACTCACAGACCAGCTACTGTCCCCAAACTCACAGACCAGCTACTGTCCCCAAACTCACAGACCAGCTAGTGTCCACACACTCAAAGACAAGCTGCTGTCCCCAAACTCACAGACCAGCTACTGTCCCCAAACTCACAGACCAGCTACTGTCCCCCAACTCACAGACCAGTACTGTCCACACACTCACAGACCAGCTGCTGTCCCCAAACTCACAGTCCAG
Organism: Prochilodus magdalenae; assembly: GCA_024036415.1. Classification (NCBI taxonomy): domain Eukaryota; kingdom Metazoa; phylum Chordata; class Actinopteri; order Characiformes; family Prochilodontidae; genus Prochilodus; species Prochilodus magdalenae. Next base: position 107,008 of record JAMWET010005039.1, on the reverse strand, counting down.
CTACTGTCCCCAAACTCACAGACCAGCTACTGTCCCCCAGCTCACAGACCAGCTACTGTCCCCCAACTCACAGACCAGCTACTGCCCCCAAACTCACAGACCAGCTACTGTCCCCAAACTCACAGACCAGCTACCGTCCCCAAACTCACACACCAGCTACTGTCCCCAAACTCACAGACCAGCTACTGTTCCCAAACTCACAGACCAGCTACTGTCCCCAACTCACAGACCAGCTGCTGTCCCCAAACTCACAGACCAGCTACTGCCCCCAATCTCACAGACCAGCTACTGTCCACAAACTCACAGACCAGCTACTGTCCCCAACTCACAGACCAGCTACTGTCCCTAACTCACAGACCAGCTACTGATCTCAAACTCACAGACCAGCTACTGTCCCTAACTCACAGACCACCGCTTAGCTGTCACACAACTCACAGACCAGCTACTGCCCATCTCAAACTCACATACCAGCTACTGTCCCCAACCTCCACAGACCAGCTACGTCCACAAGACCTCCCAGACCAGCTACTGTCCCCAAACTCACAGACCAGCTGCTGTCCCCAAAACTCACAGACCCACCAGCTACTGCCCCCAAACTCACAGAACCAGCTACTGAATTACTGTCCCAACTCACAGACCAGCTACTGTCCCCAAACTCACAGACCAGCTACTGTCCCTAACTCACAGACCAGCTACTGTCCCCAACTCACAGACCAGCTACTGTCCCCAACTCACAGACCAGCTGCTGTCCCCAAACTCACAAACCAGCTACTGTCCCCGAACTCACAGACCAGCTACTGTCCCCGAACTCACAGACCAGCTACTGTCCCCAACTCACAGACCAGCCACTGTCCCCAAACTCACAGACCAGCTACTGTCCCCAAACTCACAGACCGGCTACTGTCCCCAACTCACAGACCAGCTGCTGTCCCCAAACTCACAAACCAGCTACTGTCCCCGAACTCACAGACCAGCTACTGTCCCCGACACTCACAGACCAGCTACTGTCCCCAACTCACAGACCAGCTACTGTCCCCAAACTCACAGACCAGCTACTGTCGCCAAACTCACAGACCGGCTACTGTCCACACACTCACAGACCAGCTACTGTCCCCAACTCACAGACCAGCTACTGTCCCCAAACTCACAGACCAGCTACTGTCCCCAAACTCACAGACCAGCTAGTGTCCACACACTCAAAGACAAGCTGCTGTCCCTAACTCACAGACCAGCTACTGTCCCCCAACTCACAGACCAGTACTGTCCACACACTCACAGACCAGCTACTGTCGCCAAACTCACAGACCAGCTACTGCCCCCAAACTCACAGACCAGGTACTGTCCCCAAACTCACAGACCAGCTACTGACCCCAAACTCACAAACCAGCTACTGTCCCCGAACTCACAGACCAGCTACTGTCCCCGAACTCACAGACCAGCTACTGTCCCCAAACTCACAGACCAGCTACTGTCCCTAACTCACAGACCAGCTGCTGTCCCCAAACTCACAGACCAGCTACTGCCCCCAATCTCACAGACCAGCTACTGTCCACAAACTCACAGACCAGCTGCTGTCCCCAAACTCACAGACCAGCTACTGTCCCCAACTCACAGACCAGCTACTGTCCCCCAAACTCACAGACCAGCTACTGTCCCTAACTCACAGACCAGCTACTGTCCCCAAATTCACAGACCAGCTACTAATCTCAAACTCACAGACCAGCTACTGTCCCTAACTCAACACAGACCCGGCTACTGTGTCACACACTCACAGACCAGCTACTGATCTCACACCTCAACATACCAGCTATACTGTCGCCAAACTCACAGACCAGCTACTGTCCCCAAGTCACAGACCAGCCAATGTCCCCAAACTCACAGAACCAGCTACTGTCCCCAAACTCACAGAGACCAGGCTACTGTCCCCCAAAACTCACAGACAACCTACTGTCCCCAAAACTCCCAGACCAGCAACTGTCCCCAACTCACAGACCAGCTACTGTCCCCAAACTCACAGACCAGCTACTGTCCCCAAACTCACAGACCAGCTAGTGTCCACACACTCAAAGACAAGCTGCTGTCCCCAAACTCACAGACCAGCTACTTTCGCCAAACTCACAGACCAGCTACTGCCCCCAAACTCACAGACCAGGTACTGTCCCCAAACTCACAGACCAGCTACTGACCCCAAACTCACAAACCAGCTACTGTCCCCGAACTCACAGACCAGCTACTGTCCCCACAACTCACAGACAAGCTACTGATCCCCCAACTCACAGACCAGCTACTGTCCCTAAACTCACAGACCAGCTACTGTCCCACCCACACTCACAGACCAGCTACTGATCTCAAAAGCTCACATACCGTGCTACTGTCCCCACAACTCACAGAACCAGCTACTGTCCCCTGAAAATCACAGACCAGCCACTGCTATGTCCAAACTCACAGACCAGCTACTGTCACCCAAACTCACAAGACCGAGCTACTGTCCACACACAACTCACAGACCAGACTACTGTCCCCCAAACTCACAGACCAAGCTACTGTCCCCCAACTCACAGACTCAGCTACTGTCCCCCCAAACTCACAGACCAGCTACTGTCGTCCCCAACTCAACAGACCAGCTAGTGTCCACACAACTCACAAGAGACAAGCTGCTGTCCCCAAACTCCCAGACCCAGCTAACTGTCCCCCAAACTCACAGACCACAGCTACTGTCCCCCAACTCACAGACCAGTACTGTCCACACAACTCACGAGACCAGCTGCTGTCCCCAAACTCACAGACCAGCCTACTGTCCAACAAACTCACAGACCAGCTACTGTCCCCCAGCTCCACAGACCAGCTACTGTCCCCCCAACTCACAGACCAGCTACTGCACACCCAAACTCACAGACCAGCTACTGTCCCCAAACTCACAGACCTAAAACCCCAAACTCCACAGACCAGCTACTGTCCCCCAAAACTCAACAGACCAGCTTACTGTTCCCAAAACTCACAGACCTACAGCCTACTGTCCCCAAACTCAAACAGACCAGCTACTGTCCCCAAACTCACAGACCAGCTAGTGTCCCACACACTCAAAGACAAGCTTTGTGCTGTCCCTACAAACTCACAGACCAGCTACTTGTCCCCCAAACTCACAGACCAGTACTGTCCACCACACTCACAGACCAGCTACTGTCGGGCCAAACTCACAGACCAGTCTACTGTCCCCCAAAAAATCACAAGACCAGCCTACTGTCCCCAAACTCACAAGACCAGCTTACTTCAATTGCCCAAACTCACAAACCAAGCTACTGTCCCCGAACTCACAGACCCAGGCTACTGTCCCACCCCCGAACTCACAGACCAGCTTTGTACTGTCCCCCAAACTCACAGACCAGCTACCTGTCCCTAAAACAACCAGCAGACCCCAAACTTACAGACCAGCTACTGCCACCAATCTCACAGACCCAGCTACTGTCCACAAACTCACAGACACAGCTAAACTGTCCCCAAACTCACAGAACCAGCTACTGTCCCCCAAAAATCACAGACCAGCTACTGTCCCCCAAACTCAACAGACCCAGCTACTGTCCCTAACTCACAGACCCAGCTACTGTCCCCAAATTCACAAGACCAAGCTTTACTGTCCCCAAACTCACAGACCAGCTACTGTCCCCAAACTCACAGACCAGCTACTGTCCCCCAAACTGACTCACAGACCAGCTACTGTCCCCCCAAAACTCACAAGACCAGCTGCTGTCCCCAAACTTCACAGAACCAGCTACTGTCCCCAAACTCACACAGACCAGCTACTGTCCCCAAAACTCACAGACCCAGCTACTGTCCACACACTCTCAAAAGACAAGCTGCTGTGTCCCCAAACTCACAGACCAGCCTCTACTGTCCCCAAAACTCACAGACCCAGCTACTGTCCCCCAACTCACAGACCAGTACTGTGCCACACACTCACAGACACTAAGACCAGTACTGCTGTCCCCAAACTCACAGTCCAGACTACTGTCCCCAAACTCACCAGACCAGCTACTGTCCCCCCACTCATCAGACCAGCTACTGTCCCCCAACTCACAGACCAGCTCCCCCCCCCAAAAACTCACAGACAGCAGCTACTGTCCCCAAACTCACAGACCAGCTACCGTCCCCTCAAACTCACACACCAGCTACTGTCCCCCCAAACTCACACACCAGCTACTCACCCCAAACTCACAGACCACTACTGTCCCCAAACTCACAGACCAGCTACTGTCCCCAAACTCACAGACCAGCTACTGTCCACACACACTCACAGACCAGCTACTGTCCCCAAACTCACAGACCAGCTACTGTCCCCCCAACTCACAGACCAGTAACTGTCCACAGACTCACAGACAGCTGTGTGTCCCCAAACTCACAGTCCAGCTACTGTCCCCAAACTCACAGACCAGCTACTGTCCCCCAGCTCACAGACCAGCTACTGTCCCCCAACTCACAGACCAGCTACTGCCCCCAAACTCACAGACCAGCTACTGTCCCCAAACTCACAGACCAGCTACCGTCCCCAAACTCACAGACCAGCTACTGCCCCCAATCTCACAGACCAGCTACTGTCCACAAACTCACAGACCAGCTACTGTCCCCAACTCACAGACCAGCTACTGTCCCTAACTCACAGACCAGCTACTGATCTCAAACTCACAGACCAGCTACTGTCCCTAACTCACAGACCGGCTACTGTCCACACACTCACAGACCAGCTACTGATCTCAAACTCACATACCAGCTACTGTCCCCAACCTCACAGACCAGCTACTGTCCCCAACCTCACAGACCAGCTACTGTCCCCAACTCACAGACCAGCTGCTGTCCCCAAACTCACAGACCAGCTACTGCCCCCAATCTCACAGACCAGCTACTGTCCCCAACTCACAGACCAGCTACTGTCCCCAACTCACAGACCAGCTGCTGTCCCCAAACTCACAGACCAGCTACTGCCCCCAATCTCACAGACCAGCTACTGTCCACAAACTCACAGACCAGCTGCTGTCCCCAAACTCACAGACCAGCTACTGTCCCCAACTCACAGACCAGCTACTGTCCCCCAAACTCACAGACCAGCTACTGTCCCCCAGCTCACAGACCAGCTACTGTCCCCAAACTCACAGACCAGCTACTGTCCCCAACTCACAGACCAGCTACTGTCCCCCAAACTCACAGACCAGCTACTGTCCCTAACTCACAGACCAGCTACTGTCCCCAAATTCACAGACCAGCTACTGATCTCAAACTCACAGACCAGCTACTGTCCCTAACTCACAGACCGGCTACTGTCCACACACTCACAGACCAGCTACTGATCTCAAACTCACATACCAGCTACTGTCCCCAACTCACAGACCAGCTACTGTCCCCAACTCACAGACCAGCCACTGTCCCCAAACTCACAGACCAGCTACTGTCCCCAAACTCACATACCAGCTACTGTCCCCAACTCACAGACCAGCTACTGTCCCCAACTCACAGACCAGCCACTGTCCCCAAACTCACAGACCAGCTACTGTCCCCAAACTCACAGACCGGCTACTGTCCACACACTCACAGACCAGCTACTGTCCCCAAACTCACAGACCAGCTACTGTCCCCAACTCACAGACCAGCTACTGTCCCCAAACTCACAGACCAGCTACTGTCCCCAAACTCACAGACCAGCTAGTGTCCACACACTCAAAGACAAGCTGCTGTCCCCAAACTCACAGACCAGCTACTGTCCCCAAACTCACAGACCAGCTACTGTCCCCCAACTCACAGACCAGTACTGTCCACAAACACTCACAAGCTGATTTTTCTGTCAGCTGGCTGTCCCCTCAAACTGTCACAGTCCAGCTGCTGTCAGGGTTTCCAAACTAACAGACCAGCTTCTGTCCCCCAAACTCACAGACCAGCTACTGTCCCCCAAACTCACAGACCAGCTACTAGGTTCCACAACTAAGCCCCCAAACTCACATGACCAGCTACTGTCCCCAAAGCTCACAGACCAGCTACCGTCCCCAAAACTCACAGACCAGCTACTGTCCCCCCAATCTCACAGACCAGCTACTGTCCACAAAACTCACAGACCAGCTACTGTCCCCAACTCACAGACACTACTGTCCCCATAACTCAGGTCAGACCAGCTACTTGATCTCAAAACTCACAGACCCCAGCTACTGTCCCTAAACTCACAGACCAGCTACTGTCCACAAACCCACAGACCAGCTGCTGTCACACAAACTCACAGACTCAGCTACTGTCCCCAAACTCAACAGAGACCAGCTACTGTCCCCCAAAACTCACAGACCTCCAGCTACTGTCCCCCAATCACTCACAGACCAAGCTACTGTCCCCCAAACTCACAGACCAGCTACTGTCCCCAACTCACAGACCAGCTACTGTCCCCCAAACTCACAGACCAGCGTACTGTCCCTAAAACTCACAGAACCATTCTACTGTCCCCAAATTCTACAGACCAGTCTACTGATCTCAAACTCACAGACCAGAGCTACTGTCCCCAACTCACAGACCGGCTACTGTCCCACAACATACTCACAGACCAGGCTACTGATCTCAAACATCGTCACATACCAGCTACTGTCCCCAAACTCACAGAACCCAGCTTACTGTCCCCAAAACTCAAAGACAAGCTGCTGTCCCCAAACTCACAGAACCAGCTAACTGTCCCCTAAACTCACCAGACCAGCTACTGTCCCCCCAACTCACAGACACCAGTACTGTCCACACACTCACAGACCAGCTGCCGTCCCCAAAACTCACAGACCAGCTACTGTCCCCAAAACTCACAGACCAAAGCTACTGTCCCCCAAAACTCACAGACCAGCTACTGTCCCCAAAACCACAGACCAGCTACTGTCCCCTCAAACTCACAGACCAAGCTAGTGTCCACAACACTCAAAAGACCAGCTGCTGTCCCCAAACTCACAGACCAGCTACTGTCCCCAACTCACAGACCAGCGACTGTCCCTAACTCACAGACCAGCTACTGTCCCCCAAACTCACAGACCCAGCTACTGTCCCCCAAACTCACAGACCCAGCTACTGTCCCCCAACTCACAGCAACCAGTACTGTCCACACACTCACAGACCCAGCTGACTGTCCCCAAACTCCACAACCACTCTACTGTCCCCAAACTCACAGCTACCGAGCTACTGTCGCCAAACTCACAGACCAGCTACTGTCCCCAAACTCCCAGACCAGCTACTGTCCCCCAACTCACAGACCCAGCTACTGTCCCCCAAAACTCACAGACCAGCTACTGTCCCCAAACTCACAGAAACCAGCTAGTGTCCACACACTCAAAGACAAGCTGCTGTCCCCAAACTCACAGACCAGCTACTGTCCCCAAACTCACAGACCAGCTACTGTCCCCCAACTCACAGACCAGTACTGTCCACACACTCACAGACCAGCTGCTGTCCCCAAACTCACAGACCAGCTACTGTCCCCAAACTCACAGACCAGCTACTGTCCCCCAAAACTCTTCACAGACCAGCTACTGCCCCCAAACTCACAGACCAGGTACTGTCCTCAAAACTCACAGGACCAGCTACTGACCCCAAAACTCACAAACCAGCTACTGTCCCCGGAACTCACAGACCAGCTACTGTCCCCCGAACTCACAGGGGACCAGCTACTGTCCCCAAACTCACAGACCAGCTACAGTCCCCGAAACCTCCACAGTCCAGCTTTACTGTCCCCCCCAAAAAAAAACTCACAAGACCCAGCTACTGTCCCCAAAACTCACTAGACCAGCTACTGTCCCCAAACTCCCAGACCAGGTTACGGTCCCCAAACTCACAGTCCAGTTACTGTCACCCAACTCACAAACCAGCTACTGTCCCCAAACTCACAGACGCAGACTACTGCCCCCCCAACTCACACACCAGCTACTGTCCCCAAACTCACACACCATACTACCGTCCCCAAACTCACAGACAAGCTACCGTCCCCTCCAAACTCACCAGTCCAGCTACTGTCCCCCAAACTCACAGACCAGCCTACTGTCCCCCAAAAACTCACAGAACCAGCTACTGTCCCCAAAACTCACAGACTCAAACCAGCTACTGTTCCCCAAACTCACAGACCAGGCTACTGTCCCCACAGGCTCACAGGGACCAGCTACTGTCCCCCAAACTCTCACAGGACCAGCTACTGTCCCCAAACTCACAGACCAGCTACTGTCCCCAAACTCACAGACCAGCTACCGTCCCCAAACTCACAGTCCAGCTACTGTCCCCAAACTCACAGACCAGCTACTGTTCCCAAACTCACAGACCAGCTACTGCCCCCAATCTCACAGACCAGCTACTGTCCACAAACTCACAGACCAGCTACTGTCCCCAAACTCACAGACCAGCTACTGTCCCCCAACTCACAGACCAGTACTGTCCACACACTCACAGACCAGCTACTGTCCCCAAACTCACAGACCAGCTACTGCCCCCAAACTCACAGACCAGGTACTGTCCCCAAACTCACAGACCAGCTACTGACCCCAAACTCACAAACCAGCTACTGTCCCCGAACTCACAGACCAGCTACTGTCCCCGAACTCACAGACCAGCTACTGTCCCCAAACTCACAGACCAGCTACTGTCCCCAAACTCACAGACCAGCTACTGTCCCCAAACTCACAGACCAGCTACTGTCCCCAAACTCACAGACCAGCTACTGTCCCCCAACTCACAAACCAGCTACTGTCCCCAAACTCACAGACCAGCTACTGTCCCCCAACTCACACACCAGCTACTGTCCCCAAACTCACACACCAGCTACCGTCCCCAAACTCACAGACAAGCTACCGTCCCCAAACTCACAGTCCAGCTACTGTCCCCAAACTCACAGACCAGCTACTGTCCCCAAACTCACAGACCAGCTACTGTCCCCAAACTCACAGACCAGCTACTGTTCCCAAACTCACAGACCAGCTACTGTCCCCCAGCTCACAGACCAGCTACTGTCCCTAACTCACACACCAGCTACTTACCCCAAACTCACAGACAAGCTACCGTCCCCAAACTCACAGTCCAGCTACTGTCCCCAAACTCACAGACCAGCTACTGTCCCCCAGCTCACAGTCCAGCTACTGTCCCCAAACTCACAGACCAGCTACTGTCCCCAAACTCACAGACCAGCTACTGTCCCCAAACTCACACACCAGCTACTGTCCCCAAACTCACAGACCAGCTACTGTCCCCCAGCTCACAGACCAGCTACTGTCCCCAAACTCACAGTCCCACTTGGACACACATTAGATTCTGCTTTTAAGACAGTGAGCTAAAGTCCTGAATTACTGACTTCTGTATAATCTGTAACATCTGCTACGCTAATAAATAATCAATTATATTAATCAATAAACTATTACACTAATCAATAATCTATTGTACTAATCAATCAGCTATTTTACTAATCAATAATCTATTTATTAATCAACATCATTCACTCACATTTCACTATATGTTGTAAATATATTTGATCTATTATGCTAATCAGTTATCTATCATACTAATCAATGACTGAGTCCAAACGTAGAGATCACTGGACCACTCCGCACCTGAGTATGTGTGCATGTAGAAATGAAATAGATGAAAGCTTTAGCGGAGGTTCTGCCAGGAAGACTCTAAAGCTACGTCACTCATCCGTGCTGCCATTTCTACACCCTGTAATGCTGTTTTCACGGCCGCTCTGTCATCGCTGTCGTCCCCCTGTCGGAGTCTGGCGGTGCAGTTATTGCTCCGTCTCGGCCTGCTACCATGTGTCTCTGCGCTCGTGACTCTTTATGGTCTGCCTGGTCATCCAAACTACTTTTTGGGTTTCTGGGTGATCGTGGCATTCCTGGCATTAGTGGTTTGTACAGGGAGGATCTCCTTCTAGCCGTTAAGGCTCTGGGGGGTTTTAGGTTCTAGACTCGTCTTCTTGACTGTTGGAACATCATCTCTGTCTTATATGCTGTGGCGGCTGAGTCTTCTGGTTCTCTCGAATTGTTTACTGAAGCTGCTCCGTTTTTGGGGGAAATTAAAATTTTGACTTTGCATTTGTATCTGCTTCCTCTGCCTTTTACAGAATGTATGGAAATCTAAACTCAGGTAATTCCATTTACCTCCTGTAAGGAACTGGTGGTGGTCACATTAGTGATTTTAGGGTTTTGATCTTTAAGGTGTAGCATGGCTGTATTAACACTACTCATGCTGCATGTGCAGGCCCAAGGCCTGAGCCAACATCGCACATTTATAATAGTGGGCAGGTTACCCTAATGGAAGAACCTTAACAGACACTCTAGAACTCTGCACGTAGAACATCACAGTAACATACACATCTACTCCATTTCAGCACAGATCAGTCTGTAGTAACAGCTCATATACCAGCTTAATCCTCCTATACTACCTTTTAAAGCAGAAGGTTCCGGATCGCTCACCCGCCTCTGTCTGTTAGTTATATAGCTCTTGTGTTTTATTTCAGAGTTACTGATCCAGGTGAAGACGTCTCCGGTGGGGACCTTTACTTTTCATTTCTATAATACACTTCTGGGAGAAAGCTCTGGCTCTGCCGTCCACGTTTTGCCCCTCGTGTCTTTCTGGCAGAACTACTTTTCTGTTATCACAAGAGGAACGTTCAAATAGAACCTACACACAGAATCATCTCTGAAATAAATACAGGACCAGAAACCGGGTCTGTTCTGATTACCAACCAATAGAACGTAATGGTGAAACGTGCAGGACTGTATACAGTGCAGTAATAGTGAACCACACAGAGCAGTAATAGTGAACACTACAGTGCAGTAACAGTGAACACTACAGGACAGTAATAGTGAACACTACAGTGCAGTAATAGTGAACACTACAGTGCAGTAATAGTGAACACTACAGTGCAGTAATAGTGAACACTCCAGGACAGTAATAGTGAACACTACAGGACAGTAATAGTGAGCAGTGCTATAAATGAAGGAGTGATAGAGACTTACAGGGAGCACAGCTGGCAGGAGGTGAAGGTCAGTGTGAAGGTCTCTGTACTGAGGAGCTTCAGTGAGGTTTCGTCAGTAAGTGTGGTTCTGCCGTTGGAGTAAGATCATGTCTCCGCCCCGACTCTAGTTAGACCTGCCCCGTCTGCAGGGCTCCTTCCAGTTCCTCTTCTGCCTGGCTCCACCCCTTCATCATAACAAACACCTGTTAGTCCCTCTAAGGCTATGAACTCAGAAGACAGGTGAAGGTGCACTGGAGGGTTAGATAGTAAATGAAATGTGTGCTGTAGACACAGAGAACCCTGGTTACCATCACCACCACTGTACAGAACATCTGAAACGCCCCACACCAAACCCAGTGCATTATGGGGGAATGATTCAGTGGAGTTCCCCTTTAACTAGGGTTGCCACCTTTCTGAAATGAAAATGAAGGACCCGAGGGGGGGGGGGGGGGGAGGGGTCATGTGTGAGTGTGTGTATTGGACATCTATTGAAATACGGTTCCGAGGCTGGTTGGTGGAGATTGTGATCGTTCATGTGTGTGTGACAGACGTGTATATCGGACATTTACGGAAATATCGAACGAATCAACATGTAATTGCCAAATAAAATACGATTCTGTATTTTACAGGACGGGAGGCACCCCCACCTTTAACACACGGGTAATCTGGGCACAGTGGAGAAATTGGCTCAGACTTTCAGGCTGCAACCTGAGTTTCCCCCTTGCACCTTAAATATTCCCAGGGTGTCCCAGTAGCCGGATTCACCAGACTGTAACTGCTGCAGCATTTCAGGTGTAATTTTAAGAATGTGAAAAATGTCACTCCTATTATTTAACATGAATAATTTAAAGCTGTATAACATTGGGGAATGTCCGCTGGTCGGTCCATGCGCTGATTCTGAATTAGTGTCGGTGCTGTGTTCCTCCATAGCGCTGGACCGGATCCGTCCAGTGTAGAATATGTGATGTAACCATATCCAACATTTGGTCAATGTTCGTTGCTATCTGGGTTACTGAAGCTGGGAGGCAGATTTAACTGCTAACAAGTATTAGCACTCTCGTTAGCATTGCGCTAACTCTACGCTAATGTCACCTAAACCACACCGAGTCGTTACCTCAGCGCTCTGGTCTGAACTCCCACAGGTTTGGGCTCCTTTACCTATAAACACCTGTAGTAACGTAGGTTGGTAGATGATGGGATTAAGCTTTCCTGAGTTTCACTTCTTAGTGGAGGTTCTACTATGCTAGCTAGTGCAAGCTAATAATGTTTCAAACTGGCGATGTCTGAACGCTACAGGCATCAGGCCAGGAGATGTCATTGTCCACACATACACTGGTAACCAGAGATCACATGAACATGCACACTGCACACTACAGTAGTATGTACTGCACACAGTATACGCCCCCTGTGTGTGGTATACAGTACAGTAACAAGTTCTGACCTACAGTGTAGTATACTAATACAGTCACATGACCAGTTACCTCACATTTACCTCAGAGCTGTTATTACTGTATCCACTGTTTAGAGCTAGCTGCTGCTAACGCTGCTCAGTTCACCTGAGATACGGTTAGCCTAGCCGTTAGCTTCCCTCGGCTATTTCACTCTAAAACTGATCTTCTAAAGCGAGTTCATCTTTTATTAATCTTCAGACCTGTATATTTAACTTCCTGAGGCTCATTCTGATGAACACACCTCCCACTACAATCACTACACCCACAGTTATACTCGGACTGGGCTGCGTTTAGCTCCCCAGTGTTACCCACCGCCATTTTCTCTGGGTGGAGCAGGCTGAGAGCTGGTGAGGCCGCTGTGCATGATGGGATGCAGTACACCATGCAGTACACCATTAGTACACTCTACAGATATTTAGTTTGGTCACATACTACATACTACTGTTAGATTTAGTAGATTTAGTACGTGAGTCGTATGTAGTGTGTCATTTCCACTACAGTCTGCGTGTTGAGTTTTCACGCAGGGAAAGATTTTATTTTAAATGAAGCAGGAAGTTAAAACACCCCTGTGTTAGAATACTCGTGTTGGTGTGGACTAGGCCTTACAGGGTTTGGTTCCTGTCCAGTGTTCTGCAAACTGATGAGCTGAAACACTGTCCCCCAGAATTCCAGCTGTCTCATGTCCCCATTGAAGGGTTCCTCTTCATTATTGGAGACGCACAGCACAGCTGTAGTCTCACCAGCACAGCGTTAATGTGATTACTGTGATATTTGATGATGCAGTCACGGGTCAGCATTAAAGACCATATCATTAGCATAAGCTAAGCTAGCTAACAGCATGATGGGTAATGTTTCTGCTGGAGTACCATCTCTCATACACCTGTTCATATTAGTCTGCCATCTTTAACTCTGTAGATCTGTGAGAGAATGATGAACACGCTGAGAGCGAGTGTCAGGACAGGATGTGGGTGCCAGTGTGGTTTGTGAAACCCTGCAGTAAAGCAAAAAAAAAAGAGGAACGAGCTTTCTGTTCCGTGTTCTCAGAACTACACAGGAAGGATGGGTTCTGTACACAAGTCACTGAATAAGGTGGTGAACCGTTTACTGTTCAGGGGCCTCTTAAGTGCACCGCTGCATGGATGGGTTCCCTACACAAGTCACTGAATGTGCTGGTTAATGTATGTTTAGATAGATAGATAGATAGATAGATAGATAGATACTTTATTGATCCCAGAGGGAAATTCAAGGCATCCAGTATACAAACTATACAGAAGTAACAACAGAAGCAAGATAGATTTGTACAAATAGAGACAATACTATATAAAGTATGAAGGTATAAAAATAGAGTCCTTAGTGTCTGTGTAAAGTGTAAAGTATAGATGGAGGTAATGGTATACCGTTTGCTAAGCAAATTAAGAAGATGGCTGTTTTCAGCCATCCAGACAGTGCAAATACGCAGTAATATAAATAATTATCAGTGCAAAAAGTGTAAACAGTACAGAATGGAGTAGAATAATACAATATAAATAGATGTAGGGCATTTAGGAGGGCATTTAGGAGGGAGTGTGTGCAGAGATGGGGTTGTGTCCATGGAGTGACCGGAGGGAAAGAGTGTCACACACTTTTTCATCTGCTGTACTGGGAGGAGTTGAACAGTCTTATGGCCTGAGGGACAAAAGACTTCCTGAGTCTGTCTGTGGAGCAGGACTGGGACAGCAGTCTGCCACTGAATGAGCTCCTCTGCCTGATGATCGTGGTGTGCAGAGGATTGTGAACATTGTCCATGATGTTCAGCAGCTTGTTGAGGGCTCTCCTCTCTGCCAGTGGTGTTAAGGACTCCAGCTCTAGTCCCAGCACAGAACCAGCTTTCCTCACCAGCCTGTCGAGTCGTCCAGCATCCCTCTTGCTGATACTGCCTCCCCAACACACCACAGCATAGAAGAGGACGCTGGCTACCACAGACTGGTAGAACATCAGGAGGAGTTTCTGGCAGATCCTGAAGGACCCGAGCCTCCTGAGGAAGTACAGTCTGCTCTGTGCTTTCTTGTAGACTATGTCAGTGTTTACTGACCAGTCCAGCCTCTCGTCCAGGTGCACACCAAGGTTACAGGCTGATGTAACTGCATTTTCTTCAGAAGCTAATAAAAGCTGAACTGAGAACCTCTGTCTGATACAATGTCCTAGAGTTTTCCAAAAACACGAATACGTGGTTGGAAATGCTTTCCGCAGCCTCGAGCGCAGCAGGAAGCTGCCTGGAGGTTAGAAACTGGACACCCCAGGAGAACTGTTTAACGATGGACATGATAACCGCGTGACCATGTAACTCAGGCACGTCTGAAAACAAGGTCAGTGGCTATGCGGGACCATGGATGTGCAGGAACAGGAGGAGACATGAGCTTACCAGCCGGAGGAGATGGGGTGTTTGCAAACAGACAGACCTTGAAGCCACAAAGTGATGGATATCAGAAATCATATTATCCCACCAAAACATGTTGGCTAACAGCTTGTACCTACATGTCTCTCCCGGATGGCCTGATGTGAACGAGAAATGAGCTCATACAATCAGCCTTCCCCTGCACTGAGGAGGTATGAAAGGACGTCCCACCTTATGGGAGCTACGATCACTGGGGGAGATAGAACTGATTCCCTAGGCTCAGCTGAATCTTTTAATGGACTTCAAAGTTGGAAGTTCACGAAACCAAGGAATTTTTGTAGCTCCTTTATTGACTGAGGTGCGGATCATAGTGCCAGAGCAACAATTTTCCGGTCGTCCACTATGACCCCTGCAAACCTAATGACGTAATCGAAAAACGCGATCAAAGCCACATGAATAATTTTGTGAGGAATAATAATTGGTTTTCCATGAGGGGACTTGGTGGACATAAAGAACATGGGAAGTGTAATCAGGGGAGTAGATTAGGGTGTCATCTATGTACACCATAATGGACTGAATCAATATAGGCCTAGACCAAAGACCAATGGGGCATTACAAAGACCGAAAGACATCACAACGTACTCATAGTGCCCGCTGGTGGTGGTCTTCCATTCGTTGCCTTCTTTAACTCTAATTAAATTATAGGCCCTGCATATATCGAGTTAAATCGGTAAACTGAGACCTCAGTAATCGATGCATGGCCTTAAAAAGCCCACCACAGTGGGACAGGTAGATGAATGAATGAAGACCTGAGTCAGAGCCTCCTGTGCATCCTCCTCCATGGCTTTCTCTTCCACCTGAGTGAACAGGTACACCGTGACTTGGGCAGAATTTGACTATCGATCAAGTCTATGGTAGAATCACAAGCTCTATGAAGACCTCCACCAGGTCAATGTATTCAGAAGGAACCTGCACAGGAGTATCTGTTTCAGGACTCTCAACAAATATTGAGCTGGCTTTGGTGCTTTGGTTAGCCAGTTACAGCAGCTCATCTTTTTTTCTTTTTTCACCGTCTGTTTTCTGAGTTCTTAAGTTTTATTTTCTTTACATATTTATTTTAGTCTACTTTAATCCAGCCCAGGACATTGATGCTTCTTCTGCTTGTTTGGCACTTTTGTTTACGATTGCTTCAGGGGAGCCCGGGGGGCAGCCACAACTCCATTGTTTACACCAGAGAACATCTGCTAGCACTTAGCTACTTTCCGCTGTTTCCCCGGAGGAGCTACAAGCCTGTTACTCCATCAGTCATCATGGCGAATGAAAGATCTCTATCCAGTAAGATGGATGAGGTAATGGTGCTGACTAGACCCCAGTGAGAATACCCCAGTAGGAGTGTACCCTAATGCTGTTTATGGAGACATGGCTAACCGAGCTAATTCTGGATGCTAGCATCACACTGGACGGCTTCCAGATCCGGCACACAGACAGGAGGAAGCAGAGCAGTAAGAGGACAGGAGGAGGACTGGCAGTGTTTATTAATGATAGATGGTGCAACTCAGCACACATCACTATCAAGTTATCATATATTAACATTATCAAAGACCAAATATGCTACAAGTAAGATTACCTGTTAGCCATTAGCATGAGGCTGTATGACCTACCCAGGGGGATTCTCGCATGTTACCTGAGAACTGTGTACACCCCCCACCCCCCCCCCAACTCTGCTAATGTGATCATGGCTTATGACATCATCCACTCTTTAGCAGACTGCACACACAACTTCCACAGGCTCTCATCCTCATCTCTGGAGACACTTCCCATTTCCAAGCAATATGTAATTTTGTGAAAAAGTGCTTGCCCCCCTCATGATTTTTTATTTGTTTGCGTGTTTATCTCTTAAATGTTTCAGATCATCAAACAAATTTAAATATTAGTCAAAGACAACACAAGTAAACACAGCATGCAGTTTTTAATGAAACTGCAGGTCAGGACTGTGACTAGGCCACTCCAAAGTCCTCTCTTTGTTTTTCTTCAGCCATTCAGAGGTGGACTTGAATCATCGTCCTGCTGCAGAACCCAAGTTTCAGCTTGAGGTCACAAACAGATGACTAGACATTCTCTATCTTTTGGATCTTTTGGTAGACAGCGGAATTCATGGTTCCAGTTATCACAGCAAGTCTTCCAGGTCCTGAAGCAGCAGAACAGCCCCAGACCATCACACCACCACCACCATACTTTACTTTTGGTAGGATGTTCTTTTTCTGAAATGCGGTTTTACTGTTACACCAGATGTAATGGGACACACAC
Source organism: Prochilodus magdalenae (assembly GCA_024036415.1). Classification (NCBI taxonomy): domain Eukaryota; kingdom Metazoa; phylum Chordata; class Actinopteri; order Characiformes; family Prochilodontidae; genus Prochilodus; species Prochilodus magdalenae. The sequence goes on along the minus strand of JAMWET010005039.1, from coordinate 89,880 downwards.
CTTCCAAAAAGTTCAGCTTTTGTCTCGTTAGTCCACAGAGTATTTTGAGGGAAGTGAGGCCAGCCACTCCTGGGAAGGTTCTCCACTGTTCCACATTTTCACCATTTGTGGGTAATGGCTCTCACTTTGGTTCGCTGGAGTCCCAAAAGTTTAGAAACAGCTTTATAACCTTTTCCAGCCTGATAGATCTCAGCTACTCTCTTTCTCATTCGTTCCTGAATTTCTTTGGATCATGGCATGGTGTCAAGCTTTGGAGTATCTGTTGGTCTACTTGGCTTTATCAGGCAGGTCCTATTTAAGTGACTTCTTGTTTGAGAACAGGTTTGGCTGTAATCAGGCCCGAGTGTGGCTAGAGAAATTGAACTCAGGTGTGATAAACCAAGTTATGTTTTAACTGGGGGCAAACACTTTTTCACACAGGGCCATGTAGGTTTGGATTTTTTTTCTCCCTTAACAATAAAAACATTTAAAAACTGCATTTTATGTTTACTTGTCTTTGACTAATATTTGAGACATTTAACATTATAGAATTTTAAAAATCTGAAATCATGAAGGGGGCAAACACTTTTTCACACCCCTGTAACATGCAGCAGGAGAGACAATAAAACACTGGACATGTTTTACACCAACACTAAGGATGCGTCTAACACATCCCTCCACCCTCCCCTGGGCAAGTCTGACCACAGCACATCTCCTTCCTGTCTACACACCCACTGTTCACCAGCACCCAGCCAATACCAAACAAAGGAGGGGGTGGTCTGATGAGGCCTGTGAGGCTCTGACCTATAAACTGGACTGGCCAGACAATGCCCAGGCTCTGTATAAAAGGCCAGAGCAGACTTCACCTACCGAGGAGGCTCCGGTCATTCGTGATACAGGGTCCGCTCCTCCACACTGTTTTTGACTCTGTGGTGGCATCAGCGCTCTTCTACAGCACTGCCTGCTGGGGAGGTGGCATCACGACTGCAGACAGGAAGAAGCTGGACCAGCTGATGAGGAAAGCAGGAAAGCAGGAGTGTGGAGTTTATCAGTCAGTCTGGATGGGATAATCCAGAACACTTTCCCTCCTGTGGAGCACCTACACTGCAACTTTTAACAGAACATGCCACACGGCGTTAAAGCTCCTCACGGCTGGTCTGGCCTACACTGAAGAATCTGAACACTGGGCTTACAGTGTGTAGGAACCCCTGGACATTCTCAGGAGCTGCGGTGTAGACAGAGTGGCCATTGTGACGTCCTCGGAAGGTCACAGATCGTGTGAACGATCTCCAAACAGAGCGGACAACCCGATTTTCTCTCCTCTGTTGCACAATCACCACCACCACTAATCCCACAATCACACATACAGATACACCCAGCAGTACAGCCGCCCACTCTGGTCCAGTACGTCCAGGATCTGTCCTCTACAAATCAGAGATCCAGGTTAGTAACACAGTGGGTTTAACTAAACACCATCGTTAAGGTGCAGCAGCAGATTCCTGCTCAGTGAATTCTGAGTGAACTGAACACAGCATGCATTAGCATACCCTGTGTTAGGACCCAGTGTAGGGTTAGGCCTTAACATAAAAGGAAAGAGGGAGAGACACACATGCCTTTACCGCGACCACACCTACAACATCCAGCTTCACACTGATAAGGATTTTACTGTAGATGAATATTAATGAGAAAACTGAACCAACCATCATAACAAGAGGGCAGGAGAAAATAACAAACATAACAGAGCTAAAGTTCAACCCCTAACTAAACCTAACCAAACAAAAAAGAAAATAAAATTTAACTCAACTCCGTAACTAATGTGGTAACCACGGGGAAACAGAAACTAAAGTATCCTCCCTCCATGAGCCGAGGAACGTACTGCAGTGTCTAGGCCTCACAGACTTTTATAAAGAATACACAAACTTCAAAGATAACCTGCACACCATATGAGCTGGAGCAGATAAACAATTCAACACCATTCGAAACACAGGCTTTACTTACCACACTGAAAAAGCTTAACACCTCTAGCTACTAGCATGCATTTCTCACACATGTGGTCATGAAACCAGGAACCAACAGCCTGTAACTCTCTCTCCCGCCTCGCGCTTCCACCTGCTTGTAGACCAGCCTTTATAGTTTGAGCCCCCTGCTGGCCTGGGCTCGTCATGACACTGCAATACAAAAAAGAACAACTGCAAAGTGCCACAGGGTCCAAATCCACAGGGTCCAAATCCACAGGGTCGTAACACCTGTAATCCTCTTCGGTGTGTGACTCCATGGTCACTCTGTAGATGGAGATAACCTCTTTAGTTCCTCCGTCCCTCACAGTGTAAACCCCACCGTCATACATCTTCATTCCTCTCAGCCCCAGGTCCGACTTTAGAGACACTCTATCTTCATATCCTTCACTGTACACAGTGTCAGGGGATCAGTCTGAACACTGGATGGTCCAGCTGTGTCCATGCTGCTGTAAGTCACCTCCACTGGATCTGGTGATTCTATCTGCAGGGCCAGAGGTTCCCTGGGTGATATCTGGACTGAAGTGTTCACAGCTGAGGAGAAAATCAATCAGTGAACTTCATTAGTCTCTTTATCATCACTGTGGATTAATTAGTGTGAGAGATTCACACATCAGAACTCCAGAACTACTACTAGTCTGAATAATCCAGAAGCTGTAGATTAGATATATTACACGTGTAGATGTGTATCTCTTTCTCTAATGCTGGTTCGTTTCTGTTTCTGAGTTTGTGTATTTCAGCAGTCTAATCCCCCTTACCTGTATCAGTGTACAGTCTACAGCTGTGTTAGACTACAGGGTCCTGGTTTACACCTGGGGTTTAGTTTTATCCTGAAAAGATTTTGGGCGTATGTATTTACACCTGGTGGCCGAACACGTCCCTGGTTAGTTACTGCTGTGTGGGAGCAAATATGCAAATCCAGTCATTTGAATATTGGATGGTTCCTTTAATACACACCCAGGTTGTTTTGAACAGTGGTGTTAGTCCGCTACTAAGCGTTCTGTTTTACCCGGTCCACAGCCGTGTGCAGCGGTGTGTAAGTCGCTCTGGATAAGAGCGTCTGCTAAATGCCTTAAATGTAAATGTAAATGCATCCTCACGGATCCATGGCTGTTCCTGGAGGTCCCACATTCCTTGACATGGAGGTCCCCAGTGACCTCTGCATGGGGAGGGGTTAAGGTTGCCCTTAAGGTTGCCCTGGGAGGAGTTAAAGTTGTACTGGGAGGCATTGAGGTTGCCCTGGGAGGAGTTGTGGTTGTACTGGGAGGAGTTGAGGTTGCTCTGGGAGGAGTTGAAGTTGTGCTGGGAGGAGTTGAGGTTGTACTGAGAGGGGTTACGGTTGTGCTGGGAGGAGTTGAGGTTGTGCTGGGAGGAGTTGAGGTTGTGCTGGGAGGAGTTGAGGTTGTACTGGGAGGAGTTGAGGTTGTACTGAGAGGGGTTACGGTTGTACTGGGAGGAGTTGAGGTTGTACTGAGAGGGGTTACGGTTGTGCTGGGAGGAGTTGAGGTTGTACTGGGAGGAGTTGAGGTTGTACTGAGAGGGGTTACGGTTGTGCTGGGAGGAGTTGAGGTTGTACTGGGAGGAGTTGAGGTTGTACTGGGAGGGGTTACGGTTGTGCTGGGAGGAGTTGAGGTTGTACTGGGAGGGGTTACGGTTGTGCTGGGAGGGGTTACGGTTGTGCTGGGAGGAGTTGAGGTTGTACTGGGAGGAGTTGAGGTTGTACTGGGAGGGGTTACGGTTGTGCTGGGAGGAGTTGAGGTTGTACTGGGAGGGGTTACGGTTGTGCTGGGAGGAGTTGAGGTTGTACTGAGAGGGGTTACGGTTGTGCTGGTTGTACTAAAAGGGGGTTTGGTTATACAGGAAGGTTTGGGTAGTGCTGGGAGGAGTTGAGGTTGTGCTGGGAGGAGTTGAGGTTGTACTGGTATTTAGTTTATGTTGACTTAGGAGGAGTTTGGGTTGTTATGGTAAAGGTGTTACTGGTGGGAGGGGTTTTGGTTTTTTTGGAGAGATTTTACATTGTACTGGGAGGAACTGGATTGTACTGAAGAGGGCTTTGATTATACTGGGAGGGGTTTGGGATGTACTGGGAGGTGTATTGTTTATACTGGGAGGGGTTTGGGTTGTACTGGGAGGTGTATTGTTTATACTGGGAGGGGTATTGTTTATACTGGGAGGGGTTTGGGATGTACTGGGAGGTGTATTGTTTATACTGGGAGGGGTTTGGGTTGTACTGGGAGGGGTATTGTTTATACTGGGAGGGGTTTGGGTTGTACTGGGAGGTGTATTGGTCGCACTGGGAGGGGTATTGTTTATACTGGGAGGGGTTTGTTATAAGCAATTTAAATTCATTTTTGCATTTTTTTTTAATACAGCATATTTTAATTCAAATGAACATTTAGAGACGTTCTGTCAGGGTTGAACACAGCCCAGCTCAAAACCCCAAACCTCACCCTGACCCCTGTCCTCAACCGAGCACTCCAGCAAGGTTCAGTAGGTGGGGTCTCCCAGCAGTGTTTATAATTCAGATTCATATTAACACACCTGATTAACGGACACACGGCTGATCTACAGTCTGGAACCAGGTAGTTCAGGTTCTCCTGAGGTGTTAATGTTCCACCAGTACAGACTATAAACATATGAATAAACTACAGCCTCTAAAAAACCCAACTCTACCAACACTCTCACACCCAGCTACACAGCTCACACACACCCACACTGTTTAATACAGAAGAGAAATATTATTTATGACTGTACTAAAGTTATTTTCTACTGAACCTGTAGGTGAACATGATCCTCTTTATTAGTTACTGAGCTCAGGACTTACACCATGGAGACACATTCAGTACAGTAGTACAGATGATACACAGATCAATAGTACACACAGCACTGATTCAGGCTTCACAGAGCACGTACCCCGATTTCACCAGCAGGTGGCGCCAGGGTGACTGAAAGAACAGTGAATTTCAGCTTGATTAGTTCCCAGAATTCCAGAGGATCCTGATCTGGATGTGTTCAGTGAGACAGGGAAGTGTGAAAGAGTGACCACTGTAATATATGTGTGTGTGTAATATTTCGGATTATCAGATTATCAGATGAATTCCCATTCTGGCGCAGTGCTGACCCAGTTCTGCCCCGGCTTGGCCCAGCTAGTACTTGTAGGAGAGGCTCTGGCCTGGCTCTGGCTGGAGAGCTGTGGTTCTCTCATAGGAGGTTTAAAGTACAGAACAAAATGAAATGAATAAAGAAGCAGACAATAATAAATATAATAATAATAATAATAATAATAATAATAATAATAGTAATGAACGTTTAATGCCTTTTCTAAAGAAGGCCATAACCATGTAGCGATTTCCATCAGCACCAATCAGCGAGTTCAGATTTACTGTGGGACTGTGTGAGATGTCTGCAGTCCTGGTTTTTTCAGCCTAAGGTTTTTTCTGGATTCTTCTTTCATTTCCAAGCACGGCCGTATTACCCAACACTCAAATGCTGATGTTCTAGCAATGTTCGTGTGGTATTCTTTTACAGTGGATGGGGTCCAAGTGTGTGAGGACACTAGTGAAGGGGCTTCTGTAATATGTTCAGCGGTCTTTATTACAAAATACAGTTTAGCGTAGAAATTTAAGGTAGATTTCTTTCCCATTTATTTATTTATTTATTTATTGTTTTATTTTACTGAACATCTGAATTTCTAAATTGACATTTCTGTACACAGTCCTTAACATGGTCATACTCCCAAGTTGTATAGAACTGAATAGAAATAGTGCAGAATTGATGTTTGTTGTGCTGAAACCTTCTGTTTATCATTCCCGGTTTAAATAAAAACAGTCCTAGTTTGTTAGTGTGGCCTCAGAACACATACTGAAGTGAGGAGATACCTGTATATGTATAATATCTATAAGCATTGGAGTGTCTTTAATGTGTGTGGGGTAATGCTGCAGTACTGATCTGGGCGTCTCTAATATCTGAGGAGTATTACAGTGTGATGAGTGTGTCTGTGTTAGTGTCTCAGTGGTGCTACACAGGGCCTTCAGGTAGATCTAAACTGAACTGCTGGGTAAAACTGCGGACCCTCCCACACTGCTGCACACCGACTCCCCCCAGAAAGACCTGCCCACTGGATCCCATCCCGTCCATACTGCTCCAGTCATTTCTTATATATGGTTCCCTGTCATCAGGTCATGTTCCACAGGCATTCAAGACTGCCCTATCCTGAAGAAACCCTGGCTGGATTCCTCAGACGTCAGCAGTTACAGAGCGGTATCACTTCTCTCTCTTCTCTCTAAAATTCCTGAACGTGCTGTCTATAATCAGCTCTCCTTCTGCCCTCATCGCAGTAACTGAGAGGCTTCAGGCAGCGAGATCAGCCAAACTGTCCTCAGTTCTGATTCTGCTCGACCTGTCTGCGGCCTTCGACACGGTGAACCACATCAAGATCCACTGCTCCTGTCGCGCTCACCTCACCGAGTCTTGGAAATCACCTGGCACTGCACGGGATGTGGTTTTTGAGTCCTACCTGGAGGACCACCACTATCAGGTAACATGGAAAAGGGTCCAGGGTCTGCTCCATGTAGGCTCTGCACTGGTGTCCCCGCAAAGCTTGGTGAGGGATGTCTGGCCTCATTCTCTTCTCTGCAGAGTAATCACCTCTCACTGCTAATGCTCATGATAACAACTCATCTTTTCCTTTTTCGCATTCACCTGACACACAGGTATGTAATCGTATCTCAGCCGACTGATTGTGTGCTTGTGTCTGATCCACTCGCACCAGCACCACACACACTAACACACCACCACCACGCCAGTGTCACTGTCCTGACTGGTATATGAGCCTGCATGTTTACTGATGTACCTTACTTTGTTACACGCTGGGCTGATTTCCTGGAAGCCCTGTCCTGAAAATCAGCTGCACCTAGACCTCACACAGACACCACAGTCAGCGGTTGGGTATACTGGGCAGAGGAGCTTATCAGGTCATATCTGCCAGGCTGCTGACAGGCGGAGGTCCAGCTCAAATTAACCCTGCATGAACTGGATTAGAGAGAAAATAGTAAACAGATAAAACCAGACGTGTTCACACCTGTCTGTGATTCACAGTTCAGCACACCTGGCCCGCCTCACCACAGCCAGAGAGACTATGGTAGGAACCGCCCGCACCTGCTCCTATTCTATAGCTTACTTACTTTCTGAATACTTCTGAAGTGCAGTACTCCTAATACTCCTTAGTACTCCTTTATAGAACTCAAAAAGAGTATTATTATTATTATTGTTCATTAGTTTATTAGTAGTAGTTGTAGTTTATAAGTAGTTTATTATTGTTGTTATTATTATTATTTGTAGTGCCGTGTCTGTTCCCTCCCCCTGTGTGAGTGTACACTGACCATCACTGAGGTCATCATTAATGGTCTCCTGTGGTAGACCTCTGGTAGTAACGACTCCCTCTGATGTACCTACTGTGAAGAGCATCTCCGGCTCTGTGATCACTCCTCGTGTTCCACCTGATCACTCATTAATAAAGGTACTGAGCCCCAACATAAAGAAACCCCACACACCATAGACCCCAAGAGAATCTGAGGTACAGTGTGTAGTAGGGTGGAGTAGTGACGGTGCAGGACTGACCTGGAGTGAAGGTGGTGATCAGTAAGATCAGGACACAGAGAGCAGAGCTGCAGGACTTCATGACTCACCTACAGAGACACCATCATTCAGGCGGGGACACATAGCGGGGACAGGCGACTGTGTCAGTAACAGGTGAAACAGGTGTGGAATATCAACAAGCTGAAACATGCCTGAGCTGTTATTACCGCACACACAAGACCAGACTGCTCCGTCCTCGCTGGGAGGGGTGGGAGGGGTTATAGGGGTGGGGTGTAATTCTGAAAGTGCTGTAGGCTTAAGACCTCAGACAGACAGATTTCTGAGTTCTAGGCGTTAGAATTATAAACCCAGTCTACAGAACCATCACTCACTCTAACAGCAGGCTGATGAGAGTCTCAGGTCGTACAGGAGGTTCAGACTCCTCTATCAGGTTGATCTAATCTGGGTCTGCTGGAGGACTGAACTCTACTGAACCAGTTTTACCAGACAGCAGACACTGCCCAGCTAATCCCCCTTATTACAGAGCAGATCAAACAGCTTTCACTTTCACCAAGCCAATAAACACAGAACCCACAGAACGCTGAACGGTTCATCACTGAGGCCTGTCCTGTCAGCACACGCACCCTTCTAACGAAACCCAGCACACTGTCACGCACAGAGCACTGACGGTTATCATCAACACCATAATTAACTTAACATCTCCTTCTGGGACACTCCAGCTGGTTCCAGCTCCTTCAGGCTCCCAGCTTCCACTGCTCCATTATAACACTCATGACTCACACTGTGTGGGAGTAAAGGACTCTAACGCTATAAGATCTCTGATATAGGACCACTTTAATATCGATCCACAGTCCTACAATACTGCTTCTGCTAGCAGAATGTCCCCCAGTTCATATTTCAGATGATGGTAAAGTGTGCTGCTGTTGACCACATGTGCTGGAGCTGTGCGGACTCCACACACGCTTGTGTAAAAGTCTCTGATGAGCAGATCAGGTTCACCACAGCTGGCTACATTTAAACAGTGACCTGAAGCCTCTCTATTACACAGTAGATTCACCATTCCTTCCTTTCTGACTAAGTGACAACGCCAAAACCAAGAGGACAATCCAGAGATGATAAAAGACTATCATGGAAAGTTGAGTAAATATTAAAACTCCTTATAAAATGCAAAGTTAAAAGGAAAAATAAAGAAATTTATTATTAATCAAAGAGTCTGAAAACTAACACTCCGTCTCTCTCTGTTCCCCCAACACAGGAAGCAGTACATCTGCTCTACTCAGGCATCATTCAGTAACTCTTTTTAGGGATGTACTGATCCGATATTAGGATCGGATATCAGTTCCGATATTAATTAAATTAACTGGATCAGGTAATTAGGCCAATGCCCACTTCAGTCCGTTTGGGATGTGTGCTATGCCTTCACTCGCATGTTTGTGAGGTACCTGTAGATGTAACGGAGAACTACTACACCTGAGTGAGGCTCGAACTGTACAATAATACATACCACAGACATTAAAGCTGTTATGATGCTTCATCATACAGTAAATAAACTCCCACCACTGCTCTGTAGCTCAGCGGTAGCCCCAATATCAGCAGTGGAGTAGTAAGAAATAGGTTGAGGGTTTGTTCCTCCACGTGCATATTTAGCCCAGTAGAAGTGGACACATACAGCAAGACATTCCTGGAATAGTGTAGAAGCGCCAGCGCTGGAGCCTGTAACCTCTGTTTGGTCTCAAATGCCAAAAGGCCATCCTGTGTCCAGGAAAGACTACAGTGGAGTAGTGCATTCCCAGTATCTTTAATCACAGATCTCAATGGTCCCGTTAAACTCATGCTGAGGAACAGCCAGCAACACCAAGAAAGGTCATCGTCTCTCTGACTGCTCTGGGCTGTGGGCCCTTGCGAATAGCTTCTAACTGACTATCAGAAATACTCCTGTGTCCCTGTGTTACTATCTGATCCAAACAAACCACCCCCTCCTGACAGCACTGCAGCGTTCTCAGAGAGACCTTACCCCCCCTCTCCTGACAGCACTGCAGCGTTCTCAGAGAGGCCTTATGCTCCTCTCCTGACAGCACTGCAGCGTTCTCAGAGAGGCCTTATGTCCCTCTCCTGACAGCACTGCAGCGTTCTCAGAGAGGCCTTATGCCCCTCTCCTGTCAGCACTGCAGCGTTCTCAGAGAGGCCTTATGCCCCTCTCCTGACAACACTGCAGCGTTCTCAGAGAGGCCTTATGCCCCTCTCCTGACAGCACTGCAGCGTTCTCAGAGGCCTTATGCTCCTCTCCTGACAGCACTGCAGCGTTCTCAGAGAGGCCTTATGCTCCTCTCCTGACAGCACTGCAGCGTTCTCAGAGAGGCCTTATGTCCCCCTCCTGACAGCACTGCAGCGTTCTCAGAGAGGCCTTATGTTCCTCTCCTGACAGCACTGCAGCGTTCTCAGAGAGGCCTTATGTCCCTCTCCTGACAGCACTGCAGCGTTCTCAGAAAGGCCTTATGCCCCTCTCCTGACAGCACTGCAGCGTTCTCAGAGAGGCCTTATGCCCCTCTCCTGACAAGCACTGCAGCGTTCTCAGAGAGGCCTTATGTCCCTCTCCTGACAGCACTGCAGCGTTCTCAGAGAGGCCTTATGCCCCTCTCCTGACAGCACTGCAGCGTTCTCAGAGAGACCTTATGTCCCCCTCCTGACAGCACTGCAGCGTTCTCAGAGAGGCCTTATGCCCCTCTCCTGACAGCACTGCAGCGTTCTCAGAGAGACCTTACCACCCCTCTCCTGACAGCACTGCAGCGTTCTCAGAGAGACCTTACCACCCCTCTCCTGACAGCACTGCAGCGTTCTCAGAGAGGCCTTATGTCCCTCTCCTGTCAGCACTGCAGCGTTCTCAGAGAGGCCTTATGCCCCTCTCCTGACAGCACTGCAGCGTTCTCAGAGAGGCCTTATGCTCCTCTCCTGTCAGCACTGCAGCGTTCTCAGAGAGGCCTTATGCCCCTCTCCTGACAGCACTGCAGCGTTCTCAGAGAGGCCTTATGTCCCTCTCCTGTCAGCACTGCAGCGTTCTCAGAGAGGCCTTATGCCCCTCTCCTGTCAGCACTGCAGCGTTCTCAGAGAGGCCTTATGTCCCTCTCCTGTCAGCACTGCAGCGTTCAAAGGGAGGCCTTATGCCCCTTTCCTGACAGCACTGCAGCGTTCTCAGAGAGGCCTTATGCCCCTCTCCTGACAGCACTGCAGCGTTCTCAGAGAGGCCTTATGCCCCTCTCCTGACAGCACTGCAGCGTTCTCAGAGAGGCCTTATGTCCCTCTCCTGACAGCACTGCAGCGTTCTCAGAGAGGCCTTATGTCCCTCTCCTGACAGCACTGCAGCGTTCTCAGAGAGGCCTTATGTCCCTCTCTCCTGACAGCACTGCAGCGTTCTCAGAGAGGCCTTATGTCCCTCTCCTGACAGCACTGCAGCGTTCTCAGAGAGGCCTTATGTTCCCCTCCTGACAGCACTGCAGCGTTCTCAGAGAGGCCTTATGCCCCTCTCCTGACAGCACTGCAGCGTTCTCAGAGAGGCCTTATGTCCCTCTCCTGACAGCACTGCAGCGTTCTCAGAGAGACCTTATGTTCCCCTCCTGACAGCACTGCAGCGTTCTCAGAGAGGCCTTATGCCCCTCTCCTGACAGCACTGCAGCGTTCTCAGAGAGGCCTTATGCCCCTCTCCTGACAGCACTGCAGCGTTCTCAGAGAGGCCTTATGTCCCTCTCCTGACAGCACTGCAGCGTTCTCAGAGAGGCCTTATGTCCCTCTCCTGACAGCACTGCAGCGTTCTCAGAGAGGCCTTATGTCCCTCTCCTGACAGCACTGCAGCGTTCTCAGAGAGGCCTTATGTCCCTCTCCTGACAGCACTGCAGCGTTCTCAGAGAGGCCTTATGTCCCTCTCCTGACAGCACTGCAGCGTTCTCAGAGAGACCTTATGTTCCCCTCCTGACAGCACTGCAGCGTTCTCAGAGAGACCTTATGTTCCCCTCCTGACAGCACTGCAGCGTTCTCAGAGAGACCTTATGTCCCTCTCCTGACAGCACTGCAGCGTTCTCAGAGAGGCCTTATGTCCCTCTCCTGACAGCACTGCAGCGTTCTCAGAGAGACCTTATGTTCCTCTCCTGACAGCACTGCAGCGTTCTCAGAGAGACCTTACCACCCCTCTCCTGACAGCACTGCAGCGTTCTCAGAGAGGCCTTATGTCCCTCTCCTGACAGCACTGCAGCGTTCTCAGAGAGGCCTTATGCCCCTCTCCTGACAGCACTGCAGCGTTCTCAGAGAGGCCTTATGTCCCTCTCCTGTCAGCACTGCAGCGTTCTCAGAGAGGCCTTATGTCCCTCTCCTGACAGCACTGCAGCGTTCTCAGAGAGGCCTTATGTCCCTCTCCTGACAGCACTGCAGCGTTCTCAGAAAGGCCTTATGCCCCTCTCCTGACAGCACTGCAGCGTTCTCAGAGAGGCCTTATGCCCCTCTCCTGACAAGCACTGCAGCGTTCTCAGAGAGGCCTTATGTCCCTCTCCTGACAGCACTGCAGCGTTCTCAGAGAGGCCTTATGTCCCTCTCCTGACAGCACTGCAGCGTTCTCAGAGAGGCCTTATGTCCCTCTCCTGTCAGCACTGCAGCGTTCTCAGAGAGGCCTTATGCCCCTCTCCTGACAGCACTGCAGCGTTCTCAGAGAGGCCTTATGTCCCTCTCCTGACAGCACTGCAGCGTTCTCAGAGAGGCCTTATGCCCCTCTCCTGACAGCACTGCAGCGTTCTCAGAGAGGCCTTATGTCCCTCTCCTGACAGCACTGCAGCGTTCTCAGAGAGGCCTTATGTACCTCTCCTGACAGCACTGCAGCGTTCTCAGAGAGACCTTATGCCCCCCTCCTGACAGCACTGCAGCGTTCTCAGAGAGGCCTTATGTCCCTCTCCTGACAGCACTGCAGCGTTCTCAGAGAGGCCTTATGTCCCTCTCCTGACAGCACTGCAGCGTTCTCAGAGAGACCTTATGTTCCCCTCCTGACAGCACTGCAGCGTTCTCAGAGAGGCCTTATGCCCCTCTCCTGACAGCACTGCAGCGTTCTCAGAGAGGCCTTATGTCCCTCTCCTGACAGCACTGCAGCGTTCTCAGAGAGGCCTTATGCTCCTCTCCTGACAGCACTGCAGCGTTCTCAGAGAGACCTTATGTTCCCCTCCTGACAGCACTGCAGCGTTCTCAGAGAGGCCTTATGTCCCTCTCCTGACAGCACTGCAGCGTTCTCAGAGAGGCCTTATGCTCCTCTCCTGACAGCACTGCAGCGTTCTCAGAGAGGCCTTATGCCCCTCTCCTGCCAGCACTGCAGCGTTCTCAGAGAGGCCTTATGCCCCTCTCCTGACAGCACTGCAGCGTTCTCAGAGAGGCCTTATGTCCCTCTCCTGACAGCACTGCAGCGTTCTCAGAGAGGCCTTATGTCCCTCTCCTGACAGCACTGCAGCGTTCTCAGAGAGGCCTTATGTCCCTCTCCTGACAGCACTGCAGCGTTCTCAGAGAGGCCTTATGTCCCTCTCCTGACAGCACTGCAGCGTTCTCAGAGAGACCTTATGTTCCCCTCCTGACAGCACTGCAGCGTTCTCAGAGAGGCCTTATGCCCCTCTCCTGACAGCACTGCAGCGTTCTCAGAGAGACCTTACCACCCCTCTCCTGTCAGCACTGCAGCGTTCTCAGAGAGGCCTTATGTCCCCCTCCTGACAGCACTGCAGCGTTCTCAGAGAGACCTTATGTCCCTCTCCTGACAGCACTGCAGCGTTCTCAGAGAGGCCTTATGCTCCTCTCCTGTCAGCACTGCAGCGTTCTCAGAGAGGCCTTATGCCCCTCTCCTGACAGCACTGCAGCGTTCTCAGAGAGGCCTTATGTCCCTCTCCTGACAGCACTGCAGCGTTCTCAGCGTTCTCAGAGAGGCCTTATGCCCCTCTCCTGTCAGCACTGCAGCGTTCTCAGAGAGGCCTTATGCTCCTCTCCTGACAGCACTGCAGCGTTCTCAGAGAGGCCTTATGTCCCTCTCCTGACAGCACTGCAGCGTTCTCAGAGAGACCTTATGTCCCCCTCCTGACAGCACTGCAGCGTTCTCAGAGAGGCCTTATGTCCCTCTCCTGACAGCACTGCAGCGTTCTCAGAGAGGCCTTATGCCCCTCTCCTGACAGCACTGCAGCGTTCTCAGAGAGGCCTTATGTCCCTCTCCTGACAGCACTGCAGCGTTCTCAGAGAGGCCTTATGCTCCTCTCCTGACAGCACTGCAGCGTTCTCAGAGAGACCTTACCACCCCTCTCCTGACAGCACTGCAGCGTTCTCAGAGAGGCCTTATGCCCCTCTCCTGACAGCACTGCAGCGTTCTCAGAGAGGCCTTACGTCCCTCTCCTGACAGCACTGCAGCGTTCTCAGAGAGGCCTTATGCCCCTCTCCTGACAGCACTGCAGCGTTCTCAGAGAGGCCTTATGCTCCTCTCCTGACAGCACTGCAGCGTTCTCAGAGAGGCCTTATGCCCCTCTCCTGAAAGCACTGCAGCGTTCTCAGAGAGGCCTTATGCCCCTCTCCTGACAGCACTGCAGCGTTCTCAGAGAGGCCTTATGCTCCTCTCCTGACAGCACTGCAGCGTTCTCAGAGAGGCCTTATGCCCCTCTCCTGACAGCACTGCAGCGTTCTCAGAGAGACCTTATGTCCCTCTCCTGACAGCACTGCAGCGTTCTCAGAGAGGCCTTATGTCCCTCTCCTGACAGCACTGCAGCGTTCTCAGAGAGGCCTTATGTCCCTCTCCTGACAGCACTGCAGCGTTCTCAGAGAGGCCTTATGCCCCTCTCCTGTCAGCACTGCAGCGTTCTCAGAGAGGCCTTATGCCCCTCTCCTGACAGCACTGCAGCGTTCTCAGAGAGGCCTTATGCCCCTCTCCTGACAGCACTGCAGCGTTCTCAGAGAGGCCTTATGCTCCTCTCCTGACAGCACTGCAGCGTTCTCAGAGAGACCTTATGACCCTCTCCTGACAGCACTGCAGCGTTCTCAGAGAGGCCTTATGTCCCTCTCCTGACAGCACTGCAGCGTTCTCAGAGAGGCCTTATGCCCCTCTCCTGACAGCACTGCAGCGTTCTCAGAGAGGCCTTATGTCCCTCTCCTGACAGCACTGCAGCGTTCTCAGAGAGGCCTTATGTCCCTCTCCTGACAGCACTGCAGCGTTCTCAGAGAGGCCTTATGCTCCTCTCCTGACAGCACTGCAGCGTTCTCAGAGAGGCCTTATGTCCCTCTCCTGACAGCACTGCAGCGTTCTCAGAGAGGCCTTATGCCCCTCTCCTGTCAGCACTGCAGCGTTCTCAGAGAGGCCTTATGCTCCTCTCCTGACAGCACTGCAGCGTTCTCAGAGAGGCCTTATGCCCCTCTCCTGACAGCACTGCAGCGTTCTCAGAGAGGCCTTATGCTCCTCTCCTGACAGCACTGCAGCGTTCTCAGAGAGGCCTTATGCCCCTCTCCTGACAGCACTGCAGCGTTCTCAGAGAGGCCTTATGCTCCTCTCCTGACAGCACTGCAGCGTTCTCAGAGAGGCCTTATGCCCCTCTCCTGACAGCACTGCAGCGTTCTCAGAGAGACCTTATGTCCCTCTCCTGACAGCACTGCAGCGTTCTCAGAGAGGCCTTATGTCCCTCTCCTGACAGCACTGCAGCGTTCTCAGAGAGGCCTTATGTCCCTCTCCTGACAGCACTGCAGCGTTCTCAGAGAGGCCTTATGCCTCTCTCCTGACAGCACTGCAGCGTTCTCAGAGAGGCCTTATGCCCCTCTCCTGACAGCACTGCAGCGTTCTCAGAGAGGCCTTATGCCCCTCTCCTGTCAGCACTGCAGCGTTCTCAGAGAGGCCTTATGCTCCTCTCCTGTCAGCACTGCAGCGTTCTCAGAGAGGCCTTATGCCCCTCTCCTGACAGCACTGCAGCGTTCTCAGAGAGGCCTTATGCCCCTCTCCTGACAGCACTGCAGCGTTCTCAGAGAGGCCTTATGCTCCTCTCCTGACAGCACTGCAGCGTTCTCAGAGAGGCCTTATGCTCCTCTCCTGACAGCACTGCAGCGTTCTCAGAGAGACCTTATGTCCCTCTCCTGACAGCACTGCAGCGTTCTCAGAGAGGCCTTATGTCCCTCTCCTGACAGCACTGCAGCGTTCTCAGAGAGGCCTTATGTCCCTCTCCTGACAGCACTGCAGCGTTCTCAGAGAGGCCTTATGCTCCTCTCCTGCCAGCACTGCAGCGTTCTCAGAGAGGCCTTATGTCCCTCTCCTGACAGCACTGCAGCGTTCTCAGAGAGGCATTATGTCCCTCTCCTGACAGCACTGCAGCGTTCTCAGAGAGGCCTTATGCTCCTCTCCTGCCAGCACTGCAGCGTTCTCAGAGAGGCCTTATGTCCCTCTCCTGACAGCACTGCAGCGTTCTCAGAGAGGCCTTATGCTCCTCTCCTGCCAGCACTGCAGCGTTCTCAGAGAGGCCTTATGCCCCTCTCCTGTCAGCACTGCAGCGTTCTCAGGGAGGCCTTATGCCCCTCTCCTGTCAGCACTGCAGTGTTCTCAGAGAGGCCTTATGCTCCTCTCCTGACAGCACTGCAGCGTTCTCAGAGAGGCCTTATGCCCCTCTCCTGTCAGCACTGCAGTGTTCTCAGAGAGGCCTTATGCTCCTCTCCTGACAGCACTGCAGCGTTCTCAGAGAGGCCTTATGCCCCTCTCCTGTCAGCACTGCAGTGTTCTCAGAGAGGCCTTATGTCCCTCTCCTGACAGCACTGCAGCGTTCTCAGAGAGGCCTTATGCTCCTCTCCTGTCAGCACTGCAGCATTCTCAGAGAGGCCTTATGTCCCTCTCCTGACAGCACATATTGAATAGCAGTGCTGTTTAAAGCCTGATCTATCCCTGCTCAATCCTCCAGCACTGAAAATGTGCAGACTGTGTTTAGAGCCGTGTGGTAGGCTGTTATACTCATAGGACTGTCCATCGTACATAACCCCAAACAAACCCTGACGCTCTACACTAACTGGAACACTGGAAAAAGCACCACACAGATCTAACACTGTGCAGAGCATCACACCTGGAGGAGTGTAGGCTAACAGAGTATGCAGCTCTGGCACACCTTCTGGAAAATCAGCTACTACTGCTTTCACCGCTCTCAGATCATGTACCAGGCAAAGAGAATCCTCCGGCTCCTTCTCTGGGAACACAGCCTTGTCACTCTGAAGGGTCTGTGTGTGTTAAAAACATCTGCTTTCAAAACTCCTTCAATCTGTGGCTCAATCCCTCAGATTGCCTCTTCTTTCAGGGGATGCTGGTTCTTCTCTTTGAGCAGTCATCATAATCGTAATAAATCTCTGATCCTCACTCCTCCAAACAGCACGCTCCTCCTTCACTGGTGTAAAAACAGCTCCTTCTGCTTCTACTCGTATTCCTCAGACACCAGCAGAGTCACACGTGACACACTCGTCTCAACATCAAACTCTCCGTCTATCTTCAGAGCTGCTCCTTGTGGTCCCAGTGCAGCATGAACGAAGGTGAACTTGCTGCTCATAACCAATCAAATTCGAAATCCCTTATACTAACTCATAACCAAATCATAACTAAACCCCCATACTAACTCATAACCAATCATAACTAAACCCCATACTAACTCATAACCAAATCATAACTAAACCCCCATACAAACTCATAACCAATCATAACTAAACCCCCATACTAACTCATACCCAATCATAACTAAACCCCCATACTAACTCATAACCAATCATAACTAAACCCCATACTAACTCATAACCAAATCATAACTAAACCCCCATACAAACTCATAACCAATCATAACTAAACCCCCATACTAACTCATACCCAATCATAACTAAACCCCCATACTAACTCATAACCAATCATAACTAAACCCCCATGTTAACTCATAAGCAATCATAACTAAACCCCCATACTAACTCATAACCAAATCATAACTAAACCCCCATACTAACTCATAACCAATCATAACTAAACCCCATACTAACTCATAACCAAATCATAACTAAACCCCCATACAAACTCATAACCAATCATAACTAAACCCCCATACTAACTCATACCCAATCATAACTAAACCCCCATACTAACTCATAACCAATCATAACTAAACCCTCATACTAACTCATAACCAATCATAACTAAACCCCCATGTTAACTCATAAGCAATCATTACTAAACCCCAATACTAACTCATAATCAATCATTGCTAAACCCCATACAAACTCATAAGTAATTATTACTACAAACTAAGTCATAATGGAATATAACTAAACCTCCACCCTAACTCATTAGCAATCATAACTAAACCTCCACCCTACCTCATAACCAGTCATATTCCAAACCCCTTATACTAGATCATAACCAATCATAACTAAACCCCATACAAACTCATAACCAATCATTACTACAAACCCAAACTAAGTCATAATCAATTATAACTAAACTCCCATACTAACTCATTAGCAATCATAACTAAACCTTCACCCTACCTCATAACCAATCCTAACTAAACCTCCACACTAACTCAAAACCAATCCTAACTAAACCCTCATACTAACTCATAACAATCATAACTAAACCCCCATACTAACTCATAACAATCATAACTAAACCCCCATACTAACTCATAACCAATTATAGCTAAGATAGGTTGGTTGTGAATTAGTATGGGGGTTTAGTTAGGATTGGTTATGAGTTAGTATGGGGGTTACTAATGAACCTGACACTGGATACTGATATATATATATATATATATATATATATATATATATATATATATATATATATATATATATATATATATATATATACACACACACACACACACACACACAATGAACATTGATATATACAGTATAATGAAATTTGATATTTGATGCGTACTTCACACACGGTTCTGTAACAGTCTCTGATGAGCAGATCGGTTTTACTACAGCTGGCTACATTTAAGTAGTGACCTGGAGCATCTCTAATCCTCTCATCAGAACGTTTATAAATTCTGTTTTTATTTGTGGGTTTAAAGTAAATCTCAGATTCTCGCTCTGTGCTCTCAGACCGTCTGGAACTGGACGCTAAGTTGATCAGATAAACGTCACATGTCTGCTTTTGTTTAAACACAGCACACAGTACATTCATCATTCCTTTCCTTCTGTTCTACGTCCTGTTTACCTTTACTGGTACAGTCTCTATGGAACTGGGTTTCTACTTTATCTCTGATTCTGGTTTCAGCTTCTCTCTGAGGGAAGAATTCTAGGCTGAAATGTCCTGCACTATTAACTTGTGGCACCGGCTGGGCGAAGCAGACTCTTGGAGATCTGAAAGCAGAGTAGGTTTATTTATAGAAGTCATTGGTAGAGTAACAAACACCAGAGTAACTACATCACAACAGGTGTAGCAAACAGACCTGACAGGGGAGTGACTACGCCAAAACCAAGAGGACATAGCCAATTGGGGGAGTATATATACAGACATGGGTGAGGAGTACCAGCTGAACACAGTCAGGAGACGTTCGGGGAAGGCAGTGTGAGGTGATGATGTAATGACAGCGTCCACTGTAGGAAGTGTAGTCCGTGGAGTTGACAGGAGGCGGAGGTGAGCTTTAGAGGGACGTAGTAAATAACATACAGGGCTGTATAAAGCTCTACATTAAAGCTCTGCAGATGGAGTACGAGTATCGCTGGACCGTCCACTCTGATTCTACACAGGTAACGAGCAGGGGAGCTCTAACAGAACTCACATGGATTCATTTAAGACTGACTGAGACAGTTAAATAGATTTAGTGAAGGTGGGCGTTGTTGGGGTGGTACAGAGATTCGGAATAGAAGAGCTAAGAGACTCACCATCGCATTACATGAGCTGCCCGTTCTACAGCGACTGCAGTGATTGGGGGACTGATAAAGGGGCGGAGTTTGATGAAAGAGTTTTATTTGTTTACTCACAGACAGTGACAGTTAGGATCTTAACCAGTTCAGCTCAGTAAAAGCCTGGGTCAGTCTGGGTAACACCGGGTCGTAGACGGAGAGCAGACAAATAATAAAATCAGCCAATCAGGGGCCCCGAATTACTTAGAGCCCCGAGCTGCAGCCCAGTATGTCTGGCAGTAACCCGCCCCTGGTAACGAGGGAGCAAAACAAAGAACAAAAAAAAAGTAGAGATGATCTCCCACAGCTTCTAGTCAGGACTGGTAGCAACTGGAGAGTGGTTAGAGCAAACTTTCCTATTCCACATACAAAACACCCCTGCTCCCACAATTACAGTAATAAGTACAGCAGCAATTA
This sequence comes from Prochilodus magdalenae, assembly GCA_024036415.1. NCBI lineage: Eukaryota > Metazoa > Chordata > Actinopteri > Characiformes > Prochilodontidae > Prochilodus > Prochilodus magdalenae. Next base: position 69,964 of record JAMWET010005039.1, on the reverse strand, counting down.
TAGCACCAGCCAAGACTCCGTTACTATGTCCCTCACCTGCAAGAGAACACAGGTTAGTACCACAGTGAGTTTCAGGTAAACCAGCATTAAAGCTCAGCACAGACTCCTGCTTAGTGAATTCTGACTGTACAGAAGGAGAAGATGGGACTACATACCTCTTACCACTTACCACCCTACAGTACTACAGTCCCCCTGTTCTGGTTATTACATAGTTATAACAACACTTACAGTAATAGAGAATCTACAGGACACAGTCACACATACCATATACTGTTATTACCAGGAGACACTGCTCTATCAGATCTCTCACTGTCGGACATGTACATTCTGAAATACTGCTAATATCTTTATTCATTTAGACCAAAACTCTATTTAGTTCTCTCTAATTTATCACCTTTATATATACGCATACAATCAAACCACTCCAGCTCCCATATCCCATCATACACCACTAGACTAGAGGCTCTGAGAGCTGAAGATACAGTCACTGTCATGGTGGTTCATTCTGTTCTTATTACTGAGGAGAATAATTTAATAGAAGGAGGCGGCCATGTTTATTACTGATACTCCGTCCTGCTGGGTCCATGCTGAGGACTAAAACCCAGGACAGGTCTTAGACTGTCTTCCTGAGTCCCGAAACAAAAGATCCACAACTCTGAAATTATTTTAAATTTAATTCTTAATTTTAGCTGATTTTATACCTGAAATTAATGAACATTAAAAGATAAAAGTGAAGGATATTACTATTTAAAGTATATTTATTATTATTAAATAGATTAATAGATTTATTAATTCCTGATCACTTTTATTTTAAACTCCTGGGTGTTTAATGGGAATTAACCCAGACTTGAGTTTTAGAGCAGACCCCACTGTACCCTCATCCCCACCCCTCCACCCCAAAGCTCTCTCAGAGATGTAGATGCTGAGAGCACCAGCTGAGCATGAGCTGAACCCCGGTTCCACTGTATCAGCACTAGGTACCAGCAGATACACTCAGTACAGAACCCAACACAGTGTTCTGATACCCAACACTAATAAATCACAGTGAAATGAAGACGCTCTGTGTTTCTAGGTGTACACTGAGAATCCCTCATTCCCACATCCCTCATCCTTTAGTTTTCCAGAGCGCTTTGAGGAATCACAGTGCTGTACTACTCTCTATACTCACTCAGAGAACCCAGGAGAACCTCCAGTGTTGGGTCCAGTTGGGTTCCCCCTCAAAGTCACACATAAAGGAGGATAAAGGGACCTGCACATTCACCCAGCACTGAAACTACAGGAAGCAGTAAGGGTCAGAAAGTCTTAGGAAGCAGTTTTAGGATCCGATCAGCATCAAAACCAGGATCCAGTGGTGACCGGTGCTGATCTCTGCTCGGAGAACGTGGGCTCTAGAGGACTGGACTCATTAAGGGGAGCGTGAATTTGAGGGGCAACTGAATCAGACACCCCAAAACACACTCTGTAATGTGTACAGAGGATATAACCAGAGATACGGAGATTAGACATGGAGAGGAGTCCAGGTGGTTATATAAGCAGGACTACTCTCTGATACTTCACCACAGCTGGATGAAATCACTCTGGATAGAGCTACCGAGTCCTGCTGGAGGCTGTTTAGTGATAGCAGTGACTCAGTGTTAAGCCTGTATTGAGTGGTGAAGACTAAAAGCAGAGCTGGACACAGTAAGTTCTGCTGATTCCTGGAATCCCTGTATCATGTCTGTAGCTAAAACCGTCCTGAAGTAATGCTGGCTAGAAGACAGCCAGACACCCGGCCCTCAAAATGAGGAGACTGGGCTTTAGGGGTTATTTCCACTGTCACGGTGTAGATGTTAATGTCCTCTCCGCTCTGTTTGTCCACTATTGAGTAAACTCCACTGTCAGATGGAATCATTAGTCTCAGCTCCAGGACAGATGGGTGAATAGATATTAGATTTGCTCTGTGTTCATATTCAGGATTACACTGTAGTGAGCCTCCATTCACTGTACAGATCTGAACTCTGGATGGTGCAGCTCCATCTGTGCTGGTATAAAGCACCTCCACTGGATCTGATATGTTTATCCCCAGCACTAGAGGTTCACCTGCTTCTATCTTAAGTGTAGTTCTCAAAGCTGAAGAGAAAAACAATCAGGAGCTCAATCAGTCATAAACACACCACCACACCATTTACACATCAGTATGTAGGCAAGCTCCACCACTGTGAGGGCATAAGGCTGCAATGCTATGGTACCACAAGGTTGTACTATAAAGGTGAGACTATGGTAGTTCGCGGGTGTGAAGCTGAGGGTGTGGTACTGTGAATGTGTGGTACGGTGAGGGTGTTGTACTGTGAGGGTGTGGTACCGTGAGGGTGTGGTACCGTGAGGATGTGAGGATGTGGTACCCTAAGGGGGGTTTGTTCCGTGAGGTTGTGGTACCGTAAGGGTGTGGTACTGTGAGGGTGTGGTACCATGAGGGTGTGGTACTGTGAGGGTGTGGTATGGTGAGGGTGTGGTACCGTGCGTGTGTGGTACTGTGAGGGTGTGGTACCATGAGGGTGTGGTAGTAGATTAATAAACAGATAACAGTTCTGGTTTCAGATTCCTGGTTCCTGGTTTCCTTCATGACTGTGTTCCATGCTAGGCTAAGTACTGCACCTACACGGTCAGTAAGGAGAACTCAGCAGGGCTTACGGTAAGTCTGTACGTCCGCTTCACAGATGTTACGGTCGTCACACTTGCACATGAACCAGGTTTTCGTACTGTAATCAGCTTTAGTGATGGTGAGAGAGAAGTTACTCTTCAGGTACTGATCACGGTTCATCTGATATCCCTCCTTCACTGATCTACAGGACGTCTGATCACACTCAGCCAGAACCTCAGTGGGGTTATGGTACACAGTCCATTTGGCCACACCAGAACACGTCCCAGCACAGGGCAGAGTGGCGGAGTCATGGAGCTTCACCCTCACTGAAGTAAAGCATGACTCAGACCCTGAAAGAGAGAATAAGACCCAGTAGAACCGGTCCGGTACCAGTATAAGCTGTGAAGGTAACATGGAGTAGTGACAGTGCAGGACGTACCTGTAGTGATCAGTAGGACCAGGACACAGACAGCAGAGCTGCAGGACTTCATGACTGACCTACAGACACACCAGCAGGAGAGACATCAGGAGAGATCAGTGCTGATCCAGGAGGAGGCTGTACTACAGTGTTCACCTCCACAACAAGTCAGGACTGGCTCACTGGTGTTCCATTAACCACACTGCAGGAGGGGCTTTCACTTCCACTGCTGACCAGCACCGCTCAAGAGCTCTCTAGAGCAGCTAATGGACGTCCTTCCATAGATAGAATGTGATGGAATGCTGCAAAGGGTGTCCCTACATGTGCCAGTGTTACTGGCTCAAACAATAATGTCTTTTTTAACGTACAGTGGAGCAAAAAGTATTTAGTCAGTCACTGATTGTACAAGTTCTCCTACTTAGAGAGATGAGAGGGGGCTGTAATTTTCATCATAGGTACACTTCAACTATGGGAGACAAAATGAGAAAAATAAATCCAGGAAATCACACTGTAGGACTTTAAAGAGTTTATTTGTAAATAATGGTGGAAAATAAGTATTTGGTAAATAACACACATGCAGGATTTCTGTCTCTCACAGACCTGTACCTTCTTCTTTAAGAAGCTGTCCTCCACTCGTTACTGTTGTAAATGGCACCTGTTTGATCTCGTTACCTGTATAAAAGACACCTGTCCTCAGCCTCAAACAGTCAGACTCCAAACTCAACCATGGCCAAGACCACAGAGCTGTGGAAAGACACCAGGAGGAGAACTGTAGACCTGCACCAGGCTGGGAGTAGTGGATCTACAGTAGGCAGCAGGCTGGTGGGAATAAATCAACTGTGGGAGCGACTGTAAGACAATGGAGGACATACAGGACCACTGATCATCTCCCTCCATCTGGGGCCCCACGCAAGATCTCATCCTGTGGGGTCAAAATGATCATGAGAACGGTGAGCAGAAATCCCAGAACTACACGGAGGGACCTGATGACTGACCTGCAGAGAGCTGGGACCAAAGTAACCATGGCTACCATCAGTAACACACTACGCCGAGAGGGACTCGCATCCTGCAGGGCCAGGCGTGTCCCCCTGCTTAAGCCAGTTCATGTCCAGGCCCGTCTGAAGTTTCCCAGAGAGCATATGGATGATCCAGAAGAGGACTGGGAGAAGATCATGTGGTCTGATGGAACCAAAATAGAACTTTCTGGTAAAAACTCAACTCGGCGTGTTTGGAGGAAGAAGAATGCTGAGCTGCATCTCAAGAACGCCATACCTACTGTGGAGCATGGGGGTGGGGACATCATGCTCTGGGGCTGTGTTTCTGCAAAGGGGACAGGACGACTGATCCGAGTTAAGGGAAGAATGAGCGGGGCCATGTATCATGAGATCCTTCCATCAGGGTGAGCGGTGGAGATGGAACGTGGCTGGGTCTTCCAGCATGACAATGATCCCAAACACTCCGCTCGGGCAGTGAAGGAGTGGCTCTGTAAAAAGCATTCCAAGGTCCTGCAGTGGCCTAGCCCGTCTCCATACCTCCACCCCATAGAACATTTGTGGAGGGAGTTGAAAGTCCGTGTTGCCTAGTGACAGCCCCATCACTGCTCTAGAGGAGACCTGCATGGAGGAATGGGCCGGAGTACCAGCTATAGTGTGGGCACACCTGGTGGAGACTTACAGGAACGTCTGACCTCTGTCATCACCAACAAATGTCATGTTACAAAGTACTGAGCTGAACTTCTGTTATTTACCAAATACTTATTTTCCACCATAATTTATAAATTAATTCTTTAAAAATCCTACAATGTGATTTTTCTGGATTTTTTTCTAATTTTGTCTCTCATAGTTGAAGTGTACCTATGATGAAAATTACAGACGTCTCTCATCTTTCTAAGTAGGAAAACTTGCACAATCAGTGGCTGACTGAATACTTTTTGGCCCCACTGTACAAGTACTGTCCCTTTAATAAGGAAACAAGGGCAGATCTGCGAAAACACAGAAATGTCCATCAATAGGGACAGTGGCTCACTCCTCACCTCACCCTACTCTCCACACGGAGATTCTGAAGCAGGTGACTCCCAGTTATCTTTCTCTAGTAAATAATATTTTCCCAATGTTTTAAAGATGGTTTACAGAGAACACAAAACAAAAACACATCTCTCAGTAAAACCGTCTCACTGGACAGTTCTAGAATGGAGACCAAAGTACAGCTAGCTAGGATATTCCACAGTGAGTCCATCAAAACAGGCTAACTGATTAGCTTCACCCTGCTAGCACACAAAGAGCTCTACATTTCAGCAGTATACCACACACACATTAAACTCCACACCATGCTTCTGAAACAACCCACACTGAGTAATGATAAACAGCAGCTCACCTGCAACACACAGACATGTCCATCAATAGGGACAGTGGCTCGATCCGCACCTCGCCCTACTCTGCACACTGAGATTCTGAGGCAGTTAACTCATCTGATACTCGTGCAGAACGCACAACTGCCACCTACTGTCCAAATCTGGAACTGCAGGTGAATATACAGTCATGCTTCCCCAGAAAACTCAGACGGTAATAACTTTAACATGCTGCTGTTTACAGGTCTTTCTTTCAACACCTCTATATCAACCATCACACTGACTGACTTTGAAACTTGACTGACATCCTTTGACGTCCTTTGAGTAGACTGAATAGAGTGATGGAGTGCTGTAAAGAGTGTATCTACAGGTTTTAGATAGTGGGGACGTCTTGTAATGGACGTCTCTCCAGTTGATAAATTGTGAGGCAGTGCAGTAAAGGGTCTCTACATGTGAGAATGTGGGGACTGTCCCTAATGGACATCCCTCCAGTAAATGGAATGTGATGCAGTGTGTTGGTCTGCCCCGCACTAGTCTCTCCCTCACTGTCTCCTTTAACCTACAGGGACCAAACTGTGTGTACTCACTCAGGGCAGATTCCCAAACTCTAATCCACAGCCGTGCTGACCCACACTCCTCTATGTACATTATTCATCCCTCCTTCCTGCCATAGACACCCAGTCATTTTAGTACCACCTCAGCAGGGGGCTAGCAGCAAAAATTAAGAATGAAAAGTATTTCATCATGCAACATGCATCATCTATTATACCAATTAGTTATCTACTATACTAATCAGTTATCTATCCTTCTTATCAATACTCTATAATAATAATCACTCACCTCTTATGCTTATTGGTTACCTATTGTGCTAATAATGTATGAGCCATGCTAATCAGTTGTCTCTCATGCTCATCAGTCACCTATTATGCTAACTGGATATCTATTAGGTTAATCAGTTATTTACTATGCTAATATTAGAATCAGAAATAAGTAATAGTGAACACTACAGGACAGTAATAGTGAACACTACAGGACAGTAATAGTGAGCACTACAGGACAGTAATAGTGAACACTACAGAACAATAATAGTGAACACTACAGGACAGTAATAGTGAACACTACAGTACAGTAATAGTGAACACTACAGTACAGTAATAGTGAACACTACAGGACAGTAACAGTTAGCAGTGCTATGAATGAAGGAGTGATAGAGACTTACAGGGAGCACAGCTGGCAGGAGGTGAAGGTCAGTGTGAAGGTCTCTGTTCTGAGGAGCTTCAGTGAGGTTTCCTCAGTAAGTGTGGTTCTGCCGTTGGAGTTAGATCACAGGTCGTAACACAGGTTCAGTCTCTTCTGTCAGGTTTATCTGATTTCCCTCTGCTGAAGGTCTGCACACGTCCCTTAGTAACCTTGTTTCTGAGGTTTTATGTCTCCGCCCCGCCTCTTCTGCCTGGCTCCACCCCTTCATCATAAACACCTGTTACTCCCTCTAAGGCAGGGGTGGAGTCTGAGATCCTGCCCCACTACCCACTCCTGCTGTAAGGACAGACTACCATCGCTTCAGATACTCCGTCATGTAACTGTGTGTTGTGAAATACAGTTATTATTCCCGCCCCATCGATGACAGCCAATCAAATTACAACACTGTGAAACCGCTCCCCCTAAAAAACAATGAGAGTGAAAAACCAATGAGAGTGAAAAAACCAATGAGAGTGCAGAATCATGAATCCTGTTTCACGATTCAAACTTTCTGTACTTTCCAGCCACAGAAAGGCACTGCTGCTGCAACCCCAGGAAGTTATAATTCTGCAGACCTGATCACATGATGTTTGTAAAGTCAGGTCAGATTAATAACGACTGAAAGCTAGTCACCACCTGGGTGTGCAGAGCTGATACAGCAGCAGCTCTCACTGGTTTTAGCGTGTTGGCTAGCGAGTCTGTAAACAGAGCAGCATTACAGACACAGGCTGGAAGAACTGAGATGGAGGAGTATAAAAATCTAAGACCATCTTATAAAGACAGTTCTGGGGTTCCAGTCTGGTCAGAATGGAGAGTAAAGTGTCTCCACAGCTGAAAAGTCTGATTACAAAGCAGGAGACATAGAACAGGCTGATTTTTAGTTTAGCATTAACCCCAGAAGTGTCTTTATGTGAACAATGGTCTTTTTATAGGGCTGTACCGACTCAGACTTCTGCCAGTTGACTCAGATTCGCCCGTCCTGGCCGACGATTCGACTATTGGTTCATCTACATGTACATTATCTAGTACTCAGTAAATCAGTCCGCATACGGTTCAGATCTGATCTCCTCATTTAGAAAGTCAGCAGAGTCACAGGAACATATTTCTGAACTGAAAGAGGCGGGACCTATGATGATCAATCTGAACTGGAGCCTGATTTAATTACAGAGTATACAGAGCAGCTCGTATTTACATTTTAGGCATTTGGCTGACGCTCTTATCCAGAGCGACTTACAAGTCGCTCTGGATAAGAGCGTCAGTGCAGTGCAGTGTTAGGACTCTTATTGGTGTAGCTCAGCATTTGCTACCTAGACTGGGATTTAAACCCCCGTCTCCCACATGGGGGTGGTAGCTCTCTGGTGGGTAGGGGTGTTATCCGCTGAGCCACACCAACCATTTAGTATTTATAGCCTGTCTTTTTAATACTATTCAGTAGGACGACCCTTCATCTTTCATCTCCCATAAATAATGACCTGCTAATTAAAACCAGATTAGTCCATATTTAAATTATTTTTAGATTAACCGTTTAATTATTATATTACTCATTGGAATAATTATCTGTCGTTCATCAGCAGGCATATTAGTGACTGTACTTATCTTCAAATAAAAATAATCTCAGCTGCAAACGAGTAAATAATAATAAGTAATAATAATAAAAAAATAATAATAAGCAAATGTCTCCGCTCCGTTTTTCCTTCAAACAGCCGTTATGTCTAACCGAAAGTCAGCTCCCTTGTTTGGAGCAGTGTTGGACGAGCAGAATTCGGTTTCATTTGTTAAGGTTCTCTTCTTCAGAAGCTCCTGCTCTTTCTCTAAGACATCGTTCCCCCGGTGTCTCTCAGCTTCACAGCTTTAGCTTCCTTCAACGGTGAACCGCCAGCACACGTCGTCACGTGGAGTTAATTTTTTACCAAGTACGCGTCACAGCCCAGCTAGAACTTACATATATATTTATTATTCCCTGTAATAATTATTAATTATTGTCTCCGACAGCCTCACATCGACTGACAACAATGAACTTTCCAAAAAAAACTTTTTTTTCCAAAAAAAAAAAAAAACTTCTAGAGGGCAGCCCTATTTTTTTAAATCTCACTTGCCAGGGATAACTGTTAGTGGCACCTGCTGCTCATGACACTCGGTTAGTGCACCCTGCCACTGTCACCTTGCATACAGAAATGACGAGTGGGGACTGAACACCAAACACTACTCTTTAACATTATAAGAAAAACATAACTTCATAAATCACTTCAGAACTAACTTCACTTTACAAGAAAAGATGCATTATCAAAACAAAGAGAGGTACACATCTCACTGTATATCAAAACAACAGGGTTAATGGTCAAGATGTTCCTCCAAAGGTCCCACTGAAAATGCTAATCGGTTTAGGACACCATAGTAACTCAATAGTGAATAATGTTTTAAACGTCTATAATGTAATCATAACTCAAAATTCACTAATCCCCCCTAAAACACTGATTTATACCATCAAAATATTTGAATCGCTCTTTTAACACTGGAAACGTTTACCGATCAGCACATCCTCCAGCTGAACTCTCCCGTTCCACCTTAAACAGCGCCTGAGTGTCCCAGTAGTCTGAGGCGCGAGACTGAAACTGCTGCGACATTTAAGGTGGAATTAGAGAATCCGAACGAGAGGCTGGCGATATATCTCTCTTGTGCTACCATGTTAAACTGTACTGAGCACCGAACACGACTCCTTAAAATTATAAGACCGGGTTTATTTCACTATTAAGCCGTAGCAGCGCATTAGAGAGGCAAACCGAGTCCGAGTTTTCAACACTGAGTTTAGCATGGTGGCTAGCTAACGTTAGCTAGTTAGCATCGGCTGAACTGTTTTCCTGAAGAGCTAACGCTAAGGCTATGAAATCATATCAATACAAAAACATCACTCGGATTATTTAACTTAACCCACACCTGTATAAAAGACAGTTAGGGTTAAAGGTGTGGTTAAATATGACCTACCTCTGCTGAGGCGAAGCTCGGAGGCTGGGGTCCGTTTGGAAATGCCCGTTGGTCGGTCCTCGCGCTGATTCTGAATTCTGGACCGGGTCCGTGCGGTGTAGAATATGTAACGTAACCAAACTCAACGTTTGTTCAGTGTTCGTTATAATCTGGGTTACTGAAGCTATGAGGCAGATTTAACTGCTCCCAAGTGTTAGCACTCCCGTTAGCATCACGCTAACTGTACGCTAATCTCACTCAATCAAACCCCACCGAGTCGTTACCTCAGCGCTCAGTTTACCTGAGATACGGTTAGCCTAGCTGTTAGCTCCCCTCGGCTACTTCCCTCTAAAACTGATCCTCTAAAGCGAGTTCATCTTTTATTAATCTTTAGACATGTATATTTAACTTTCTGAGGCTCATTCTGATGAACACTACACCCACAGTTATACTCGGAGTGGACTGCGTTTAGCTCTCCGGTGTTACCCGCCGCCATTTACTCTGGGTGGAGCAGGCTAAGAGCTGGTGAGGGCGCAGTGCATGATGGGATACAGTACACCATAAAGATAGCTCCCCCTGTACACTAGAACCTCTGTCTGGAGTAGAACACCATCCGGGTATCTCCAGTACACCGTGAAGATAGCTCCACCTGTACACTAGAACCTCTGACTGGAGTAGAACTCCATCCGAAGCAGGAAATTAAAACACCCCTGTGTTAGAATACTCGTGTTGGTGTGGACTAGGCCTTACAGGGTTTGGTTCCTGTCCAATGTACTGCAAACTGATGAGCTGAAACACTGTCCCCCAGAATTCCAGCTGTCTCATGTCCCCATTGAAGGGTTCCTCTTCATTATTGGAGACGCACAGCACAGCTGTAGTCTCACCAGCACAGCGTTAATGTGATTACTGTGATATTTGATGATGCTGTCACGGGTCAGCATTAAAGACCATATCATTAGCATAAGCTAAGCTAGCTAACAGCGTGATGGGTAATGTTTCTGCTGGAGGACCTGAAGTAGAGTAGAGTACTCTCTCTCATATTCATATCTCATGTTCATATTAGTCTGACATCTTGATTTTTTTGCAAGTAGGGCTGTGTCAGAGTGTTATACACAGCTGCACCCTACTCTGTTTCAGTACAGGACCGGATGGGGATGCCAGTGTGGTTTTTGCACCCCTGCAGTTTAACGCGATGCTCTATTGCAAAAAAAGTCATTTGCATTTTCCTTTGTGTTCTCAGAACTGCACAGGAAGGATGGGTTCCATATACACGTCACTGTAACGGTCTTAGATACATGAGATACTCATATACACTCAGCACCAAAAGAACAGCAGCACCCAGAGGGACTCCAACAACAGAAACGAAACTTGGTGGGTACGTCTGACATAGCGGGACGCGCTGATGTTTCGTTTCTGGTTTCATGCTCTGCTGTGCATCTGACATAACCCAGACATTCATATCCTTCAATTATACATAGTAAGAGGGAGATGGCACATGTAAAATTTAATCTGAAGCATTGTTACCTGTTAAGGGTGCAGCCTGGTGAACGGGTCAGAGATCAAAAGGAGCCCCCTAGGATCAATGGAGACATACGTGGTTCCTAGGTAGAAATTAGCCTGAAATGGGACACAAGGGCCACAGAAACAGCTACAGAATAGGAGTTTCCATAAAATACATACTAACTCATAACCAATTATAACTAAACCCCCATATTAACTCATAACCAATCATAACTAAACCCCATACTAACTCATAACCAATTATAACTAAACCCCCATATTAACTCATAACCAATCACAAGTAAACCCCACACTAACTCATAATCAACCATAACTAAACATCCACACTAGATAGATAGATAGATAGATAGATAGATAGATAGATAGATAGATAGATAGATAGATAGATAGATAGATAGATAGAAATAATCTGGTTTAAATGGAACACAGGCCAGTGCTGTTTTTATTTCAGGGCAGGTTTGTGTATTTGTGTTAATTACCTCTGTTGGGAAACTGGAGGTTTTATCAGCCCTCCTCGTACCATGGTGAAACAGGATGCGGTTAGGCAATACGAGACAACACAGTATTTTACAAACACGACTTGACAGTTGAACTTATACATCTTTTTTATGCCAGGTCATTACAGACATGAAATGTTTAATATTTTTCATTTTAGTACATTACATGTCATTCTTGTCATGCTAATAAGATGCCTTTATACCTGTTGCTCACCAGTGTCAGGTTCATAACTAAACCCCCATATTAACTCATAGCCATTCATAACTAACCCCCATATTAACTCACAGCCATTCATAACTAACCCCCATATTAACTCATAGCCATTCATAACTAAACCCCCATATTAACTCATAGCCATTCATAACTAACCCCCATATTAACTCATAGCCATTCATAACTAACCCCCATATTAACTCATAGCCATTCATAACTAACCCCCATATTAATCTCACAGTCCATTCATAACTAACCCCCATATTAACTCATAGCCATTCATAACTAACCCCCATATTAACTCACAGCCATTCATAACTAAACCCCCATATTAACTCACAGCCATTTATAACTAACCCCCATATTAACTCATAGCCATTCATAACTAACCCCCATATTAACTCATAGCCATTCATAACTAACCCCCATATTAACTCATAGCCATTCATAACTAACCCCCATATTAACTCATAGCCATTCATAACTAACCCCCATATTAACTCATAGCCATTCATAACTAAACCCCCATATTAACTCATAGCCATTCATAATACTAAACCCCCATAATTAACTCATAGCCATTCATAACGTACCCCCATATTAACTCATAGCCATTCATAACTAACCCCCATATTAACTCATAGCCATTCATAACTAAACCCCCATATTAACTCATAGCCATTCATAACTAACCCCCATATTAACTCATAGCCATTCATAACTTACCCCCATATTAACTCATAGCCATTCATAACTTACCCCCATATTAACTCATAGCCATTCATAACTAAACCCCCATATTAACTCATAGCCAATCATAACTAACCCCCATATTAACTCATAGCCAATCATAACTAACCCCCATATTAACTCATAGAAAGCTTTAGTAGCCAGCAGCCCGCTCTGCGTGTCATAGCACTGAGCCCAGTGATGGACTGCTATATACATATGCCATCACTCATATTCATCATGCTAGCTCCTCCTGTGTTTTTGTTCTAGCACCATGCCAGTCATATTTTTTTTTTTTATTTAAAACATCTCTGTTTCTCTCATCAGCAGTTTTTAAATTCTGAAACGTCTGTTTTTATTTGTAGGTTTAAAGTAAATCTCAGATTCTCTCTCTGTGGTCTCAGACCGTCTGGAACTAGACGGTAAGTTGATCAGATAAAATGTTACACAATGTTTTCAAACACAGCACACAGTAGATTTACCATTCCCTTCTTTCTGTTTTACGTCCTGTTTACCTTTACTAGTATAATCTGTATGGAACTGTGATTTTTCTAACTACTCCCTCTGATGTACCTACTGTGAAGAGCGTCTCCGGCTCTGTGATCACTCCTCGTGTTCCACCTGATCACTCATTAATAAAGGTACTGAGCCCCAACATAAAGAAACCCCACACACCATAGACCCCAAGAGAATCTGAGGTACAGTGTGTAGTAGGGTGGAGTAGTGACGGTGCAGGACTGACCTGGAGTGAAGGTAGTGATCAGTAAGATCAGGACACAGAGAGCAGAGCTGCAGGACTTCATGACTGACCTACAGACACACCATCATTCAGGCCGGTACACATAGCGGGGACAGGTGACTGTGTCAGTAACAGGTGAAGCAGGTGTGGAATATCAACAAGCTGAAACATGCCTGAGCTGTTATTACCGCACGCACAAGACCAGACTTCTCCGTCCTCGCTGGGAGGGGTGGGAGGGGTTATAGGGGTGGGGTGTAATTCTGAAAGTGCTGTAGGCTTAAGACCTCAGACAGACAGATTTCTGAGTTCTAGGGGTTAGAATTATAAACCCAGTCTACAGAACAATCACTCATTCTAACAGCAGGCTGATGAGAGTCTCAGGTCGTACAGGAGGTTCAGACTCCTCTATCAGGTTGATCTAATCTGGGTCTGCTGGAGGACTGAACTCTACTGAACCAGTTTTACCAGACAGCAGACACTGCCCAGCTAATCCCCCTTATTACAGAGCAGATCAAACAGCTTTCACTTTCACCAAGCCAATAAACACAGAACCCACAGAACGCTGAACGGTTCATCACTGAGGCCTGTCCTGTCAGCACACGCACCCTTCTAACGAAACCCAGCACACTGTCACGCACAGAGCACTGACGGTTATCATCAACACCATAATTAACTTAACATCTCCTTCTGGAACACTCCAGCTGGATCCAGCTCCTTCAGGCTCCCAGCTTCCACTGCTCCTTCATAACACTCATGACTCACACTGTGTGGGAGTAAAGGACTCTAATGCTATAAGATCTCTGATATAGAACCACTTTAATATCGATCCACAGTCCTACAATACTGCTTCTGCTAGCAGAATGTCCCCCGGTTCATATTTCAGATTATAATGGTAAAGTGTGCTGCTGTTGACCACATGTGCTGGAGCTGTGCGGACTCCACACACGCTTGTGTAGAAGTCTCTGATGAGCAGATCAGGTTCACCACAGCTGGCTACATTTAAACAGTGACCTGAAGCCTCTCTATTACACAGTGGTCACCATTCCTTCCTTTCTGACTAAGTGACAACGCCAAAACCAAGAGGACAATCTAGAGAGTTGAGTAAATATTAAAACTCCTTATAAAATACAAACTTAAAAGGAAAAATAAAGAAATTTATTATTAATCAAAGAGTCTGAAACCTAACACTCCGTCTCTCTCTGTTCCCCCAACACAGGAAGCAGTACATCTGCTATACTCAGGCATCATTCAGTAATCCAATATTAGGATCGGATATCAGTTCCGATATTAATTAAATGAACTGGATCAGGTAATTAGGCCAATGCCCACGTCAGTCCGTTTGGGATGTGTGCTATGGCTTCACTCGCATGTTTGTGAGGTACCTGTAGATGTAACGGGGAACTACTACACCTGAGTGAGGCTCGAACTGTACAATAATACATACCACAGACATTAAAGCTGTTATGATGCTTCATCATACAGTAAATACACTCCCACCACTGCTCTGTAGCTCAGCGGGAGCCCCATTATCAGCAGTGGAGTAGTAAGAAATAGGTTGAGGGTTTGTTCCTCCACGTGCATATTTACCCAGCAGAAGTGGACACATACAGCAAGACATTCCTGGAATAGTCTAGAAGCGCCAGCGCTGGAGCCTGTAACCTCTGTTTGGTCTCAAATGCCAAAAGGCCATCAGAGATCTGATCTTAATCAGAGATCTCAATGGTCCCGTTAAACTAGCATAATCCTCGAGCCATGCTGAGGAACAGCCAGCAATACCAAGAAAGGTCATCGTCTCTCTGACTGTGAATCAGAAATACTCCTGTGTCCCTGTGTTACTGTCTGATCCAAACAAACCACCCTCTCCTGACAGCACTGCAGCGTTCTCAGAGAGGCCTTATGCCCCTCTCCTGACAGCACTGCAGCGTTCTCAGAGAGGCCTTATGCTCCTCTCCTGACAGCACTGCAGTGTTCTCAGAGAGGCCTTATGTCCCTCTCCTGACAGCACTGCAGCGTTCTCAGAGAGGCCTTACCCCCCCTCTCCTGACAGCACTGCAGCGTTCTCAAAAAGGCCTTATGCCCCTCTCCTGACAGCACTGCAGCGTTCTCAGAGCGGCCTTATGCCCCTCTCCTGACAGCACTGCAGCGTTCTCAGAGAGGCCTTATGCTCCTCTCCTGACAGCACTGCAGCGTTCTCAGAGAGGCCTTATGCTCCTCTCCTGACAGCACTGCAGCGTTCTCAGAGAGGCCTTATGCCCCTCTCCTGACAGCACTGCAGCGTTCTCAGAGCGGCCTTATGCCCCTCTCCTGACAGCACTGCAGCGTTCTCAGAGAGGCCTTATGCCCCTCTCCTGACAGCACTGCAGCGTTCTCAGAGAGGCCTTATGTCCCTCTCCTGTCAGCACTGCAGCGTTCTCAGAGAGGCCTTATGCTCCTCTCCTGACAGCACTGCAGCGTTCTCAGAGAGGCCTTATGCCCCTCTCCTGACAGCACTGCAGCGTTCTCAGAGAGGCCTTATGCCCCTCTCCTGACAGCACTGCAGCGTTCTCAGAGAGGCCTTATGCCCCTCTCCTGACAGCACTGCAGCGTTCTCAGAGAGGCCTTATGCCCCTCTCCTGACAGCACTGCAGCGTTCTCAGAGAGGCCTTATGCCCCCCTCCTGACAGCACTGCAGCGTTCTCAGAGAGA
Organism: Prochilodus magdalenae; assembly: GCA_024036415.1. Lineage (NCBI taxonomy): Eukaryota > Metazoa > Chordata > Actinopteri > Characiformes > Prochilodontidae > Prochilodus > Prochilodus magdalenae. The sequence continues at coordinate 53,994 of JAMWET010005039.1, read as the reverse complement.
CCTTATGCCCCTCTCCTGACAGCACTGCAGCGTTCTCAGAGAGGCCTTATGCCCCTCTCCTGACAGCACTGCAGCGTTCTCAGAGAGGCCTTATGCCCCTCTCCTGACAGCACTGCAGCGTTCTCAGAGAGGCCTTATGTCCCTCTCCTGACAGCACTGCAGCGTTCTCAGAGAGACCTTATGCCCCTCTCCTGACAGCACTGCAGCGTTCTCAGAGAGGCCTTATGCTCCTCTCCTGTCAGCACTGCAGCGTTCTCAGAGAGGCCTTATGCCCCTCTCCTGACAGCACTGCAGCGTTCTCAGAGAGGCCTTATGCCCCCCTCCTGTCAGCACTGCAGCGTTCTCAGAGAGGCCTTATGCCCCTCTCCTGACAGCACTGCAGCGTTCTCAGAGAGGCCTTATGCCCCTCTCCTGACAGCACTGCAGCGTTCTCAGAGAGGCCTTATGTCCCTCTCCTGACAGCACTGCAGCGTTCTCAGAGAGGCCTTACCCCCCCTCTCCTGACAGCACTGCAGCGTTCTCAGAGAGGCCTTATGCCCCTCTCCTGTCAGCACTGCAGCGTTCTCAGAGAGGCCTTATGCCCCCCTCCTGACAGCACTGCAGCGTTCTCAGAGAGACCTTATGCCCCTCTCCTGACAGCACTGCAGCGTTCTCAGAGAGGCCTTATGCCCCTCTCCTGACAGCACTGCAGCGTTCTCAGAGAGGCCTTATGCCCCTCTCCTGACAGCACTGCAGCGTTCTCAGAGAGGCCTTATGTCCCTCTCCTGACAGCACTGCAGCGTTCTCAGAGAGGCCTTATGTCCCTCTCCTGACAGCACTGCAGCGTTCTCAGAGAGGCCTTATGCTCCTCTCCTGTCAGCACTGCAGCGTTCTCAGAGAGGCCTTATGCCCCTCTCCTGACAGCACTGCAGCGTTCTCAGAGAGGCCTTATGCCCCCCTCCTGTCAGCACTGCAGCGTTCTCAGAGAGGCCTTATGCCCCTCTCCTGACAGCACTGCAGCGTTCTCAGAGAGGCCTTATGCTCCTCTCCTGACAGCACTGCAGCGTTCTCAGAGAGACCTTATGTCCCTCTCCTGACAGCACTGCAGCGTTCTCAGAGAGGCCTTATGCCCCTCTCCTGACAGCACTGCAGCGTTCTCAGAGAGGCCTTACCCCCCCTCTCCTGACAGCACTGCAGCGTTCTCAGAGAGGCCTTATGCCCCTTTTCCAGCTCAATGTAACTAAATTTTCCAGCTCAATGTAATAGCAGTCCTAATAAACCCTCTACAAACAGTAGACCTCACATATACAGCCTTCAACAGAGTTTAAACCAAAGAAGTACATGCCACCAGTGAATGAACTGCTCAGTCTGTTACCACATCTCTCCTTTAAAGGACTACAGCATGTAGTATGAATGTAGTCTATTAATCCTAAACAGAGAAATATTTTTGTAATATCCTATAAATGGAAACAGACTAAATGTTCATCCACAATAATGACTATAAATCAATACACTCTTATAGATAACTGCAGATGTTCAGTGGAAGGGGTTTGGGAATAAAACACTCGCCTTAGGCTGTACACAGTGCCATCAGAGGCCTTCAGTCACACAGGCACTGGCTGCCCACTCGTCCAAGGCTCCCCTCCTTTCTCTCATTTCAACTCTCACACCATTACAGCAGAAACTGAGACAGACAGGAATTTAACAGCTTATGAACGCAGTGCACCACAACCCACTATACAGTTCAATATGATTCAGACATCATCTACCACCACCTGGATTATCATCTCCATAACTAGAGTTCCCTAAACACCTAGTTATGACATCATCACCAGTAAAGAGATACTCAGTACACTGTACTCTAGGTACATCTAAACCTTCCAATAATATACCACCCACAGGCCACATTCCCTAGTACTGTTATCCTCCTTCTCTCTTTCCCTATCCTCTCTCTTATTTACTTTACCCTGCAAATACTCACTGACCTCTCCACCTCTCCACAAAATCACCCCAGCTAACCACTACGTCCCCTCAGAAGAGGCTCCTAGATGTTGTATTCAAAAAGCTACTCCTCATATATATATATATATAAAACAACTAACCAAAATGTCCCCCAAAAGGCTCATAAAAAATTAACAATTAAAGATAAAATATCTTTCTTATGCAGCACTGAACCTCCCATTCTACAACCTCTCTACACCTATTCTATAAAACATCTAGGAACTCCACAATAAAGTTTTCACACATGGAGCACCTACACACAGGAGTACTGGAACAAACGCCACACAGAGACCAGCTCCGCCCACACAGAGACCATCTCCGCCCACACAGAGACCAGCTCTGCCCACAGAGACCATCTCCGCCCACACAGAGACCATCTCCGCCCACACAGAGACCAGCTCTGCCCACAGAGACCATCTCCGCCCACACAGAGACCAGGTCCGCCCACACAGAGACCAGGTCCGCCCACACAGAGACCATCTCCGCCCACACAGAGACCAGCTCTGCCCACAGAGACCATCTCCGCCCACACAGAGACCAGCTCCGCCCACACACAGAGACCAGCTCCGCCCACACAGAGACCAGCTCTGCCCACAGAGACCATCTCCGCCCACACAGAGACCATCTCCGCCCACACAGAGACCAGCTCCGCCCACACAGAGACCAGCTCTGCCCACAGAGACCAGCTCCGCCCACACAGAGACCAGCTCCGCCCACACAGAGACCAGCTCCGCACACACAGAGACCAGCTCCGCCCACACAGAGACCATCTCCGCCCACACAGAGACCAGCTCTGCCCACAGAGACCATCTCCGCCCACACAGAGACCATCTCCGCCCACACAGAGACCAGGTCCGCCCACACAGAGACCAGCTCCGCCCACACAGAGACCAGGTCCGCCCACACAGAGACCAGCTCTGCCCACAGAGACCAGCTCCGCCCACACAGAGACCAGCTCCGCCCACACAGAGACCAGCTCCGCACACACAGAGACCAGCTCCGCCCACACAGAGACCATCTCCGCCCACACAGAGACCAGCTCTGCCCACAGAGACCATCTCCGCCCACACAGAGACCATCTCCGCCCACACAGAGACCAGGTCCGCCCACACAGAGACCAGCTCCGCACACACAGAGACCAGCTCCGCCCACACAGAGACCATCTCCGCACACACAGAGACCAGCTCCGCCCACAGAGACCATCTCCGCCCACACAGAGACCATCTCCGCCCACACAGAGACCAGGTCCGCCCACACAGAGACCAGCTCCGCCCACACAGAGACCAGGTCCGCCCACACAGAGACCAGCTCCGCCCACACAGAGACCAGCTCCCCACACACAGAGACCAGCTCCGCCCACACAGAGACCAGCTCTGCCCACAGAGACCATCTCCGCCCACACAGAGACCATCTCCGCCCACACAGAGACCAGCTCCGTCTCAGATCTCACACCTCCAAACAGAGCACACACACAGAGACCAGCTCCGTCCACACAGAGACCATCTCCGCCCACACAGAGACCAGCTCTGCCCACAGAGACCATCTCCGCCCACACAGAGACCAGGTCCGCCCACACAGAGACCAGGTCCGCCCACACAGAGACCATCTCCGCCCACACAGAGACCAGCTCTGCCCACAGAGACCATCTCCGCCCACACAGAGACCAGGTCCGCCCACACAGAGACCAGCTCCGCCCACACAGAGACCAGCTCCGCACACACAGAGACCAGCTCCGCACACACAGAGACCAGCTCCGCCCACACAGAGACCAGCTCTGCCCACAGAGACCATCTCCGCCCACACAGAGACCATCTCCGCCCACACAGAGACCAGCTCCGCCCACACAGAGACCAGCTCTGCCCACAGAGACCAGCTCCGCCCACACAGAGACCAGCTCTGCCCACACAGAGACCAGCTCTGCCCACAGAGACCATCTCCGCCCACACAGAGACCAGCTCCGCCCACACAGAGACCAGCTCCGCCCACACAGAGACCAGCTCCGTCTCAGATCACCCCTCGATCCCGAGCACACACACACAAAACGCACACACAGATGGGGGCCAATTACGCCTCAAACAAGAGCACACACACAGAACTCACACAGAGGGAGGGGCAATCACACCTCTAACCAGAGCACACACACACACACAGAGGGAGGGGCAATCACACCTCTAACCAGAGCACACACACAGAACTCACACAGAGGGAGGGGCAATCACCCCTCTAACCAGAGCACACACACAGAACTCACACAGCGAGGACATACACAGAGAGGAGGGCAATGCCCCTCTATATCTAGAACACACACACAGACCACACCCCCAACCTGCAAAACCCTTAGTACTCAAAGTCGGCTCACTCATACTTTTCCCTATAGCATACTTTTCCTTTACCCCTTAATTTCTTTTTTCTCATTGTTACTCTTTCCTCCTTTTCTCTTTTATTCCTCACTCTTATTTTCTCATTTCTGTTTACTCTTTATTCCTTATTCTCAGTTTCCTTTTTTTTTCCCATAATTTTCTCACTTTCCTGCTATATTATATTCCTCTTTTCTCTCTTTGTTCCTCTTTTGTTACTCTTCACTATTTTCCTTCTCTTTTACCTCTTATTTACTGACTGCTTTCCAAATTTCCCTTTGGCCTAAAGGTTATCCCCCACCATTTTCCAGGATATCTGCCAATTCATCACCTCTATTCAAACCCAACCTTCAGGCAGTGACTGAAACGCATGTCTTACCGGTAGCGGGATCAACAGAGGCCCCAAGCGGGGGCGGGCGGGTGGGCGAATCCTCGGACCACACTCGGATGGTGTTATGTAGCACAGATACCGTTACTAATTCTACACTTCTACTTCAACTGTTCCTTTTCTCTTTCCTTTTTCTATATTCAGTATACTCCCCCAATTGCGGTGTACGAAGGTCCACTGCAACACCAACACAGCATGGCATACACACACAAAGGATCTTTACGGTACAACCAAACAGCAAACACACAACAGCCCCAACAAACGAACCAGCACCCAAACACGTGAGAAAAGCTCACTCTATTGGTGTGGGAGAAGGTGCACCGAAGCTGTCGGCGACACAGCACAACACAACACGTCTGGAGTTTGTGACGCCATAATTGCTGTAAACTTAAAGAAGAGATGGTGTGTAGGTGTTGAAGAGACTCTCACTATCTAGCTTAAATAAAATGTTTTATTTTCAAGATTTAAAAACAGCATCTTACAAGCACTCCAGCTGCTTGTGAGCAGTCCTCCTCCAATCTGGCCTCTGCCGTCCAGCTCAGGAATTCAACCATATATATTTTTTCAACATATATAAAACATCTGGACTTTATCTCAACAGTTGGGGGTTTAGACACACATATCTAATCAAGACTCACTCCTCTGGGTTTCTTCAGCTCCAGGTACAGGGCCCCTCAAACGCAAACCTTCCGCTCATTGGAAAGGCTCAGATACCTCACCACCCTCGGCTACTTCCCTCTAAAACTGATCCTCTAAAGCGAGTTCATCTTTTATTAATCTCCAGATCTGTATATTTAACTTTCTGAGGCTCATTCTGATCACCACCACCCACTACAACCATTACACCCACAGTTATACTCGGAGTGGGCTGCGTTTAGCTTCCCACTGTTACCCACCACCATTTTCTCTGACTGAACCAGACCAATGCTTATTTCAGGGCAGGTTTGTGTATTTGTGTTATATTCCTCTGTTGGGCACCCGGAGGTTTTATCGGCCCTCCTCATACCATGGTGCAACAGGATGTGGTTTGGCAAGATGACTTTATACCTATTACGGAACAGTGTCAGGTTCATAACTAAACCCCCATACTAACTCATAACCAATTATTACTAAACCCCATCCCGCACCAGAGCTGCGTCAGGCTCTATCTGAACTGTAGGACCCAAGATTGAGAGGAGGATGTTCATCAAACAGGATGTTCATCATTCAACCACAGAACTGCATGCTTTAGCAGCCAGCAGCCCGCTCTGCGTGTCATAACACCATATATATATATATATATGTCATCACTCATATTCATACTGCTGGCTCCTCCTGTGTTTTTGTTCTAGCACCATGCCAGTTAAATGTCCATTCCCCAGCTTTCAGTCACAAGTGTTTTTAAAGAATCTGTTTATAGGCTTGTTTACTCTGATGGTGTTTCTGGAAGCTGCCTCTACTTAAAGGGATACGGATATGTAATTTCTGTATTCAGGAATAAATATTCAGGTACTTGGGTTCCATTACATCCTAACCCTGCTGAACACATGTAGAGGTCTGGTCTTCTGAGACTAGAACTTCATCAGCTCCGTGCAGGGCTGATATGTAGTACTGCAGAAGTGCAGTACTAGCAAGTGTGCTAACATTAAACAATGTACTCAGTAATCTGATCGGAATCCTCTTTCTGCAGCTGACTGGTTATTCAGCTAACCATGTAAACAGCATTAGGGCCTAGAAGTCCAATCTAATAAGGAGAGCTGGACTGTAGCTCAGTAATCGGATTCTTAGTGCATGTATAGGGGTTGCTCTGATTTCAGACTGCAGGACTGGAAATGAGTATGCAGAGTTTAACACAGCACCAGCAAGATGGCAACTAAACACCGCCGGGAGCAGCAGGTTTGAATGTCATTCATGGTCTAGATGAGCTACATTCATATTTTCAGGTAAACTGAGAAGATTTGTAAAAAAGTCATGGCAAGAAGTTTGCCACCTTCCTGAATCAGTAGTAGTAGCCTGTGCGAGTGCAGGATTTTAATATTTAGTAGTTACTTTTAGTTTATAAAAGTATAATTTAGGTGTAAGAGTAGTGACTAGTTATATACTTCTACCTCACATTCTTATACTCTATGAAAGTAGTTAGTAGTAGATATAAGTATACCTGAAGTAAACCAGCTGGTGTACTAATTATGAAATATTAGTCCACTTTTAGTTTATAAAAGCGTAATTCTAAATGTACTGTAGGTGTAAGAGTACTACACTTAGAGTACACAAACTAGTTTACATCTATACTGTATTTTGTACCCTAACGATAGTGTAAACTGCAATAAAAGTGAACCTGTAGTTATATTTTTTTAGCCCAGTTATATTCTAGTTTACATCTAAGTTTTTTATTTAAATATACTGTAAATTACAATAAAAGTAAACCTACAAGTACTTACTATATACTTCTAGCCTATTTTTTAGTTTATGAAAGAATTTTTAAGTACACTGCATAAACACAGGGGTATATGTATATAACTCATCGTCAGAAATATAATCATATCATTTTATTAGGGTCCTAGCACGTAGTGCAGGGACCCTATTGTATTTGTTAGGATTTTTCTTCTTCTTCTTCTTCTTCTTCTTTTTCTCGGCTGAAACGCGTTGTAGAGCCAAGACCTTAATACCTACAAACACGAAACTTGGTAGGAAGGTACAATATCAGTGAAATGACTCAGCCACAAAGAATGGCCCTGATTGGCCTCAAGGTGGCGCTATAGCAAACCAAAATACGTTTTGGCTTATAACTCCTAAACCAAAATTTTGCCAGACAAATTGACATTTTTCCCAGATTCCTTGGGTCAAAACCTATCACTTTGCCATTTGGACCATTAAGCTCCGCCCACTTAGATCTTTTGTAAACAAAATGGCGGCCATATGCAAATGAACCCTTTCGAGAAAATACTTAATTAATAAAAAATTCTGTAACTCAAACATGCTTCATCCAAAAAATTTGAAACTTTGGATTTTGGTTCAGGACATGATTCTGAGGTGGCCTATCAAGTTTGGCGCAATTACATCTATAGGGGGCGCTATAAAGGCTACATAACTGTATCACAGCAACCGTAAGTCCGATCGAGCTGAAACTTTGCACGCTTCATCTTTGACACAGTCTATAAGTGAATCTTTAAGGACGATTTGATACATTAAAATTTATGGACGCCATTAGCCAATCAGCTTTCAGCAGGTATTTGATAGGCTTAACATTAACCAATCAACATAAAACTTCACTGGTATGTCTTTGTAACAGCCAGTAAAATTTTGAAAGATTTGGCCACTAGGTGGCGCTATTTTGGAAAATCGGGTGTCTCTCATACAAAATTCAACCTAATCTCAAACAAATGCATTACCATCATGCACTGGAATATTCTAAACAACTTTGTCAATACAATTGTGTTACAAAAATGTATAGTTATTTTTTAATCATTAAAGGTTTAAAAATGCTACTTTTCAAACTAGTCCCTGGATTTTGATCATAGCCATTTCCAACTGGTCTTAAAATACTCTGTGGAGTCTCTAGGTAAATTATTATCAAAAAAAAGTTGACTTTTGTACTTAGCATGCTTTCTATAAATCAACAAATCACTTCGGCCTTGGAAATTACAGCCTATATCGCTATAACTCCTCAGTCTTTACTCAGATCAACTCAGTATTTAATAGACATGTGGCAACTAAGACTCTGATGAGATGTACAAAATTTGGTGCAGTTTGGCCTTTAGGGGGCGCTATAGCATTTAAAAATACTAAAAATCACTAAAATGCTTATTACAATGTTATTACACAATCTATAGCCAACCATCTGATGTCATTCGATTCAGCTCTCAGTCCTGCACAACTTTGTAATTACACATTGTGTCAGAAAATGGACTACTGCTCTGCTATTTTGACCTATTCGTTCAGAATTTACAGCTTATAAAACCAAGGGTTAAAGGTCAATCTCAATGAAACTTGGTACACATGTCTGTCTCAGGCCCCTGATCAATGATCTTAATACTTAGAGGCTTTCTGAATTAATCTAAGGTCTTTAGTCTTCACTTCTGTGTGCCACAATAGTCCCTAATGCTATAAGGGCCTGTACACATAAGCCTCAGCCTCTATAATGTTAATAGACCACTGCTGATTATTTATGGCGAATGAAGACCTGAAGATAAACTCCCACTTCCTATAAGTTTTACCTCTCTGTCTGTAAACAAGGTCCAAACTGCTTTAAGCCTTCTGAGGCCTCAAGGGTTTAAACGCAGTTGAACAGTTCTCAGTGGGCCTCTACAACACTGAGCTGAAAGTGAGATGTTCCTTTTTGGATGAATACAAACGAATGACACGGTCCCAAACGACATGAAAACTGCCTGAGCTGTAAAGCCTGTATTATCTTGATAGATCTAGAAACAAGGTCCAAACTGCTTTAGGACTCGTGAGGCCTTGCTGGTCCAAAAGGCCTCAGTGGACTTACGACGTGCTAGGACCCTCAATTGCCGCATGCGGCTATATTTATTATTATTACTGAATTGTTTGTTTGTATTTAATGGACCTGATTTACTAACACTACATAGTAACAGCACTGAAATACACCACCCAGTGTACAGTATCTAAACTATGAAGGATTATATTCTCCATTATTATTAACTCTAGATCCCTACACTGTACTCTACTGAACACTGTCCATCATGTGTTTGCTTTAGTCAACAACCTTAAAAGGCTCATGAGCACATCCGCAAATAGAGTGACAGTCCTCAGCAGAGCAGTCTGTAGACTGGTCAGTGGAACAGATGGCTCACAGAGACGTATGGCTGTATAGGGGACCTCTCGTATTCTTCAGGAAGGTCACTGTAAACATTATTGAGTGATTATAAAGGGATTGTTATTACTATACGTCAGATAGTGAATGAGGTGTTACTGACCTTCGTTACGGGTTTAGCTGATCATTCCTTTCTCTGGCGTCAAAAGAAGAGAGGAGACCCGTCCACAATCAGACTGTAGGTTAAGGTCAGAGCACTCGTCCAGTGCGAGTTCATACCGACGCACACACCCCTAAATACCCCGTTACGGCCTTACGTGTGGGTTAACCATGATCTGCTGGAAGAAGAACCCGAAACTAAACGAGCTGTCCTACAACATGCTGGAGCGCGCTGGTCAGAAACAACTCCTGAGGTCCTGACAGACTGGTGGTATAGGACTAGCTGTACCGAAATGGCTTAGTTTATGGAACGTAGCCTGATGTGTGTGACCCTCCAGACTCAGCACTCATAAATCTTAACCTTCAACATTATTATTATTATTATTATTATTAAAGCACTAGTATAAATACATAGCATGTTTGATAAAGCTATAATGTTCCCTTGAATCAAGCAGACTTATAATTACCAGTATAATTTAACGGGCCTCTTATTATAACAGCGCTGGTGTTCCTGATGAAGGCAGGAATTCCCCCATACAGACCTTTTCCCTTCATTTCCAGTTAGACCAGTTCCCAGGCAACCATGTTCCCAGACTGAAATTGGCCCGATCTCAATAGAAGGCGGTGTCGGTTTCAGAGAGAATGTAGAGTTGGGATCCAACACCCTGAGGGTACTGGTGATTTGTACTCCAGTTAGGGTTTAATACCGTGTTTTTACCGTATTAATGATATTACCTGGACAGTCAAATCTTTTACACTTCAACACACAGTTCAGAATCTTCTCAGGGTTTGATGGTGTGGCACCACTCCATAAGTTGGTGCCAATCAGCAGATCAAATCATTAGTCTCCAATCAGCAGATCAAATCCACCTGAGTGGTCAGAAATCAAGTCCCCCTGGAAAAGCACAGTTTAAAATCTGAGCTACAACGTTCTCCAGTTAGGACCCCCCGTTATATATCAGGAGTAACGTGTGACATTAAAAGGCTGAGCTGATGTTGAAGTGATAAAAGCATGAAGAACAGACAAATAGATCTTAAAACATTTATTAAAATCAAACATTAGTAAAACGCTGGGCTATGGTTTCTAGTACAACACTGTGAAAGCTGGACCCAAGACAAGAACAAGTACATCCCCATTAAATAAACAAGCCTTTGTGCAGCGTGCCCACCCACCTGCAGGCAGCTCTACTCACATTCCTAGACCTTACACAGAAGTGGGAATGAAACACAGAGTCTAATCAGCAGTGTGGGGTGTAGAACTGTGTTCACACAGTCGTAGCAGAATAAGGAGAGTTCAGTACATAGAACCGATACACCGTGACCCTAACACTAACTTAACACCTAAACTGTTACAGAACAGACTCGTTAATATTTACACCCCCAACATTTACATACAACCACAATGGAGACACAGAACCGACATGATGGACTATGTGGAGAAATCCAGCGTTCCAGGCTGATCTGATCACAAATATCATTATATTTGTGAATATAAATATATTTTGTCTTCTCAAAAGATCTGACAAAGTCTGATTCACCTGCAGTCTGAACACAGTCAGAGTGTGTTGGTCAATAAAGAGAACAGGAAGAACATACTTGTGTTTTTGGGAAGAATGTTCTTGACAAGCGACCCTGCAAGAACAAACTAAACGAGGGCAGAGAATACAGGTACAGGTGCCTGGGTTGGGTTGCCAGGTAGTGCACTTATGCTTATGTCTGTGTGTTGTTCCCTCGAGGTATCAGTTCGGGCCCTGGTTCTGACAGTGTCTGAGCTCATGGTGAGTTCTAGGCTCTAACCTTTTATACTAGCTGGGAAACATTATCCAACGGAACACTGAGGTTGTAAGTCGCTCTGAATAAGAGTGTCTGCTAAATGCCTTAAATGTAAATATAAATGTAAATAAAATGAGTAAAAGTATTCTGTCAGGATTCTGTCAGCTGCATGCTGATTGGCTATCCGAACTTAAGAATATATGTACTTCCGTGTCTGGCTGGGTGATGGTCTGATGGGAATTAAAGATCAGCTAAGTAAACAGTAGTCTCAGACACAGACGTCCACCGTGTGTTTCCAGAGAGACTGTTTATGTTGTGACTCAGTTTTCTTAGTAGTAGTTTGCTGTTCTTGCAGTACTAGACCGTGGCTGGCAATTTCTTCTCCAGCAGAGCAGAATCACCACCAATAGGACCAGGATCACAGCTACAAGTACTACAATCAGCACAATCACCCACACTGGTAAACCAGGATCTGTTTGATAAAAAAACAGGAACACAGGTCAGTACCACAGTGAGTTTCAGGTAAACCAGCATTAAAGCTCAGCACAGACTCCTGCTTAGTGAATTCTGACTGTACAGAAGGAGAAGATGGGACTACATACCTCTTACCACTTACCACCCTACAGTACTACAGTCCCCCTGTTCTGGTTATTACATAGTTATAACAACACTTACAGTAATAGAGAATCTACAGGACACAGTCACACATCCCATATACTGTTATTACCAGGAGACACTGCTCTATCAGATCTCTCACTGTCGGACATGTACATTCTGAAATACTGCTAATATCTTTATTCATTTAGACCAAAACTCTATTTAGTTCTCTCTAATTTATCACCTTTATATATACGCATACAATCAAACCACTCCAGCTCCCATATCCCATCATACACCACTAGACTAGAGGCTCTGAGAGCTGGAGATACAGTCACTGTCATGGTGGATCATTCTGTTCTTATTACTGAGGAGAATAATTTAATAGAAGGAGGCGGCCATGTTTATTACTGATACTCCGTCCTGCTGGGTCCATGCTGAGGACTAAAACCCAGGACAGGTCTTAGACTGTCTTCCTGAGCCCCGAAACAAAAGCTCCACAATTCTGAAATTATTTTACATTTAATTCTTAATTTTATCTGATTTTATACCTGAAATTAATGAACATTAAAAGATAAAAGTGAAGGATATTACTATTTAAAGTATATTTATTATTATTAAATAGATTTATAGATTTATTAATTCCTGATCACTTTTATTTTAAACTCCTGGGTGTTTAATGGGAATTAACCCAGACTTGAGTATTAGAGCAGACCCCACTGTACCCTCATCCCCACCCCTCCACCCCAAAGCTCTCTCAGAGATGTAGATGCTGAGAGCACCAGCTGAGCATGAGCTGAACCCCGGTTCCACTGTATCAGCACTAGGTACCAGCAGATACACTCAGTACAGAACCCAACACAGTGTTCTGATACCCAACACTAATAAATCACAGTGAAATGAAGACGCTCAGTGTTTTTAGGTGTACACTGAGAATCCCTCATTCCCACATCCCTCATCCTTCGTTTTCCAGAGCGCTTTGAGGAATCACAGTGCTGTACTACTCTCTACACTCACTCAGAGAACCCAGGAGAACCTCCAGTGTTGGGTCCAGTTGGGTTCCCCCTCAAAGTCACACATACAGGAAGATACGGACCTGCACATTCACCCAGCACTGAAACTACAGGAAGCAGTAAGGGTCAGAAAGTCTTAGGAAGCAGTTTTAGGATCCGATCAGCATCAAAACCAGGATTAACACTGACCCTGGACCTTTCAGCTTTCTGTAGCTCCAGTGGTGACCGGTGCTTATCTCTGCTCGGAGAACGTGGGCTCTAGAGGACTTTACTCGTTAAGGGGAGCGTGAATTTGAGAGGGAACTGAATCAGACACCCCAACACCCACTCTGTAATGTGTACAGAGGATATAACCAGAGATATGGAGATTAGACATGGAGAGGAGTTCAGGTGGTCATATAAGCAGGACTACTCTCTGATACTTCACCACAGCTGGATGAAATCACTCTGGATAGAGCTACCGAGTCCTGCTGGAGGCTGTTTAGTGATAGCGGTGACTCAGTGTTAAGCCTGTATTGAGTGGTGAAGACTAAAAGCAGAGCTGGCTACAGTAAGTTCTGCTGATTCCTGGAATCCCTGTATCATATCTGTAGCTAAAACCGTCCTGAAGTAATGCTGGCTAGAAGACAGCCAGGCACCCGGCCCTCAAAATGAGGAGACTGGGTTTGAAGGGTTATTTCCACTGTGTAGATGTGAATGTCCTTTCCATTCCTTTTGTCCACTATCCAGTAAACTCCACTGTCAGATGGAGTCATTTGTCTCAGCTCCAGGGCGGGTGGAAGAAAAGGTGCTAGATTTGCTCTGTGTTCATATTCAGGTTTACACTGTAGTGAGCTTCCATTCACTGTACAGATCTGAACTCTGGATGGTCCAGCTCCATCTGTCCTGTTATAAAGCACCTCCACTGGATCTGACCGTGCTAGATTTAGCATTAGAGTTTCACCAGGCTTTATCTGAAGTGTAGTTCTAACAGCTGAAGAGAAAAACCATCAGGAACTTCATTAATCACAAACACCAGCATCTGGTATATACAGTAAGAGTAAGTTTGTCACAAATAACAAGTTTTTCTAGATTCATTCTGATTGGTTATTTACACATCAGCGAGCGTCCATTTTCATGTAGCTTGTATAATCAGTCAGACAGGTAATATATCTTTGCTAGTGGTTGACTACTTAGTACCATGACACTGATGAGCGTTAGTCAGGTTAGCCTGCTGGATGTTTCTTCTCACCCTCCCTCTCTCACTTTCACTTTCGGTTTTAAGGCCAGTTGTAAAAACAGTTGCTTATGTGTGTAAGTTAACACTGTTCAGATATCTGATAGAGGTTTGGGTCTGTGAGGATGTGATGCTGTGAGGTTGTAATATTGTAAGTCAGTGAGGCTGTGATGTGGTGAGGCTATGATAGTGCTCTGTGCAAGTCAGTGTCAGTGAGGCTGTGAAGCAGTAATGCAAGGATGGGATCCTCTGAGGTTGCTAGGCTATGACGAGTGATCCTGTGATGCTGTGCTTCACCTTCTCTACATCTTTAAAAAAGTTAAAAAACATTAATAATATATGATGTTTTGGAGAAAAGCCAAAATGTTGGGGTCCTGCACTGCAAATCTGCGGGACCTACACGTCAAACAGACACAACGGCTGATGGTCGGTTATTGTGAACATGTTAGTCAAATTTGCATATTAGACGGTTCTTGTTATATTGTAAAACACAGGCCGATAACAGGCAGACGCCTAGCCTATATTAACCCTGCATGAACAGCTCCGCATTTAAACAATCAGTGAAGAAATCACAGGAACTCTTACCCACAACCTGAAGATCCACACGACCGATGTCTAGTTTGTTACACCAGAAGGTGTACCATCCTGTCTTATTGTAATCAGCTGCAGTGATGGTGAGAGAGGGATCTCCCTTCAGGTACTGATCACGGTTCATCTGATATCCCTCCTTCACTGATCTACAGGACGTCTGATTACACTCAGCCAGAACCTCAGTGGGTTTACTGGACATAGTCCATTTGACCACATCAGAACAGCTGTCTGAGCAGGTCAGGGTAGCAGTCTCCTTAAACTTGACCTTCACTGGAGAGGGGCACTTTTGAAGTTCTGTCCCTGAAAGAGAGAAAACAGCAAAGACATAAAGCCAATGTAGAGTGAGTTCTACACACACTTCTCTGTGTTAGGACGGTAAACCATCAAGAAGATTCATAATCCAGCCTGAGAAACCACAGAGAATCTGAAATCCAGTCTTCAGGGGAATGATGAGGGAGGAAGGATGAAGGAGTGACAGTGCAGGACTTACCTGAAGTGAAGGTAATGATCAGTAGGACCAGGATGCAGAGAGCAGAGCTGCAGGACTTCATGACTGACCTACAGACACACAACCACACCATCAGTACTGACCAGGAGAGGAGACAGCAGGAGCAGGAGCGATCACCTGTCTTTCACCTTTGTGGCTTCTGGGAGTGTCCTTTTTACGATGTCCTGAATGAAGCAAGGGAATTCAGGATCAGGACCTGATTCCCTCAGGGCCTGTCTGAGCAATCACCCCGTTTACAGGACACCTGTTTTGCTGATTGTCAGTGTTGATAATTAGCTTTTTGGGTTCTACAAGAGCAGAACCTTCAGTTTTCCTTCAGTATAGTATAGTGTACATTGACCCTCAGTCTGAAGCACTCTGTTAGATCTCCTGTGTTCTTAAGCCCCGCCTTCACGCCTTCAGATAAGCCCAGTGTCCTCTGATTGGTCAGCTCACCCACTTTGTTCCAACCAGTTTGTCTGGCCTACAGTAGTTGCTGTGCATTGTGTGAGGGCGTGCCCGGCTTGCTTGTAGGCGGGGCAATAAGGACTGTGTCACAAGATGATAACACTGAGTAACAGTGGAAAGGTACTGAAGGTGTTTCAGGCAGCTGAGAAAAGTGGGTTCTGTGGGAGAGGGTTTCTCCTTCTGGGGTGTACCTTGGGGCTTTACAGAATGTTTACATGCACCGTTAGCACCACAACATGCTAAAGGAAACGGGAAAACAGGAAACGGATTAAAGGAACAAAAGCTAATAATGACAGATGAATTATAAACATTTTATTACGCTGAATTTAGTGGACATTCAGCATGTGGTTTACTGGAACTCAAGAAGACCTGGAATTAAAGCAATTGACTGCGGTACATGCAGATATTAAACCTCTTCATTTTAATACGTCCCCCTTAAACCCGTCCACAAATAAATCCCCCTCAAACCCGTCCACAAATAAATCCCCCTCAAACCCGTCCACAAATAAATCCCCCTCAAACCCGTCCACAAATAAATCCCCCTCAAACCCATCCACAAATAAATCCCCCTCAAACCCGTCCACAAATACATCCCCCTCAAACCCGTCCACAAATAAATCCCCCTCAAACCCGTCCACAAATACATACCCCCTCAAACCCGTCCACAAATACATCCCCCTCAAACCCGTCCACAAATAAATCCCCCTCAAACCCGTCCACAAATAAATCCCCCTCAAACCCGTCCACAAATACATCCCACTCAAACCCGTCCACAAATAAATCCCCCTCAAACCCATCCACAAATAAATACCCCCTCAAACCCCTCCACAAATAAATCCCCCTCAAACCCGTCCACAAATACATCCCCCTCAAACCCGTCCACAAATAAATCCCCCTCAAACCCGTCCACAAATAAATCCCCCTCAAACCCGTCCACAAATAAATCCCCCTCAAACCCGTCCACAAATACATCCCCCTCAAACCCGTCCACAAATACATCCCCCTCAAACACATCCACACATGTAATAGTAAAAGGCCGAGGGCAGGAATGATCTAGTCCCTGCCTGAAACGTCAAACAAAGATGAGAACACAGTAGAACAACAGTGATCCCGACTGATAAAGCGAAGTTCAGCTCCCCACTGAACATCTGTCAGTCACTTACATACTACTAGAAGCTTCTCCCGGTAGACCTCCACTGGAGTAACAGTACTAAAGTATCTACCTTCAGATGTACTTAAGTATGGAGAGTAACAGTACTAAAGTATCTACCTTAAGATGTACCTAAGTATGGAGAATACCAGTACTAAAGTATGTACCTTCAGATGTACTTAAGTATGGAGAGTACCAGTACTAAAGTATGTACTTCAGATGTACTTAAGTATGGAGAGTACCAGTACTAAAGTATGTACCTTCAGATGTACTTAAGTATGGAGAGTACCAGTACTAAAGTATGTACTTCAGATGTACTTAAGTATGGAGAGTACCAGTACTAAAGTATGTACTTCAGATGTACTTAAGTATGGAGAGTACCAGTACTAAAGTATGTACCTTTAGATGTACTTAAGTATGGAGAGTACCAGTACTAAAGTATGTACTTCAGATGTACTTAAGTATGGAGAGTACCAGTACTAAAGTATGTACTTCAGATGTACTTAAGTATGGAGAGTTACAGTACTAAAGTACGTACCTTCAGATGTACTTAAGTATGGAGAGTAACAGTACTAAAGTACGTACCTTCAGATGTACTTAAGTATGGAGAGTAACAGTACTAAAGTACGTACCTTCAGATGTACTGAAGTATGGAGAGTAACAGTACTAAAGTATGTACCTTCAGATGTACTGAAGTATGGAGAGTACCAGTACTAAAGTACGTACCTTCAGATGTACTGAAGTATGGAGAGTAACAGTACTAAAGTATGTACCTTCAGATGTACTTAAGTATGGAGAGTACCAGTGCTAAAGTACGTACCTTCAGATGTACTGAAGTATGGAGAGTAACAGTACTAAAGTATGTACCTTCAGATGTACTGAAGATGTAGGAGAGTACCAGTACTAAAGTATGTACCTTCAGATGTACTTAAGTATGGAGAGTACCAGTACTAAAGTACGTACCTTCAGATGTACTGAAGTATGGAGAGTAACAGTACTAAAGTATGTACCTTCAGATGTACTGAAGTATGGAGAGTAACAGTACTAAAGTATGTACCTTCAGATGTACTGAAGTATGTAGAGTAACAGGAGTATGGTTTATTACGGCTCTAATGTCCTATTATCATTTCTGGAACAGGACTCTTCATCAGCTCAGTGTAGGTGAAGAGACTCTAGTGTCTCTCAGTCCACCAGTCTTTAATAGAAGCTCATTCATTAGTCTGACACTGACGTCTATTCACATCACCATCAGCACAGAACACTGAAGGAGAACAGGTTCCGTTAGCTAGAACCAAGCTCTGTCCAACACACCAACACACTACTTACAGTACACTAACACATTACACTTACTGAGTTACCGTACACCAACACACTACTTACAGCACACTAACACATTACACTTACTGAGTTACTGTACACCAACACGTTACTTACAGCACACTAACACATTACACTTACTGAGTTACCGTACACCAACACACTACTTACAGTACACTAACACATTACACTTACTGAGTTACTGTACGCCGACACACTACTTGCAGCACACTAACACATTACACTTACTGAGTTACTGTACACCGACACACCACTTACAGCACACTAACACATTACACTCACTGAGTTACTGTACACCAACACACTACTTACAGCACACTAACACATTACACTTACTGAGTTACTGTACACCAACACACTACTTACAGTACACTAACACATTACACTTACTGAGTTACTGTACACCAACACGTTACTTACAGTACACTAACACATTACACTTACTGAGTTACTGTACACCGACACACCACTTACAGCACACTAACACATTACAGTACGCCACATTAAGTACTTACCTCAGTAAATGTGGTTCTCTTGTTGGTGTAAGATGATGGGGTGTACCGCAGGTTCAGTGTCCTCTGTCAGATTTGCATCTGCTAGAGGTCTGCACACAGCCTACAACCTAATACACAGATCGTGTCTCCACCCTCACTCTAGTTTTGATGGCCCCTTCCTGCCTGTTGTCTGAGCCCTGCCCGTGACGACTGAGAGCTCTGGACTGCCCCTAATGATTACACCCGGTACACCATCACTGATGGAAGATCGGTTTCCTGTTACCCAGGAAACCACTCTAACATTCTGATCTTCAGTCAGTTACTGAAAATACTGGATCTTCAGGCAGCACTGGTTCTTCAACTTTTAGGAAACAAGAATTCCCCCAAAGGAAGGTTCATATTTCAGGTGTTCCACTATTTCACCATCATCAACATTCCATATAAAGCTCAGAAGACACGTGTAGGTTCACTGGTGCTGCTGTTAAAGTGTCTATATGTGTGTTGTAGACATGGAGACCCCTGGGTCCCATCACCATCACCACCGTAAAGACCGTCTCAGTCTCATCAAACAACCATCCCTCACCAGATTAGTGGAATGCCCCTTGAAACACGATTGACTTGCACCATGGTTTTCCGGTCCTGTATGCAAACTCTGATGAAGTTTGTCCAGTAGGGAAGCTCCAGCATTCTGATAACTGTACTACAGCAGATGGAGCTCAGAAGGCTTTTTCAAATGAAGGCTGTGGATAATAAAAACTCATTATAATAAGATGATTAAGATGATTTCATAATTATGATGCAGTTTATGCAGTTACTAAACTTAAGTTGGGAGTAGCACCAAAAGGGGTGGACCACAGCTCCAGATGGGTTTACCACTGCTTCAAGTAGGGAGGACTATAGCACCAATGGGGTGGCTGGGGGTAGGTTGGGCTATAGCACCCAATGGTTGGAAAACAGCCTTAAATGGGAGGACTATGGACTGGTCATAGCTTCCAAATATTTTTTTTTCTTGTTATATTTGAAATTTTATTTAGTATATTATTATTATATATTTTTTTATCTCATATTGTCAATTGTCACAAAACATTGTAATATTCAGCTTTATAATGGCACCATCTGCTGGCTTCAAATCTTTCTGCAAGACAACATCTGTAACAAACCAGCTGCAACACATAAACACTCATCATGGTCTTCATTAGGAACACTATACTGATACCAGCAGGGCCCTTAGTTTGTCTCTTTGTGGTACGGACTCTACAGGATGTTTCACCAGTATAAACCTGCACATGGCTGTACGTGAGAGACTGACAGTAAGAGATCAGTGAGGATTCACATTCACACTCGTACTGTTATCAGTTCCATGATATGCCATATCCAGGAAGATACAGAGTTTAATGAATGATCTGTATATCGGATCTAGACAACATCTGCATTTGATTGCATGAGACGTACACACACATACATGCACATAAACACACTACCTGTATGTCCTGACATAGTACCTGTATGTCCTGATGTAGTACCTGTACATCCTGATGTAGTACCTGTAAGTCCTGTTGTCTCCATTCCTTCCAGTGAGTACACAGTACAGCTGTTTCATGTTCACCTGGACTTTTTCCAGCCCTGTAATTCTACCTGTGACGGCCTTCCTGCCCTCTTCCAAGGCAAAAGAAGGTGTACTCAACACAGCAGTGATTAGTTTAGATGCTACTGCAGAGATGTACACTCATAATGATGCTTTATTACAGGGGACACCATTCGCTAGATCACCACAACAAGCATTTGGGTATTAGTATTAACCCCTGAGCCTCCATGCCATCATCTATCAGGAGGGAGGGATCTGACTCCTAAAGGGTGGACCAAATGGGTGGGGAGTAACTTCAAATGGGTGAATCATGACTAAAAGAAATCAGGACTAAACTCGATACAGCGGGAATGTAGCTCCAAATGGGTGGACCACTGCTCCATATGGTAAAGTATAACTGTAGATGCTGGGCCATAGCTCCATATGGTAAAGTATAACTGTAGATGGTGGACCATACCTCCAAATGGCATAGTACATGTGTCAATGGTAGGCCATAGCTCCAAACGGTGAATTGTAACTGTAGATGGTGGACCATAGCTCCAAATGGTAACGTGTAACTGTAGCTGGTGGACCATAGCTCCAAATGGTAACATGTAACTGGGTAACATATATAACCTAATGTTAACTCCGATTAAGGATGGAGATTATTTCATCATACAACATGCATTAGAGCTTCCTACATGCTGGTGAGGCTGAGTCCGCCCCCTGTTCCCCTGGGAAGGTACCGGTTTTAACAAAGTCAGACACTGCAGACATGTTCTTCACCGTCCCGTCTCATTACCTCTCTGGGTTCTTGAAATGTTCTTGAAAACGGGCCAATGATTTTAGGCATTGGCAGTAAATGAGGAGCTGACTACAGTTCTTTAGAAATTAGGGAGGTGGCAGGTAAACATGCTTCACTTCCCTCCAGCCATAGACCCATGTGAAACTCAGCACCCACACAACCAAACAACATCTAATCAGTTACCTATCAATCTAATCAATTACCCATCACACTAATCAATACTCTATCAATCTAATCAGTTGCCTATCAATCTAATCAATACTCTATCATATCAATCAGTTACCTATCACACTAATCAGTTACCTATCAATCCAATCAATTACCTATCATACTAATCAGTTACCTATCAATCCAATAAATTACCTATCATACTAATCAGTTGCCAATTATTCTAATCAGTTACCTATCAATCTAATCAATTACCTATCATACTAATCAGTTACCAATTATTCTAATCAGTTACCTATCAATCTAATCAATTACCTATCATTCTAACCAGTTACCTATCATTTTAATCAGGTACCTATCATTCTATTCAGTTATCTATCATTCTAATCAGTTACTTATTATTCTAATCAGTTACCTATCATACTAATCAGTTATCGATACAATCCTGTTGTGGGA
Organism: Prochilodus magdalenae; assembly: GCA_024036415.1. NCBI lineage: Eukaryota > Metazoa > Chordata > Actinopteri > Characiformes > Prochilodontidae > Prochilodus > Prochilodus magdalenae. The sequence goes on along the minus strand of JAMWET010005039.1, from coordinate 32,237 downwards.
TTCAGACTTTCAGTACTTTCCAGTCACAGACAGGCACTGCTGCTGGAACCTCAGGAAGTTATAATTATGTAGACCTGATCACATGATGTTTGTAAAGTCAGGTCAGATTAATAACGACTGAAAGCTAGTCACCACCTGGGTGTGCAGAGCTGATACAGCAGCAGCTCTCACTGGTTTAGCGTGTTGGCTAGCGAGTCTGTAAACAGAGCAGCAGTACAGACACAGGCTGGAGGAACTGAGACGGAGAAGGACTGGGTCTTATAGAGACAGTTCTGGGGTTTCAGACACAGGTAATACGTAGGTGCTGTCCAGGCTGATGTTCATCAACAGCTGGTAAAACAAATGATCTCAAACTCCCCCAAAATCAGCTGCTGTACTATCTTCATTAACTCTGACACTGATGTAGACCTGCAGTGATATTAAAGGATGATACTGAGGAGTGAATGACACCCAGCGCGATTGGAAGGCCGGTGATCGATTCACATAGATACCTGTTACTTCCAGACAGATCACCTTCCAGGCTGATTTGATGTGCACTACCCTCAGAGGCTGATGGGAAACACCCTTTTCCTTCCAGGCAGACTGCATGTTCAGTGATCATTTACTGTAGTCTATTCAGCATAACTTGCTCAAGATGATTAGTAGGCCAGGGAACATTTCATCTAGTTACCTGTCATACAGTCATGAACATGTCCTCCTCAAGAACTGTGAGTACAGTATCAGTTCCACTTACTGTGTTAATGTATTTATTAGTGTGTGTGTGTGTGTGTGTGTGTGTGTGTGTGTGTGTGTGTGTGTGTGTGTGTGTGTGTGTTTGTGTGTGATTTCTCAATGTTTTCCAAAATAAACTGGAAGATTTATAAAAAGTGATGATGTGAAACGATTACTGGCCTTTTAGGTGGCGTTAATCTTTAGTAACCCCAACTGAAACCCCAAAACTGTCTTTATGTGAACAAGAGTCTTAGTGTTTTTATAGGGCTGTACCTGAACTTTACTACTTGAATCAGATTCGCCCGTCCTGGCTGACGATTCGAATACTCGTTCATGTTGTTTCTCCATGTACATTATCTAGTAATCAATAAATCAGTCTGCATACGGTTCAGATCTGATCTCCTCATTTAGAAAGTCAGCAGAGTCACAGGAACAAATTTCTGAACTAAAGGGGCGGGGCTTATGATGATGGATCTGAACTGGAGCCTGATTTAATTACAGGGTGTAGCGTCGGGCAGCAGCTCGTATTTATAGCCTGTCTTTTTAATTTCTCTTCTAACAGCTTCTTCATTAGGACCACACTTCATCTTTCCTCTCTCAGAAATAATGAACTAAATAAAAACAGATTAGTCCATATTTAAATTATTATAGATGAAAAGAAGAACGGTAGACCTGAAAGTGTTTAATTATTATATTACCCGCTCTGAAATCACTATCTCTTGTTTATTGGCAGGCGTATTAAGCGACTGTACTGATCTTTAAATAAAGATAATCTCAGCTGTAGACCAATAAATAAACAGATCTGTAATTTAGGATCTAAAATAACGGAGTTATAATAAACAGACGTCTCCGCACCGTTTCTCCTTCACAGCCGTTATGTCTAAACGAAAGTCAGCTCCCTCGTTTGGAGCAGTGTTGGTACGTCTGACTAAATGATGAGCAGAATTCGGTTTCATGTGTTTAGGTTATCTTCTTCAGAAGCTCCTCCCCTTTCTCTGAGACATCGTTCCCCCCTGTCTCTCAGCTGCACAGCTTTAGCTTCCTTCAGCGGTGAACCGCCAGCGCATGCCGTCACATGGATTTCATTTTTTAGCAAGCATGCGTCACAGCCCAGCTAGAACTTAAATATATATTCATTATTCCCCTTTAATAATTATTAACATGTCTTTTTACATTATTACAGTTCTTGTGGTTTTTTGTAAGCTTTAAAAATAAAAAAAAGTTCACTGTTGTCAGTCGACTTGAAGGGTCTCCGACTGCCAACTTGACTCGTCAACTTCAAGAGGGCAGCCATAGTTTTTTTTAAATCTTACCTGCCAGTGATAACTGTTAGTGGCACCTGCTGCTCATGACACTCGGTAAGTGCCCCCTGCCACTGTCACCTGGCATACAGAAATGATGAGTGGTCACTGAACACCAAACACTACTCATTATTAGAAAAACATAACTTCATAAATCACTTCAGAACTAACTTCACTTTACAAGAAAAGATGCATTAGCAAAGCAAAGCAAGTTAAAGTCAACCACAGTAAAGCAGACTTGCGTGTTTAGAACATAATGTGTAGTCTGGAAGCTAGGCTTCAGTTACAACCCATCAAATACAAATGTACAAATCTGTGTTATCTAACATTACACACATTCGACTAATTCAAACCTGTAGAAGAAAAATGTATCTGAATTAAATGCAACTCACTTTAAATCAAAACAACAGGGCTGATGGTGAAGATGTTCAGTCTTGTTCCTCCAAACGTCCCAGTGAAAATGCTAATCTGATTAGGACACCATAATAAATAGTGAATAATGTTTCATAAAGTAATCATAACTCAGTCCAGATTAATATTCACTAAGCCCCCCCCTAAAACACTGATTTACACCATCACGACATCCCTTAATAACATTCCTTCAACACTGGAAACGTTAACCGATCAGCACATCCTCCAGCTGAACTCTCCCGTTCCACCTTAAACAGCGCCTGAGTGTCCCAGAAGCCTGAGGCGCGAGACTGAAACTGCTGCGACATTTAAGGTGGAGTTAAAGAATCCGAACGAGAGGCTGGCGATATATCTCTCTTGTGCTACCATGTTAAACTGTACTGAGCACCAAACGCGACTCCTTAAAATTATAAGACCGGGTTTATTTTACTATTAAGCCGTAGCAGCGCATTAGAGAGGCAAACCGAGTCCGAGTTTTCAACACTCAGTTTAGCATGGTGGCTAGCTAACGTTAGCTAGTTAGCATCGGCTGAACTGTTTTCCTGAAGAGCTAACGCTAAGGCTACGAAATCATATCAATACAAAAACATCACTCGGATGATTTAACTTAACCCACACCTGTATAAAAGACAGTTAGGGTTAAAGGTGTGGTTAAATATGACCTACCTCTGCTGAGGCGAAGCTCGGAGGCTGGGGTCCGTTTGGAAATGCCCGTTGGTCGGTCCTCGCGCTGATTCTGAATTCTGGACCGGGTCCGTGCGGTGTAGAATATGTAACGTAACCATAACTCAACGTTTGTTCAATGTTCGTTACTCTCTGGGTTACTGAAGCTATGAGGCAGATTTAACTGCACCCAAGTGTTAGCACTCCCGTTAGCATCGCGCTAACTGTACGCTAACCTCACTTAATCCAACCAAATCGAGTCATTACCTCAGCGCTCAGCTCACCTGAAATACCTTTAGCCTAGCTATTAGGCACTGGGCTAAACTTAAATAGGAGATGCTATGGTGTGTAGGTGTTGAGACTCTCCGCTGACGCTATCTTGCTTAAATAAAATGTTTTATGACGCACCTCGCTAGGGTGACATCTCCCTATGGTAGTCTCTAAGCCTAGGCATAGTTAATCTATACTTGCCATAATTCAGGAGATTCCTGAGACTATGATGGGTAAGAATCGTGACTGGATAACCCATCGTAACAGATGATGCTTTATCATACAGTAAATAAACTCCCACCATTGCTCTATAGCACAGCGGTAGCCCCAGTTCTACTTCTGAATATGCAGTGGAGTAGTAGGTTGAGGGTTTGTTCCTGTACCTGTTCGGCTAACAAAAGAACTGCACAGTAGAAGTGGACACATACAGCAAGACATTCCTGGAATAGTCTGGAAGCGCCAGCGCTGGAGCCTGTAACCTCTGTTTTGTCTCAAATGCCAAAAGGCCATCCTGTGTCCAGGAAAGACTACAGTGGAGTACTGCATTCCCAGTATCTTAATCAGAGACCTCAATGGTCCCGTTAAACTCATGCTGAGGAACAGCCAGCAATACCAAGAAAGGTCATCGTCTCTCTGACTGCTCTGGGCTGTGGACCCTTGCGAATAGCTTCTAACTGACTATCAGAAATACTCCTGTGTCCCTGTGTTACTGTCTGATCCAAACAAACCACCCCCTCCTGACAGCACTGCAGCGTTCTCAGAGAGGCCTTATGTCCCTCTCCTGACAGCACTGCAGTGTTCTCAGAGAGGCCTTATGCCTACACGTGACACACTCGTCTCAACATCAAACTCTCCATTGTCGTCAAGAACTGGTGAGCATTATAATTTGGAACTTCCATCAGACAGCCGTCCAGTGTTTATTGTACAGTTCAATCTGCACAAAGCATCTCTTCCCAAAAGTGCAGTAGGTGTATGTTCTGACACCAGTATGGGTATTGGGCACAGAGCTCAACCGGTTTCGTTAGAGGAATCAGCCGTGTCACTCCCTCCGTCAGGGTATGATGGAATCAGGACCCGCGCAGATAAGGATTAAAATGATTCAATAAGAAAAGCGGGATAATCCAAAGAATGTAAACCAGAAACAGGCAGAAGGTCAGAAACACGGCAAACAGAGCAATATGGTCTAAGGCAAAACACAAAGTCAAAAACCAGCTGAAAAAACGGAACAGGAAAACGATAAGAAACGCTCAGTGCGCACTGTAAACAGAGACGATAATCCACAATGAGGGTTAAACACCCAACACAGAATAAATAGGAAGTCAAACAGGTGTTCCAATCAGAATTCAGGCGAGGCCGAACTGATCTGGAAGCGGACCGTCACGTGATCGCTAGGTGGATCTTGGGAAACGGAGTCTGTGAGGTTGTTAACCCGTGATGGGCTGGATGGAAGTGTGACACCTTCAAACTGGATTATCCGAATCCATTAACCAGACATGGGGTGCTGTATAGCATCTTCAGGCTGAACACAGGTGAAAGCAGCTCCGCTATCCGCCATCACTTCTGATGGTCGATTATTTATTTTCACCTCCATTGTTGGATCTCTCTTTGGTCCTGATGCTACTAGCTGACACACCCCTCTCAGGTTCTCTGGGCACTCCTAAAATCCCAGTTCCACTCCTCTGAAGTTTCCTTTGAAGTTTCCCCCTGGCAAGTCGCACTCACGGGCAAAGTGGCCAAACTGTCCACAATTATAGCATGCTTCTGAGGACTGTTGGAAATTCGGAATAAGCCTCCTCTTCCTACATTTTCTCGACCTCTTCCTCTCCAGGTCTGCACTTGACCAAAAACTGTGTGTGTAGGGAATGAATGTTACCACCGGTGATGGCTGGGAGGACTGTGGCTGAACCTGACTCAGCTACGGTTGTGACAATGGTTGAGTTGGTGGAGGCTGACTTCTTGTTCTCCACCAGCTGTATCTGATTACGTTTTCAGAGAGTCTCCTGGCCTTGTTCTTTCTGATCATGTTCCCTCTTCTTATATAGCTCCACCTGGTGGGCTATATGATCCGTATACACACCTTTTCCCATGCTTCCAAAACCAACTACCTCTGTTTGCTCCTCACTGGTAGAGGCAGCCCCTTCTGTATTTTGCTTCTCAGAACTGACTGCTCCCTCTGGTTCAGATCCGGGTCATTTCCTGTGACATTCCTCTTACATATTTTATATCCAACTTTTGGGAACCTTCTATCTGCATCTCCCTCTCCCTCTCCTTCTCTTTCTCCCTCTCCTTGTCCCTCTCCTGTATCTTCAGCTCCTTTAATTGGTTTTCCAGTGCTTTCCGGCTTTCTGAGCTAGTAGACTTATCCAAGTATGAAAGACATTGGTCTATGCTTCTTTCAACCTCTCTTATAGCCCTCCGCCTGTCCTCCTCAATTCTGGTACTGGGTCTCAGGAAGAAACCCTCTTGAGGACAAAGGACACTTACTTTCCGAATCTCCATCATTGTCTCCATTATCACTTTCATTAGAGCTGTCGTCTCCTTAGTCCTCTTTCCTCCTTGTTTTATCTCCTCTCTTTTCCGCTTTGGCCAACATCCGCCTGACTGCAGGGTCATATCCACACATGATCACCTCCAGATCACTTTGATCATCATCTTCTCCAAATTCCATCCTCCTGATCCTCAGTTCACGCTTAGCATTCAGACCTGCCGTTTCCTTCTTACTTTTGGAACCTGGATACATCTTTATAGATATTCCGCTTGTCCCGTTTCTGTTATGCGCTCACCCTCGTCTCTGATGTGAATGGTACCCTCCGGACTGATCACTGGGAGCTGAGGATAAACCTCCTCAAACCTCACTTCCTTCTCATAAGGTGGGGGCTTCTTCACTGGATCCGCATGTGAGAAGGGTACACTGATTTCTGCCATCTGTTTCTCTGCTTCCTTCACATTCTGTTCTCTCTCCTCCACACCTCCATCTCTCTTATCTGTGCAGCTTTTATCAGTTTCTGTCCCTCATCTTCAAACAGCGGGAGAATGCCAAGCTCCACCTGTCTCTTTTCTTTACGTGTTTCACCCTTTTTACCCCTCTATTGATCTGCCTTATACGTAGACACAAGTACCCTTATAATTTTAATTACATCTGGGTAAAGTCCCCCCTACTGGCCATGGTTGGTCAATTTCAGCCCAATGCTTATGCCACTTCACTGATACCTTTATGATGCCTTTAACTAAGAAATGATTTTAATGTCCTGTTTCGACATTGTTAATGGCTCCCTTATTGGAAGTTAAGACTAATTACCAAACTAGACTACTTAAAGCTATTTAGATTACTCAGCCTTGTATTCAATAAATCACTATTTTACCACAACAGTACCACAATCACTATTTTTACCAGTAAAAAACTAAAAGTTTTTTCCAACTTTAAAGGAACCAGAGCTCAATGTAATGGCAGTCCTAATAAACCCTCTACAAACAATAGACCTCACATATACAGCCTTCAACAGAGTTTAAACCAAAGAAGTACATGCCACCAGTGAATGAACTGCTCAGTCTGTTACCACATCTCTCCTTTAAAGGACTACAGCATGTAGTATGAATGTAGTCTATTAATCCTAAATAGAGAAATATTCTTATAATATCCTATAAATGGAAACAGACTAAATGTGTATCCACAATAATGACTATAAATCAATACACTCTTATATATAACTGCAGATGTTCAGTGGAAGGGGTTTGGGAATAAAACACTCGCCTTAGGCTGTACACAGTGCCATCAGGGGACCTCAGTCACACAGAGGCACTGGCCAGCTGCCGTCCAAGGCTCCCCTCCTTTCTCTCATTTCAACTCTCACACCATTACCGCAGAAACTGAGACAGACAGGAATTTAACAGCTTATGAACCCAGTGCACCACAACCCACTATACAGTTCAATATGATTCACACATCATCTACCACCACCTGGATTATCGTCTCCATAACTAGAGTTCCCTAAACACCTGGTTATGACGTCATCACCAGTAAAGAGAGGGTTAGAACACACACACAAAGAGAACATACACAGAGGCAAAAGAGGGAAAGAGAGTCATACGGCTCCCTCACTGGGAACACAGCCTTGTTACTCTAAAGGGTCTGTGCTGTAGTGCTGGGCGATTTTTACGATTAATTCGAATTACAGTTTAAACGCGATTTTGAAAATGGTGTAATCGAGATTTTACATCTTTACATACAAACATTTTATTTTTTTAATCCAAAATATTCGAAAACGCAAATACTCATTTCTGAAGTGATACGAATGCAATAATAAGCCTTTGTACCCTGGTTACCGGCGCGTCCCACAGACCACAGTCACTTCAGTGGTGGAATTGGTACGGTTTTAAGAAGTCAGACGTTGAACAAAACAATGTGATGTGTAGACTGTGCCGAAAGTCTGTTGCCACCAAAAGTAGCAGCACAACCAATTTGTTCCAGCACTTACGACACAAACCCCCTGTGGAACGGGAGCGGTGCCTGAAACAACGGCATGAAGCAGCCGGCTGCTCTTCGACTCCCAATGCTCCCGCTAAAGACAGCTAACGGTAGCGGCTTCATTTTCCAGTGCTGCCCCGTATGACAAAAGTAGTGACCGCTGGAAAGCAATAATGGAGGCGGTGGCTATTCATATCGCAAAAGACATGATACCCATTTACTCTGTCCAGAAAGAGGGGTTCATTAGGCTGCTGCGAACACTTGATCCCCATGAACTGCCTAGCCGTAAACATTTTGCGGAGATAGTGTCGCCCCGGCTGTATACGGCTACACGTGAAAGAGTCGCGGAAAAGTTGGAGAAAACTGTGTATTATGCTACCATGACAGATCTGTGGAGTAGTCGTAGTATTCAGCCGTACATGAGTACATGAACGGTTCACTACATCGACGAAGATTGGAAACTGCCAAGGTCGTGCATTCAGACATGCTACTTCCCTGAGGACCATACTGGTGAAGTAGTAAGTCAAGGACTGATAGACGCATTAGGTTCCTGGAGTCTTAGGGAAGACAGACAAGCCTGTATGACTACCGATAGTGGAACTAGCATGATCAAAGCTGTGAAGCTGAATGAGTGGAGCCATCTCCAGTGCTTCGGACACCGACTCCACAATGCCATTGGTAAGTTTTATGGCATGTTTTTATTTTCTGGTATTCAGACATAAACAGGGATGCACCAGATATTCAACAGCCGAAATTATTTGGCTGAAAATAGCAAAATAGCACTTTTGGTGTTATTTGGTGACACACTCGTCTCAACATCAAACTCTCCGTCTATCTTCAGAGCTGCTCCTTGTGGTCCCAGTGCAGCATGAACAAAGGTGAACTTGCTTTGGTTGACGACTTCGACTGGGCAGCATTCTTGAAATGCTTGACCAAAACCTGCCTGTGAGTACGGAATGACTGGTACCACCGGTGATGGCTGGGAGGACTGTGGCTGAACCTGACTCGGCTGCGGTTGTGGTGGTTGATTTGGTGGAGACTGACTCTGTATATCCAGAGCCTGCTTCTTCTCCTTCTGCTTGTTCTCCACCAGCTGTATCTGATTACGTTTCCGGAGAGTCTCTTGGTCTTGTTCTTTCTCATCATGTTCCCTCTTCCTATATAGCTCCACCTGGTGGGCTATATGATCTGTATACACACCTTTTCCCATGCTTCACAGACCAACCGCCTCTGCCAGTTTGCTCCTCACTGGTAGGGGCAGCCCCTTCTGTATTTTGGCTCTCAGAATTGGCTGCTCCTTCTGGTTCAGGTCCGGGCCATTTCCTGCGACATTCCTCCACACTTGGTGGGCTCTCACATAGGCCCTATTGTTTTCTCTCTGTCCCAGTGGCTCAATAAGAATATTTTCGGGAATGTATCTCAGCGCTCTCCATGCTCAACCTCTATTTGCAGAAAACAGCTCTAGACCATTCACAGCAGTCCCCACATATCGATTAAGACCCGCTTTCTGTAGAATCTCTTCCATAGCTGGAACCACACAAAAGTTAGCCAAAAGTCTCTAATACCATTTCCCCGATATCTTTGTAATGCCTTTAACGAAAACCTTCTGTACGACATCAACAGGAGTAATCACTTTGGGTATTTGAAAATCCTTTTTCAACATTAGCTCCCTTATGTTCCCTTATTGTAAATTAAGACTATTTACTAAAACTCAAACCGCTATTTAGATTACTTCTCCCCAAATCATACCTCAATAAACCATGACTTTACCACAGTCAGTGAAAAAGGAAATGAGTTTGCCAACTTCAAAGAAATCGGAAACGCAAAGTAATAGCAAGCCGCCACGCTACGTCCTAATACATCATGATTATGATTACCTCATACCTAAACACTGCATAGACTGTAAAACCAATCATAACCAAACCCCATATTAACTGATATCCAATCAAACTAAACCCCCATACTAATTCATAACCAATTATAACTAAACCCTATAGTAACTCATGAGGGTGTGGTACTGTGAGGGTGTGGTAGTAGATTAATAAATACATCATTGAACAGATAACAGTTCCCGTTTCAGATTCCTGATTTCCTACATGGAGGAGAACTCAGCAGGTCTTATGGTAAGTCTCTATGTCCGCATTACAGAGGTCACTGTCGTCACACTTGGAGGTGAACCAGCTTTTCGTATGGAATTCAGCTGCAGTGAAGGTGAGAGAGAAGCTCCCCTTCAGATGCTGATGATGGATCATCTGATATCCCTCCTTCACTGATCTACAGGAAGTCTGATTACACTCAGCCAGAACCTCAGTGGGTTTTAGAGGGGACAGTTGGCCAGAAAAAGACCCAGTAGAACCGGTCCGGTACCAGTATAAGCTGTGAAGGTAACATGGAGTAGTGACAGTGCAGGACGTACCTGTAGCGATCAGTAGGACCAGGACACAGACAGCAGAGCTGCAGGACTTCATGACTGACCTACAGACACACCAGCAGGAGAGACATCAGGAGAGATCAGTGCTGATCCAGGAGGAGGCTGTACTACAGTGTTCACCTCCACAACAAGTCAGGACTGGCTCACTGGTGTTCCATTAACCACACTGCAGGAGGGGCTTTCACTTCCACTGCTGACCAGCACCACTCAAGAGCTCTCTAGAGCAGCTAATGGACGTCCCTCCATAGAGAATATGTGATGGAGTGCTGTAAAGGGTGTCTCTACAGGTGAGAATGTGAGGACAGTCCCTAATGGACGTCCCTCCAGGAGACAGACTGTGATGCAGTGTGCTGGTCTGCCCTGCACTAGTCTCTCTCCCTCAGTGTCCCATTCATTTTAGGCCCCACCCAAACTCTACTGTCTCCTTTAACCTACAGGGACCAAACTGCGTGTACTCACTCAGGGCAGATTCCCAAACTCCACTCCACAGCCGTGCTGACCCACACTCCTCTATGTGTACGTTATTCATCCCTCTATACTTCCATAAACACCCAGTCATTTTAGTACCACCTCAGCAGGGGGCTAGCAGCAAAGGGTAACATATATAACCTAATGTTAACTATTAAGGATGGAGATTATTTCATCATACAACATCCATCAGAGCTTCCTACATGCTGGGGAGCCTGAGTCCGCCCCCTGTTCCTCTGGGAAAGTATCAGTTTTAACAAAGTCAGACACTGCAGACATGTTCTTCACCGTCCCCTCTCATTACCCCTCTGGGTTCTTGAAATGTTCTTAAAAACGGGCCAATAATTTTACCCATTGGCAGTAAATGAGAAGCTGACTAAAGTTCTTTGGAAATTAGGGAGGTGGCAGGTAAACATGCTTCACTTCCCTCCAGCCATAGACCCATGTGAAACTCAGCACCCACACAACCAAACAACATCTAATCAGGTACCTATCAATCTAATCAGTTACCTATCATTCTAATCAATACTCTATCATATCAATCAGTTACCTATCATACTAATCAGTTACCTATCAATCTAATCAGTTACCTATCATACTAATCAGTTACCTATCATACTAATCAGTTACCTATCATTCTAATCAATACTCTATCATATCAATCAGTTACCTATCATACTAATCAGTTATCTATCAATCTAATCAGATATCTATCATACTAATACTGTAATTCACCATGTAAAGCAACACTAGACAGAGTTTTACGCCAGGCCATTACAGACATTAAATGTTAAAGATATGTGTAACGGTCTTAGATACATGTAATATATCATATACACTCAGCACCAAAAAAAATGGTTTCATGTCCATACTAACTCTTACATAATCATAACTAAATCCCTATACTAACTCATACCCAAACATAACTAAACCCCCATACTAACTCATGACCAATCATAACTAAACCCCCATACTAACTCATAACCAATCATAACTAAACCCCCATACTAACTCATAACCAATCATAACTAAACCCCCATACTAACTCATAACCAATCATAACTAAACCCCCATACTAACTCATAACCAATCATAACTAAACCCCCATACTAACTCAGCACCAATCATAACTAAATCCCCATACTAACTCATAACCAATCATCACTAAACCCCCATACTAACTTAACCAATAATAACTAAACCCCATACTAACTCATAACCAATTATAACTAAACCCCCATATTAACTCATAACCAATCATAACTAAATTCCCATACTAACTCATAAACAATCATAACCAAACCCCCATACTAACTCATAACCATTCATAACTAACCCCCATACTAACTCATAGCCAATCATAACTAAAACCCCATACTAACTCATAACCAATCATAACTAAACCCCCATATTAACTCATAACCAATCATAACTAAATTTCCTTACTAACTCATAACCAATCATAACTAAACCCCATGCTAACTCATAACCAATCATAAATACACCCTCATAGTAACTCATAACCAATCATAACTAAACCCCCATACTAACTCATTAACAATCATAACCAAACCCCCATACTAACTCATAACCATTCATAACTAACCCCCATACTAACTCATAGCCAATCATAACTAAACCCCCATACTAACTCATAACCAATCATAACTAAACCCCATGCTAACTCATAACCAATCATAAATACACCCTCATAGTAACTCATAACCAATCATAACTAAACCCCCATACTAACTCATAACCAATTATAACTAAACCCCCATACTAACTCATAACCAATTATAACTAAAACCCCATACTAACTCATAACCAACTATAACTAAACCCCCATACTAACTAACTCATACCCAATCATAACTAAACCCCCATACTAACTCATTACCCAATCATAACTAAACCCCCATACTAACTCATAACCAGTCATAACTAAACCCCATACTAACTCATACCCAATCATAACTAAACCCCCATACTAACTCATGACCAATCATAACTAAACCCCCATACTAACTCATACCCAATCATAACTAAACCCCCATACTAACTCATAACCGGTCATAACTAAACCCCATACTAACTCATAACCAATCATAACTAAACCCCCATACTAACTCATGGCCAATCATAACTAAACCCCCATACTAACTCATAACCGGTCATAACTAAACCCCCATATTAACTCATATTAACCCATACTGACTCATAATCAATCATAACTAAAATGAATTAACTAAAATTCCTTGATTAGTGAAATAATCTGGTTTGAATGGAACACAGATCAGTGCTGTTTTTATTTCAGGGCAGGTTTGTGTATTTGTGTTAATTACCTCTGTTGGGCAAGCTGAGGTTTTATCTGCCCTCCTCATACAATGGTGAAACAGGATGCGGTTTGGCAATATGAGACAAACCAGCACTCTACAAACACGACTTGACACATGAATTTATGAATCTTTTTTATGGGACATTATAAAGCCTACACGACATTAGATGTTTAATACATTTCAGTTTAGTACATTAAATGTCATTCGTGTCATGCTAATAAGATGCCTTTATACCTATTGCTGACCAGTGTCAGGTTCATAACTAAACCCCCATATTAACTCATAACCAATCATAACTAAACCCCATACTAACTCATAACCAATTATAACTAAACCCCCATATTAACTCATAACCAATCATAACTAAACCCCATACTAACTCATAACCAATGATAACTAAACCCCCATACAAACTCATAACCAATTATAACTAAACCCCCATACTAACTCATAACCAATTATAACTAAACTCCCATACTAACTCAATCAATCATGACTAAACCCCCATACTAACTCATAACCAACCATAACTAAACCCCATGCTAACTCATAACCAATTATAACTAAACCCCCATAATAACTCATAACCAATTATAACTAAACCCCCATACTAACTCATAACCAATCATAACTAAACCCCCATACTAACTCATAACCAATCATAACTAACCCCCATACTAACTCATAACCAATCATAACTAAACCCCCATACTAACTCATAACCAATCATAACTAAACCCCCATACTAACTCATAACCAATTATAACTAAACCCCCATACTAACTCATAACCAATCATAACTAAACCCCCATAATAACTCATAACCAATTATAACTAAACCCCCATACTAACTCATAACCAATCATAACTAAACCCCCATACTAACTCATAACCAATCATAACTAAACCCCCATACTAACTCATAACCAATCATAACTAAACCCCTATACTAACTTAACCAATTATAACTAAACCCCCATACTAACTCATAACCAATCATAACTAAACCCCCATACTAACTCATAACCAATTATAACTAAACCCCCATACTAACTCGTAACCAATTATAACTAAACCCCCATACTAACTCATAACCAATCATAACTAAACCCCCATAATAACTCATAACCAATTATAACTAAACCCCCATACTAACTCATAACCAGTCATAACTAAACCCCCATACTAACTCATAACCAATAATAACTAACCCCCATACTAACTCATAGCCAATCATAACTAAACCCCTATACTAACTCATAACCAATTATAACTAAACCCCCATACTAACTCATAACCAATCATAACTAAACCCCCATACTAACTCATAACCAATTATAACTAAACCCCCATACTAACTTAGAACTAATCACAGCTAAACCCCATCCAGCACCAGAGCTGTGTCAGGTTCTATCTGGGCTGTCTGAGGAGGATGTTTATCAAACAGGAAGTTGATCATTCAGCCACAGAACTGCATGCTTGGCTTGTGTCTGCTAAGCCGCTAAGTCGCACTTGGTTTAGTCAGGCTGGTGGAAAGCACGCTATAGTATTCATATTCATAATGCTGGCTCCTCCTGTGTTTTTGTTGTAGCACCATGCCAGTTAAATTTCCATTCTCCGGCTCCTGGTCCCAAGTGTTTTTAAAGAAGCTTAAAGGGATACGGATATGTAATTTCTGTATTCTGAATATTTATTCCCCGTACCTGTACCTGTTGGGATTTATATCCCAACCCTGCTGAACACATGCAGAGGTCTGGTCTTCTGAAAATAGAAATTCTGTGCAGGTCTGATTCTGAGTGTTGCAGAAGAGCGCAGTACTAGCAAGTGTGCTAACATTAAACAATGTACTCAGTCGAGTGCAGGATTTCATTACTTTGTAGTTACTTTTAGTTTATTCAGGTGTAAGAGTAGTGACTAGTTCTATACTTCTACCTCACATTCTTGTACTCTAAGCAGTTAGTAGTAGTTATAAGTATACCTGAAGTAAACTTGCTGGGGTCCTAATTATGAAATATTAGTCCACTTTTAGTTTATAAAAGCGTAATTTTAAATGTCAAGTTACTGTAGAACTGTAGGTGTAAGAGTACTATACTTTGCGTACACAACTAGTTTACATCTAATCTGTATTTTGTACCCCAATGATACTACAATTAGAGTGAACCTGTAGCTATGTACTTCTAACCCACTGTTTCATATATGAAAGTATTTTAAGTAAACTTATACATGTGCTTCTAGTGAACTATTTATGTAATTCTAGTTTATAAAAGTATAATTTTAAGTAGTACGCTTTGCGTACACAACCAGTTTACATCGAAGCCCAGGCCCTCAAAGCCCAGGCAGACACAAGTGGCTTTCTCACTACGGGTTTATTTGAAGGCGTCTGTCCAAATCCACCGTGAAAACTAAACAGGCAATATTGGCGAGAAAAAACACGAAACAATGACATTAGGGGTTCCTTAAACCATTCATACAAAGGGCAAACCACTGCGACCAGCATAAACTTTACCGAGGCCCAAGAGACATTGTGCATGATGCTAGCTTGAAGGTTAAGCTAAATTGTCCAAAACGCTTTTCACGTGACTGAGCAGAGATTTCAAAATAATAATCTTGTTGCTGGTACAAAATGAAATGTGTATTACAATGCAACTTAAACTCTCATTATTAACACAATAATGTACATAATGTTAACCATGTAGTTGCAACAGTTACACATCTAATCTGTAATTTGTACCCTAACGATCGTGTAAACTACAATTAAAGTGAACCTGTAGTTATATACTTCTAGCCCAGTTATATTCTACTTTACATCTAAGTTTTATTTTATATTTTAAAGACACTGTAAATGCTACAGTCCTCCACAGAGCAGTCTGTAGACCGGTCAATGGAACAGAGACGTATGGTTGTATAAGCGACCAAACTCCACATCCTTAGGAAGGTCATTGTAAACATTACTGAGTGATTATAAAGGGATTATGCTCTTACTATACGTCAGATAGCGAACGAGGTGTTACTGACCTTCGTTAGGGGTTTAGCTGATCATTCCTTCCTCTGGCGTCAAAAGAAGAGTTCCCTTGAATCAAACAGACTTATATTTAACAGTATGATTTAACGGGCCTCTTATTATAACAGCGCTGGTGTTCCTGATGAAGGCAGGAATTCACCCATACAGACCTTTTCCCTTCATTTCCAGTTAGACCAGTTCCCAGGCAACCATGTTCCCAGACTGAAATTGGCCCGATCTCAATAGAAGGCGGTGTCGGTTTCAGAGAGAATGTAGAGTTGGGATCCAACACCCTGAGGGTACTGGTGATTTGCACTCCAGTCCAGTTTTACACCGTGTTTTTACCGTATTAATGATATTACCTGCACAGTCAAATCTTTTACACTTCAACACACAGTTCAGAATCTTCTCAGGGTTTGATGGTGTGGTGCCCTCAAGCAGCTTGGACTCCATAAGTTGGTGCCAATCAGCAGATCAAATCATTAGTCTCCAATCAGCAGATCAAATCCATCTGAACAACCAGAACAAGTACATCCCCATTAAATAAACAAGCCTACGTGCAGCATGCCCACCCACCTGCAGGCAGCTCTACTCACGTTCCTAGAACTTACACAGAAGTGGAAATGAAACAGAGTCTAATCAGAAGTGTGGGGTGTAGAATAAGGAGAGTTCAGTACATAGAACCAATACACCGTGACCCTAACACTAACTTAACACCTAAACTGTTACAGAACAGACTCGTTAATATTCACATCCCCAACATTTACATACAACCACATCGGAGCTACAGAACCAACATGGTGGACTAGGATTAAAGTAAATCTCAGATTCTCCCTCTGTGCTCTCAGACCGTCTGGAACTGGATGCCAAGTTGATCAGATAAACGTTACACGTCTGCTTTTGTTTAAACCCAGCACACAGTAGATTCATCATTCCTTTCCTTCTGTTCTACATCCTGTTCACCTTTACTGGTACAGTCTCTATGGAACTGGGTTTCTACTTTATCTCTGATTCTGGTTTCAGCTTCTCTCTGAGAGAAGAATTCTAGACTGAAATGTCCTGCACTATTAACTTGTGGCACCGGATGGACGAAGCAGACTCTTGGAGATCTGAAAGCAGAATAGGTTTATTTATAGAAGTCATTGGTAGACTGCTCAACGAAGCAAAGCAAAACTAAATGAAACCCTCCTAGCACTTAACTCAAATTTATTTAATTTATTTACTGTTCGTTTGACAGAATACACACACAGAGAAAGAGAGAGAGAGAGAGAAAACATACACTATGGCCATTAATGTGTTTCCACGTGATTCTAAAAACACTAAAATATAAGCAGTGGAAATCAATGGATACATATAACCAAGACAGGATGGCAAAGTGAATATTAAATTATGATTCCCATTGCAACATGCGTAATATAAACTAAACACGCACAATACTCCAGTTCATTTTAAATGTTCAGAAGTACATGCTTTTATATTACAACTCTGAGGATGGAGCTTAAACACTGCTGGACTCTCCACTTTTACAGTTATACGAACACCAGAGCACTCCCACAGTGCTGATTGGAGACTCATCAGTGATTGTCTCTCAGACTGTCTGGCCATTTCTGAGAGACTGCATCTCTTCTCCTGAACCGTGGTTACTTGGTCCATTCCTTTGAGTGTCATTCATTTCTGTCCTGAGCTGCCGAATTTCTCTCCTCTGCAGGACGTTCTTTACCACTGATATCACAAACCCAACTACAAATGCAGTCACCACCAGAGCAATCACTATAATCCCCCACACTGGTAAACCAGGATCTGTTTAATAAAAAACAGGAACACAGGTTAGTACCACAGTGAGTTTCAGGTAAACCCCAGCATTAAAGCTCAGCACAGACTCCTGCTTAGTGAATTCTGACTGTACAGAAGGAGAAGATGGGACTACATACCTCTTAATGGTCCACGCGTCTTCACGATCACTGTGTAGATGTGAATGTCCTTTTCGTTCTGTTTGTCCACTATCCAGTAAACTCCACTGTCGGAAGGAATCATTCGTCTCAGCTCCAGGACGGACGGAGGACCAGAATTTAGAATTGCTCTGTTCTCATATTCAGGTTTACACTGTAGTGAGTCTCCATTCACTGTACAGATCTGAACTCTGGATGGTCCAGCTCCATCTGCGCTGGTATAAAGCACCTCCACTGGATCTGATATGTCTATCTCCAGCACTAGAGTTTTACCAGGGTCTATCTGAAGTGTAGTATTCAGTGCTGAGGAGAAAAACCATCAAGAACTTCATTAATCACAAACGGCAGCATCTGGTATCTACAGTAAGAGTAAGTTTGTCACAAGTAACAAGTTTTTGTAGATTCATTCTGATTGGTTATTTACACATCAGCCCCCATTTCCATGTAGCTTGTATAATCAGTCAGACACGTAGCATATCTTTGCTAGTGGTTGACTGCTTAGTACCATGACACTGATGAGCATTAGCCAGGTTGGCTTGCTGAAGACACATGTTTCTTCTCACCACATCCCTCTCTCACTTTCACTTTCGGTTTTAAGGCCAGTTGTAAAAACAGTTACTTATGTGTTTATGTTAAAACTGTTCAGAGATCTGATAGAAGGTTTGAGCCTGTGAGGATATGATGCTGTGAGGTTGTGATACTATAAGTCAGTGAAGCTGTAGGACTGGAAGGCTGTGACGAGTGATCCTGTGATGCTGTGCTTCACCTTCTCTACATATTTAAAAAGTTAAAATACATATTAATAATGAATGATGTTTCGGTGTCTACAGAAAAGCCAAAACTTGGTGTCCTGCACTGCAAATCTCCGGGACCTACACGTCACACAGACACAGCGGTTGATGGTCAGTTATTGTGAATAATATATTGTGTTATTTGCATATTAGACGGTTCTTGTTAAGCTCCAAAACACAGGCTGATGACAGGCAGACGCCTAGCCTATATTAACCCTGCATGAACAGCACCGCATTTAAACAATCAGTGAAGAAATCACAGGAACTCTTACCCACAACCTGAAGATCCACATCACCAATGTCTCGGTCGTCACACTTGGAGGTGTACCGTTCTGTCTTACTGTAATCAGCTGCAGTGATGATGAGAGAGAAGTTTCCCTTCAGGTACTGATTATGGATCATCTGATATCCCTCCTTCACTGATCTACAGGACGTCTGATCACACTCAGCCAGAACACCATCAGGCTTACTGGACGCAGTCCATCTGACCACACCAGAACACCTCTCAGAGCAGGGCAGAGTAGCAGTCTCCTTAAACTTGACCTTCACTGAAGAGAAGCACGATTCAAACCCTGAAAGAGAGAAAATAGCAAAGACAAAGTTAATAACGTTGAGTGAGTTCCACACACACTTCTCTGTGTTAGGACGGTAAACCATCAAGAAGATTCAAAATCCAGCCTGAGAAACCACAGAGAATCTGAAATACAGTCTTCAGGGGGATGATGAGGGAGGAAGGATGAAGGAGTGACAGTGCAGGACTGACCTGGAGTGAAGGTAGTGATCAGTAAGATCAGGACGCAGAGAGCAGAGCTGCAGGACTTCATGACCTACAGACACAAAACCACACCATCAGCACTGACCAGGAGAGGAGATAGCAGGAGCAGGAGAGATCACCTGTCTTTCACCCTTCTGGCTTCTGGGAGTGTCTTCTTTACAATGTCCTGAATGCAGCAAGGGAATTCAGGATCAGCACCTGATTCCCTCAGGGCCTGTCTGAGCAATCACCCCGTTTACAGGACACCTGTTTTGCTGATTGTCAGTGTTGATAATTAGCTTTTTGGGTTCTACAAGAGCAGAACCTTCAGTTTTCCTTCAGTATAGTATAGTGTACATTGACCCTCAGTCTGAAGCACTCTGTTAGATCTCCTGTGTTCTTAAGCCCCGCCTTCACGCCTTCAGTTAAGCCCAGTGTCCTCTGATTGGTCAGCTCACCCACTTTGTTCCAACCAGTTTGTCTGGTCTACAGTAGTTGCTGTGCATTGTGTGAGGGCGTGCCAGGCTTGCTTGTAGGCGGGGCAATAAGGACTGTGTCACAAGATGATAACACTGAGTAACAGTGGAAAGGTACTGAAGGTGTTTCAGGCAGCTGAGAAAAGTGGGTTCTGTGGGAGAGGGTTTCTCCTTCTGGGGTGTACCTTGGGGCTTTACAGAATGTTTACATGCACCGTTAGCACCACAACATGCTAAAGGAAACGGGAAAACAGGAAACGGATTAAAGGAGCAAAAGCTAATAATAACAGATGAACGATAAACATTTTTTAACCCAGAATTTAGTGGACATTCAGCATGTGGTTTATTGGAACTCAAGAAGACCTGGAATTAAAGCAGTTGACTGCGGTACATGCAGATATTAAACCTCTTCATTTTAATACGTCCCCCTCAAACCCGTCCACAAATAAACCCCCTCAAACACATCCACAAATAAATCCCCCTCAAACACATCCACAAATACATACCCCTTCAAACACATCCACAAATACATACCCCCTCAAACACATCCACAAATACATACCCCCTCAAACACATCCACAAATACATACCCCCTCAAACACATCCACAAATACATACCCCCTCAAACACATCCACAAATACATACCCCCTCAAACACATCCACAAATAAATCCCCCTCAAACCTGTCCACAAATAAACCCCCCTCAAACCCGTCCACAAATAAATCCCCCTCAAACCCGTCCACAAATAAATCCCCCTCAAACCCGTCCACAAATAAATCCCCCTCAAACCCTTCCCCAAATAAATCCCCCTCAAACCCGTCCACAAATAAATCCCCCTCAAACCAGTCCACAAATAAATCCCCCTCAAACCCGTCCACAAATAAATCCCCCTCAAACCCATCCCCAAATGAATCCCCCTCAAACCCATCCATAAATAAATCCCCCTCAAACCCGTCCACAAATCAATCCCCCTCAAACCCGTCCACAAATCAATCCCCCTCAAACCCGTCCACAAATGAATCCCCCTCAAACCCATCCATAAATAAATCCCCCTCAAACCCGTCCACAAATCAATCCCCCTCAAACTTATCCACAAATAAATGTCCCAGCTATGGCTGGGGATAAGGATGTCCTGCACAAAGCTCTCAGGACAAATAGTCAGGGTGGAGTACAGGAACACCTGTCCAGACTTTTCCATGCGTCTGAAAGGGGATCTCTCAGATTTGGCCACACCTGTAATAGTAAAAGGCCGAGGGCAGGAATTATCTAGTCCCTGCCTGAACCGTCTGTAAGACTCCTCAGTAGAACATCAGTGATCCCGACTGATAAAGGGGAGTTCAGCTCCCCACTGAACTTCTGTCAGTCACTTAGACCTCCACTGGAGTACCAGTACTAAAGTATGTACCTTCAGATGTATTTAAGTATGGAGAGTAACAGTACTAAAGTATGTACCTTCAGATGTACTTAAGTATGGAGAGTAACAGTACTAAAGTATGTACCTTTAGATGTACTTAAGTATGGAGAGTAACAGTACTAAAGTATGTACCTTTAGATGTACTTAAGTATGGAGAGTACCAGCACTAAAGTATGTACCTTCAGATGTACTTAAGTATGGAGAGTAACAGTACTAAAGTATGTACCTTTAGATGTACTTAAGTATGGAGAGTACCAGCACTAAAGTATGTACCTTCAGATGTACTTAAGTATGGAGAGTACCAGTACTAAAGTATGTACCTTCAGATGTACTTAAGTATGGAGAGTAACAGTACTAAAGTATGTACCCTCAGATGTACTTAAGTATGGAGAGTAACAGTACTAAAGTATGTACCTTTAGATGTACTTACGTATGGAGAGTACCAGCACTAAAGTATGTACCTTCAGATGTACTTAAGTATGGAGAGTAACAGTACTAAAGTATGTACCTTTAGATGTACTTAAGTATGGAGAGTACCAGCACTAAAGTATGTACCTTCAGATGTACTTAAGTATGGAGAGTACCAGTACTAAAGTATGTACCTTCAGATGTACTTAAGTATGGAGAGTAACAGTACTAAAGTATGTACCTTCAGATGTACTGAAGTACGGAGAGTAACAGTACTAATGTACCTTCAGATGTACTGAAGTATGGAGAGTAACAGTACTAAAGTATGTACCTTCAGATGTACTTAAGTATGGAGAGTAACTACAAAGTATGTAGATGTGTATGGAGAGTAACAGGAGACGGCTCTAATGTGGAACAGGACTTCATCAGCTCAGTGTAGGTGAAGAGACTCTAGTGTCTCTCAGTCCACCAGTCTTTAATAGAAGCTCATTCATTAGTCTGACTCTGACGTCTATTCACATCATCATCAGCACAGAACACTGAAGGAGAACAGGTTCTGTTAGCTAGAACCAAGCTCTGTCCAACACACTGACACACTACTTACAGCACACTAACACATTACACTTACTGAGTTACTCTGTCACTAACACACACTTACTGACACAGACACGCTACTTACAGCACACTAACACATTACACTTACTGAGTTACTGTACACCAACACACTACTTACAGTACACTAACACAATACACTTACTGAGTTACCGTGCACCAACACACTACTTACAGTACACTAACACATTACACTTACTGAGTTACCGTACACCAACACACTACTTACAGTACACTAACACAATACACTTACTGAGTTACCGTGCACCAACACACTACTTACAGCACACTAACACATTACACTTACTGAGTTACCGTACACCAACACACTACTTACAGTACACTAACACATTACACTTACTGAGTTACTGTACACCGACACGCTACTTACAGCACACTAACACATTACACTTGCTGAGTTACTGTACACCGACACGCTACTTACAGCACACTAACACATTACACTTACTGAGTTACTGTACACCGACACGCTACTTACAGCACACTAACACATTACACTTACTGAGTTACTGTACACCAACACACTACTTACAGTACACTAACACATTACACTTACTGAGTTACTGTACACCGACACACCACTTACAGCACACTAACACATTACAGTACGCCACATTAAGTACTTACCTCAGTAAATGTGGTTCTCTTGTTGGTGTAAGATGATGGGGTGTACCGCAGGTTCAGTGTCTTCTGTCAGATTTGCATCTGCTAGAGGTCTGCACACAGCCTACAACCTAATACACAGATCGTGTCTCCACCCTCACTCTAGTTTTGATGGCTCCTTCCTGCCTGTTGTCTGAGCCCTGCCTGTGACGACTGAGAGCTCTGGACTGCCCCTAATGATTACACCCGGTACACAATCACTGATGGAAGATCAGTCTCCTGGTAAATATCCAGAAAACCACTCTAACATTCTGATCTTCAGTCAGTTACTGAAAATACTGGATCTTCAGGCAGCACTGGTTCTTCAACTTTTAGGAAACAAGAAGTCCCCCAAAGGAAGGTTCATATTTCAGGTGTTCCACTATTTCACCATCATCAACATTCCATATAAAGCTCAGAAGACACGTGTAGGTTCACTGGTGCTGCTGTTAAAGTGTCTATATGTGTGTTGTAGACATGGAGACCCCTGGGTCCCATCACCATCACCACCGTAAAGACCGTCTCAGTCTCATCAAACAACCATCCCTCACCAGATTAGCGGAATGCCCCTTGAAACACGATTGACTTGCACCATGGTTTTCCGGTCCTGCATGCAAACTGTGATGAGGTTTGTCCAGTAGGGACGCTCCAGCGTTCTGATAACTGTACTACAGCAGATGGAGATGAAGGCCAAATGAAGGCTGTGGATAATAAAAACTCATTATAATAAGATGATTAAGATGATTTCATAATTATGATGCAGTTTATGCAGTTACTAAACTTAAGTTGGGAGTAGCACCAAAAGGGGTGGACCACAGCTCCAGATGGGTTTACCACTGCTTCAAGTAGGGAGGACTATAGCACCAATGGGGTGGCTGGGGGTAGGTTGGGCTATAGCACCCAATGGTTGGAAAACAGCCTTAAATGGGAGGACTATAGCTCCAAATTGTTATATTTGAAATCAATTGTCATAAAACATTGTAATATTCAGCTTTATAATGGCACCATCTGCTGGCTTCAAATCTTTCTGCAAGACAACATCTGTAACAAACCAGCTGCAACACATAAACACTCATCATGGTCTTCATTAGGAACACTATACTGATACCAGCAGGGCCCTTAGTTTGTCTCTTTGAGGTACGGACTCTACAGGATGTTTCACCAGTATAAACCTGCACATGGCTGTATGTGAGAGACTGACGGTAAGAGATCAGTGAGGATTCACATTCACGCTCGTACTGTTATCAGTTCCATGATATGCCATATCCAGGAAGATACAGAGTTTAATGAATGATCTGTATATCGGATCTAGACAACATCTGCATTTGATTGCATGAGACGTACACACACATACATGCACATAAACACACTACCTGTATGTCCTGACATAGTACCTGTACGTCCTGATGTAGTACCTGTACATCCTGATGTAGTACCTGTAAGTCCTGATGTAGTACCTGTACATCCTGATGTAGTACCTGTAAGTCCTGATGTAGTACCTGTAAGTCCTGTTGTCTCCATTCCTTCCAGTGAGTACACAGTACAGCTGTTTCATGTTCACCTGGACTCTTTCCAGCCCTGTAATTCTACCTGTGACGGCCTTCCTGCCCTCTTCCAAGGCAAAAGAAGGTGTACTCGACACAGCAGTGATTAGTTTAGATGCTACTGCAGAGATGTACACTCATAATGATGCTTTATTACAGGGGACACCATTCGCTAGATCACCACAACAAGCATTTGGATATTAGTATTAACCCCTGATCCTCCATGCCATCATCTATCAGGTAGAAATGTGCTACCCTGCTTCTGGCCCACTGTAAATAATCATTCATTTAAACAGGATGTGGCAACAGAGCTACGTAATCAACCGTTATACTGAATCCTGGTTTACTGTTCTACTGCTTTCACCGCACAGGGGTGACACCTGCTGGTGAGGAGGATACAGTGCAGTGAACACTGTTAAAGGATCTCTTTGGATGTGTTATGTCATCTACAGGCATGTTAAAGAGACAGATTCCTTTAAAATGCTTGTATGTTTATATGGCTGAATAGGAGGGATCTGACTCCTAAAGGGTGGACCAAATGGGTGGGGAGTAACTTCAAATGGGTGAATCATGACTAAAAGAAATCAGGACTAAACTCGATACAGCGGGAATGTAGCTCCAAATGGGTGGACCAGTGCTCCATATGGTAAAGTATAACTGTAGATGCTGGGCCATAGCTCCATATGGTAAAGTATAACTGTAGATGCTGGACCATACCTCCAAATGGCATAGTACATGTGTCAATGGTAGGCCATAGCTCCAAACGGTGAATTGTAACTGTAGATGGTGGACCATAGCTCCAAATGGTAACGTGTAACTGTAGCTGGTGGACCATAGCTCCAAATGGTAACATGTAACTGGGTAACATATATAACCTAATGTTAACTCCGATTAAGGATGGAGATTATTTCATCATACAACATGCATCAGAGCTTCCTACATGCTGGTGAGGCTGAGTCCGCCCCCTGTTCCCCTGGGAAGGTACCGGTTTTAACAAAGTCAGACACTGCAGACATGTTCTTCACCGTCTCCTCTCATTACCTCTCTGGGTTCTTGAAATGTTCCTGAAAACGGGCCAATAATTTTAGGCATTGGCAGTAAATAAGGAGCTTTCCAAGTTCTTTGGAAATTAGGGAGGTGGCAGGTAAACATGCTTCATTTTCCTCCAGCAATGGACCCATGTGAAACTCAGCACCCACACAACCAAACAACATCTAATCAGTTACCTATCATTCTAATCAGTTACCTATCACACTAATCAGTTACCTATCAATCTAGTCAATTTCCTATCAATCTAATCAGTTACCTATCAATCTAATCAGTTACCTATCATACTGATCAGTTACCTATCATACTAATCAGTTACCTATCACACTAATCAGTTACCTATCAATCTAGTCAATTTCCTATCAATCTAATCAGTTACCTATCAATCTAATCAGTTACCTATCATACTGATCAGTTACCTATCATACTAATCAGTTACCTATCATTCTAATCAGTTACCTATCACACTAATCAGTTACCTATCTATCTAGTCAATTACCTATCAATCTAATCAGTTACCTATCAATCTAGTCAATTACCTATCACACTAATCAGTTACCTATCATTCTAATCAATTACCTATCATACTAATCAGTTATCAATTATTCTAATCAGTTACCTATCAATCTAATCAATTACCTATCATACTAATCAGGTACCTATCATTCTATTCAGTTATCTATCATTCTATTCAGTTATCTATCATTCTATTCAGTTCTCCTGTTGTAGGATTCAGACTTCCAGTACTTTCCAGCCACAGACGTGCACTGCTGCTGGAACCTCAGGAAGTTATAATTATGTAGACCTGATCACATGATGTTTGTAAAGTCAGGTCAGATTAATAACGACTGAAAGCTAGTCACCACCTGGGTGTGCAGAGCTGATACAGCAGCAGCTCTCACTGGTTTAGCGTGTTGGCTAGCGAGGTCTGTAAAAGTATAGCAGCATTACTGACACAAGGCGGGAAGAACTGAGAACGGAGAAAGGAAGGTGACTAAAAAAAAAAACTGGGTCTTATAGAGACAGTTCTGGGTTTCAGGACACAGGTGAGACGTAGTGCTGAGACTGTTTATCCCCTGTAGTTCAAGGGTTGTGCACAAGTTCCCTCGAGGGTAGGCCACGACAAAACGCCGGGGAGGTAACGTCGGCCTACCCGGTCTGCTCGTGCATCGATCCCCGTCCCCCCCTCGCGCTGATGTGTGATTTCAACAGCGTGGTAAAATCAAGTTCGTTTTATATGCTGTTCTATCATAACTGCCTGCCGTACATCCACTATACTGCATTAATGATCTCATCTAACTGCCCCCAAGTATCAGGCGATGTTATGCACTTGATTAGCGCGCACTGATATCAGTTCATATATAAGGGTCTGATACTGAATGCTTTACGTGATGAGCTGCCGCAGCGTTTATCCATTCAGACCAGGGCAAGTCACCGCAACTATCCCCCCGATTCGACATTTTCGATACCTCCCCTCCTTGACTTCGCCCTGTGTAGATGACACCTTCCAGTGCGCGATTGAGAATGGCCGGTGCACTATCCTCAAGAGGCCTGGTACGATCCAGGACAGTTAACCTTCCAGGCTGATTTGACGATGAATACCCCAGGCAGACTGGTGGGAAACATGTTTGTCCTTACAGCCATACTTGCAAGAGGAGCGATCCCTTTACTGTAGTCTATTACAGCATTAGACTTGGGTCAAGATGGCCTCCAAGGCTGGATCATTGCAGCCGGGGATCATTTCCCCTCTAGTTTACCGTGTCCTAGAAGAGTCTTACGACCAGTCTACACAGTCAAGAACATGTCCCTCCTCAAGAAGCGTGAGTTACAGTATCAGTTTTCACTGTACTGTTGTTAATTCCTTTATTGTGTGGTGTGGGTGTGTTCTGTGTGTGTGTGTCGGTGTGGTGTGATTTCTCAATGTTTTCCAAAACATAAACTGGAAGATTTATAAAAAGTGATGAGGTGACAAACGATTACTACTCGTGCCGGTTTAGGTGCGTTAATCCATTAGTTAACACCCCAACTGAAAACCCCAAAAAATGTCTCTTTATGTGACACATAGATAGGGTCCTTAGTGTTTTTATAGGGCTTGTACTGTAACTTTACTACACATATGTGAATCGAGATTCGCGACCATTCCTGTGCTGACGGATTCGAATACTCGGTTCATGTGTTGGTATTTCCTCCATGTACCATATCTAGTAATCAATAAATCAGTTCTGCCTACGGGTGCAGATCTTGATCTCCTCATTTAGGAAAGTCAAGCAGAGTCACAGGAACAAAATTTCTGCAACTAAAGGGGCGGCGTTATGATGATGGATCTTGAAACTGGAGCCCTGATTTAATTACAGGGTGTAGCGTCGGGCAGGCAGCTCGTCATTTATAGACACTGTCATTTAATGTTCTTTCTATAACAGCTTCTTCATTAAGGACCCCACACTTCATCTTTCTGCCTCTCAGAAATAATTGACTAGATAAAAACAGAGTTATCAAATATTTAATTACATTATAGAATGAAACAGAGAGAACCGGTAGACCTGAATAGTGTGTTATAATTATTTATAATTACCCGGCTTCTGAAATCACTATCTCTTGTTTAGTTTGCAGCGGTAGTTAAGCGACTGTACCTGATCTTTTAAATAAAGATAATCGCTAATGCTGTAGACCAATAAATACAACAAGATCTGTAATTGTAGGATATAAAACAAGTGTTATACTAAAGCATTGACGGTCCTCCGCTCCGTTTCTCTCCTTCCCACCAGCAGTTATGTCTAAACCAAAGGTCAGCTCACCCAAGATCCACGAATTTAGGAGCCATATGTTGAGTACCAAGTCTGCCTAAATGATGAGCAGATAAATTTCGTTTTCATGTGTGTTAGGTCTATCTTCTTCAGGACAGCTCGCTCCCCTATTCTCTGAGACATCGTTCCCCACCCTGTCTCCTCAGCTGCACAGCTTTAGCTGTCCTTCAGCGGTGGGGAACCGCCAGCGCATGCCGTCACATGGTGATTTCATTTTTTAGTCTAGCATTCGTCCACAGCCCAGTCTATGAGACTTAAATATATATTTGTTTATTCCCTTTATAGATAATTTAGTTAACATGTCGTCTTTTTACTCATTATTATACGTTCTTGTGGTTTTTTGTATCTTTAAAATTAAAAAAAAGTTCACTGGTTGTCAAGTACGATCTTGAAGGGTCTACACGACTGCCAACGTGAATCGTCGAGACTTCAAGATGGGCAGCCATAGATTTTTTTTAAATCGTAACCGTGCCAGTGGAGATACCTGTTAGTGGCACTCTATGCTGCTCATGACACTCCGGTAAGTGCCCCCTGCCACTGTCACCTGGCATACAGAAATGATGAGTGGTCACTGAACACCAAACACTACTCTTTAACATTATTAGAAAAACATAACCTCATAAATCACTTCAGAACTAACTTCACTTTACAAAGAAAGATGCATTAGCAAAGCCAACCGCAGTAAAACAGACTTAAAACAGTCTGGAAGCTAGGCTTCAGTTACAACCCATCAAATACAAATGTACAAATCTGTGTTATCTAACATTACACACATTCGACTAATTCAAACCTGTAGAAGAGAAACATATGTGTATCTGGATTTAAATGCAACGTCACGTTTAAATCAAAACTACCAGGCTGACTGGGTGAAGAGTTCAGCCTAGCGGAGAGTTTTGTTTCCTTCCAAACGTCCCAGTGAATAATGCTAATACCTGATTAGGGATCCCATAATAAATAGTTAATAATTTTTCATAAAGTTATAATAACTCAGTCCAGATTATTTTTCACTAAGCCCACCCCTAAACCACTGATTTACACCATCACGACATCCCTTAATAACATTCCTTCAACACTGGAAACGTTAACCGATCAGCACATCTTTGTTTTTTTTCCAGCTGATAAACTCTCCCGTTCCACCTTTAAACAGCGCATGAGTGTCCCAGAAGCTGAGGCGCGCGGAGACTGAAACTGCTGCGACATTTAAGTGGAGTTAAAGAATCCGAACGAGAGGCTGGCTGATATATCTCTCTTGTGCTACCATGTTAAACTGTACTGAGCACCAAACGCGAACTTTTTTTTTTTTTTCCTTTTTAAAATTATAAGACCGGGTTTATTTTACTATTAAGCCGTAGCAGCGCATAGAGCAGGCAACCGAGTCCGAGTTTTCAACACGCAGTTTAGACCTGGGTGGCTAGCTAACGTTAAGCTAGTTAGCATCGGCTGAACTGTGTTCCGAGAGCTAACGCTAAGGCTACGAAATCATATCCAATACAAAAACATCACTCGGATGATTTAACTTAACCCACACCTGTTATAAAGGACAGTTAGTGTTAAAGTTGTGGTAAATATGACCTACCTCGGCTGAGGCGAAGGCTCGGAGGCTGGGGTCCGTTTGGAAATGCGTGGTCGGTCCTGCGCCTGATTCGAATTTTGGGACGAGGTCCGCTGCAGTGGAGAATGTAACGTAACCATACCTTCAAAAACGTTTGTTCATGTCAGTTTACGTTATGGGTTACTGAAGCTATGAGCAGATTTAACTGCACCCAAGTGTTTGCACTCCCGTTAACACATCGCGGCTAACTGTCGCTAACCTCACTTAATCCAACCAAATCGAGTCATGACCCAGCGCCAGCTCACCTGAAATAACCTTTAGCATACTATTAGGCACTGGGCTAAACTTAAATAGGAGTAGATGCTATGGGTGTGTAGGTGAGGACTCTACGCGACGGCTATCTTGCTTAAATAAAAATGCTGTTTTATGACGCACTCGCTAGGGTGAAAGCTACTAGGTATCTCTAAGCCTAGGCTAGTCAATCTATACTTGCCATAATTCAGGAGATCCTGCAGACTATGATTGGGTAAGAATCAGTGACTGGATAACCAATCGTAACAGAGACTGCTTTATCATACAGAAAATAAACTCCCACACATTGCTCTATAGCACAGCGGTAGCCCCAGTTCACTTCTGATTATGCAGTGGAGTAGGAGGTTGAGGGTTTGTTCCTGTACCGTTCGGCTAAACAAAAGAATGCACAGGAGAAGTGGACACATCAGCAAGACGTCCTGGAATAGTTCTGGAAGCGACAGCGCTGGAGCTTAACTCTGTTTTGTTCAAATGCCAAAAGGCCATTCCTGTGTCCGGGAAAGACTAAATGGAGTAGGCTTCCAGGATCTTTAATCTAGATTGAAATGGTCCCGTTAAAATCAGTGGTGAGGAAAGCCAGCAATACAAGAAAGGTCATCGTCTCTCTGACAGCCTCTGGATTGGGCCCTGCGAATTAGCTTCTAACTGACTATCAGAAATACTCCTGTGTCCCTGTGTACTGTCTGATCCAAACAGACCACCCCCTCCTGACAGCACTGCAGCGTTCTCAGAGAGGCCATTATGTCCCTCTCCTGACAGCACTGCAGTGTTATCAGAGATGGCCTTATGCCACACGTGACACAATACGTCTGCAACATCAAACTCTCCATTGGCGTCAAGAACTGGTGCGCATTATAATCTGGAACTCCATCAGCCAGCGTGCCAGGTGTGTAGGTACAGTTCAATCTGCACAAGCATCTCTTCCAAAAGTGCAGTATGGTATGTTAGGACACAAGGATGGGGACTGGGCACAGAGACGTCAACCGGTTTCGTTAGAGGAATCAGCCGTCACTCCCTACGTCAGGGTATGATGGAATCAGGACCCGCGAGATAAGGATTAAAATGACTTCAATAAGAAAAGCGGTGGAATAATCCAAAGAATGTAAACCAAGGGAAAAAAAAAAAAGGCAGAAGGTCAGAAATAACGGCCAAACAGAGCAATATGGTCTAAGGCAAAAACACAAAGTCAAAAACCCGCTGAAAAAAAGGAACAGGAAAAAAGATAAGAAACGCTCACGTGCGACAAGTAAAAAGAGACGATAATCCACAAGAGGGTTAAACACAAACAGAATACAAGGAAGTCAAAAGGTGTGCCAACAGAATCCGGCGAGGCCGAAATGATCTGGAAGCCGACGTCACGGATCGCTAGGTGGTCTGGGAAATGGAGTCTGTGAGGTTGTTAACCGTGATGGGCTGGATGGAAGTGTGACACTTCAAAATGGATTGTCCGAATCCATTAACCAGGACATGGGTGCGTATGCAATCAGGCCTGAACACAGGTGAAAGCAGCTCCGTATCGCCCTCACTTTGATGGCGATTATTTATTTCACCTCCTGTGGATTCTCTTTGGTCCTGTGCTACTAGCTGACACACCCTCTCCACGGTCTCGGGCACTCCTAAAATTCCGTTCACTCCTCTTAATTTCCTTTGAAGTCCACTGCACGTGCATCAGGGCACAAGTGGCCAAATGTCCCAATTTAGCTGCTTGGGACTGTGGAAATCTGAATAAGCCTCTTCTTCTACATTTTCCGACATTTCCTCTCCAGTCTGCACTTGACCAAAAACTGGTGTGAGGGAAGATGTTACACCTGTGATGGGGGAGGACGTGGGAACCTGACTCAGCTACGGT
>JAMWET010005038.1:0-220140 GCA_024036415.1 Prochilodus magdalenae | reverse complement strand
GAGTGTAGCCTTCTGGAAAATGGAGTCCAGGGGAGCGGAGCAGTCGGGGAAACCCAGAACCATGACATCAAAAGCTTAGCCTCAAGTAATGATGGCAGAGTTAAAATTACAGAGAGCTGGATCGAATCAGAGACGAAGATCGTGAGCATGTGGGAGTGACGTCATGCATGCAGACCGCTTCTACAGACATTAGTGAAAGAATGAGTCGCTCTCACGGGCTCAGTGAAGTCCAGCGTGGGGCCGTGACTGATATGCCACCTGTGCAACAAGTCCAGTCGTGAAATTTCCTCCCTACCAAATATTCCAGTCACCTAGCTGACCTCAACCTGATAGAACACCTTTGGGATGGAGACTGAAAGCCAGGCCTTCTCGTCCAACGCCAGTATCTGACCTCACATAGGTGCTTCTGGAAGAACGGTCAACAATTCCCATTAACACATTCCTAGACCATGGGAAAGCCTTCCCAGAACAGTCGAAGCTGGTATAGCTGTAAAGGGTGGGCCGACATCATATTAGACCCTATGGGTAACGAATGGGACGTCACTTAAGTCCATATGCGTGTGAAGACAGACGAGCAGTGGGGAGACATATAGAAGGGCTGAGGGCTCCAAGCAGATTTAAATAGATGGGTGGGTGTAGTCTTGGAAGGGTGTAGATTACATGTACATTGGGGAATTAGTGCATTCTGTAATCCGACAGCCTCTGGAAAGAAGTCGTTAAGGAGTCTGGCGATGGTGGAATCCCTCATTACCTTCAGCCAGATGGGAGGAGGCAGAAGAGTCCATGACAGGGATGGGAGGGGTTGACCACACTGTTGGCGGGCTTGCAGACACTGCACGTTTGGTAGGAGGTGTCAGTGGTGGGCAAAGACACATCAGTGATCATCCCAGCTGTCAATCTGCTGTAGGGTCCTTACAATACGCGGTAGGGTCCAGTGAAACAGCTGGTCAGGACATTCTCGACTGTCCCCCATGTAGTGAGGCGGATGGGCTTTTCTTTCTTCATCCTTCACAGGAACAGAAGCCACTGCTGGGCTTTCTTGGCTAGGCAGGTGGTGTTGAGTGCCAGATGAGGCTGTCAAAGACGTGTACCACGAGGAACCTGGAGTGTTTGACTCTCTCCACAGCTGGATCATCGATGTACAGTGAGGAGTGATCTCCACCTTGAGTGCACAGCCAGACTGCAAGCTGCCCCACCTCCTCCCTGTGGGCTGATGTGTGGTGGTTGCTGATAAGATCTACCACTGAACCATCAGCAACCTTGAGAATGTGATTTGAGCTCTGCTTTGCAGTACAGGCATGAGTCAGCTGTGGGACTAGCAGGGACTGAGCACACAGCCCTGGGGGGCAGCTGTGTTCAGGGTGGTGGTGCTTAAGGCGCTCTTACCGATCTCCCAGCCAGAAAAGTGCGAGATCCGGTCGTAGAGGGACGTGTTCAGGCCCAGCCAGGTCTGCTTCCCGGTAAGACTGTGTCTGTGAAGAGCTCATGTAATGGTTCTGGGGATATGGCCTCCTCTGTAGACCTTTTAGGCTGATACTCGAACTGAAATGGATCCAGTGTAGTGGGGAAGACTGCTCTATATGTGCTTCCGTAGCAACCGCTCAAGGCACTTCAGAACGAGTGGAGTGAGTCCATTTAGGTCGGTAGTCACTGAGGTGAAACACAGCGCATTTCCTCAGCACAGGGGGGATAGCTGTTGTTCCGAAGCACTCCAGGACTACAGTCTAGCTCAGAGAGATGCTGGAGATGTCACACAGAAGATCCGTAAGCTGGTCTGCACATCCCCGGAGAACCCAACCAGGTATGTTGTCAGGACCAGCAGGTTTCCAACGGTTACCTTTTAGAAACAGTAGTCCTAACGTCTACTGTGGATAGACAAAGTACTTGGTACCTGGAGGGGCGTGGTCTGCCTCGCTGGCTAGTTTTTGTGTGCTTCAGAGCATCTACTAACCAAAACAACCAGTGAACATACACGTAGGGTTGCCACCTTTCAGAAATGAAAATAAAGGATGGGGGAGTGGTCATGTGTGAGTAGCATGTATGAAATCGCGTCCCGTATGTGATCAGACGTGTATATCAGACAATTCGAAAATACGGAAAAAATTTACGGACATTTACGGAAATACAGAACAAATTTATGGACATTTACGGAAATATGGAACAAATTTACGGACATTTACGGAAATACGGAACAAATTTACGGACATTTACGGAAATATGGAACAAATTTACGGACATTTACGGAAATACGGAACAAATTTACGGACATTTACGGAAATACAGAACAAATTTACGGACATTTACAGAAATATGAAACAAATTTACGGCCATTTACGGAAATACGGAACAAATTTACGGACATTTACTGAAATACGGAACAAATTTACGGACATTTGTGGAAATACAGAACAAATTTATGGACATTTACGGAAATATGAAACAAATTTACGGACATTTACGGAAATACGGAACAAATTTACGGACATTTACGGAAATACAGAACAAATTTATGGACATTTTTACGGAAATATGAAACAAATTTACGGACATTTACGGAAATACGGAACAAATTTACTGACATTTACAGAAATACGGAAACAAATTTACGGACATTTACAGAAATACAAAACAAATTTATGGACATTTACAGAAATACAGAACACATTTACGGACATTTACAGAAATAGAAAAAACATTTACGGACATTTACGGAAATACAGAACAAATTTACGGACATTTACAGAAATACAAAACAAATTTATGGACATTTACAGAAATACAGAACAAATTTACGAACATTTACGGAAATACAGAACAAATTTATGGACATTTTTACGGAAATATGAAACAATTTTACGGACATTTACGGAAATACGGAACAAATTTACTGACATTTACAGAAATACGGAACAAATTTACGGACATTTACAGAAATACGGAACAAATTTACGGACATTTACAGAAATACGGAACAAATCACGCCTCGTATTGATTTAATACAGGACGCAACGTGTAATTTCCTAATAAAGGGCGATTCCGTATTTTACGGGACGGGTGGCAACCCCTTCACGTGTCTTTAGACTGTATATATAAATACTGTATCACCGCTGACCGAATACTGTTACGCCTGGTTAAAGCAGCAATGTGAACCAAGGTTCATCATCAATGTCCCCTCCAGTTTTCCCAGGCCTACCATAATTAAACACTGGAGGTTTGGAAAAGCTTCGGCTTCTCAGATAGACAGTGGTGTATACGCCTCCAAACACATAAAAACTGCCTCTAAGACGATAAACCCACTTTACAGCTCAAGGGTGGTGCATGAGTGGCTTCATGAGCACGACAGTGACTTTGGTGTCCTTCCCTCGCCTGCTAACTCCGCTGGAGCACATCTGGGAACACTTAGATCGCCAGGTCCACCGTGCTGACCCACAGCCACACAATCAGAGGCACTGCTGCGGTTGGAACGGGCCCTAGTGCCTCCGGATAGCTTTGGTTACCTAATCGATCCAACCCACAACATCTCGCTATAGTCATCCGAGCCAGGGTTGGTTATTCCCACTATATAATATAAGAATATAAGTACTAGAATCTGCCACTCAGCATCACAGGCAGGAAGCTGCCAGGTTACTTACACACCGCCTCTGGGCAGACTCCCACACCCACCAACCAGCTGCACAGCCCAGGACAGGACATTCCAACAAACACATGACACATGCCCAAATCAATAGCAACAAGTGCTTACAGGTTTAAATTTCTCTCACTGCATTCATGGTGCCAGTCATGGTGCCCACGCTTTGCTCCTCCCATGCATTTACTGCTAAATGAGCCAGCTTCTGGACGCCAGCCTGCCATAGGCAGCCGACCACTTTACAGTTTCCAGCTCCATGCTCCTGCGAGCAGTGGTGCTCCTTCGTCTGCTGTCCACTTCCTTTGCCAGCCATGTTTACCGCGAGGGTGCTCCATGTGAATGCTGAAGCCCGGCACCAGCCTGAATGGTCTTTGGAGAGAAACCGCAGACCCCGCCTGCCCGTCTCAGTAGCCCACCATGCTGCCGCTTCCTCTGCAGTCGTTGGCTTGGAGTGTTAGGTCTCCTTTGCTGTTCACATTTGAGCTCACTTCTGACACCAGTGTTGTGCCAGTGAGGAAGGAGAAGTGGAAAACTAGTTTGTGGATGTAGTATAGTTTCAATTGTCCGGTGGCCCAGAGGGAAATCGAAGGGAAACCGAAACGGTGGAGGTTCTTATGTCAAAACATGGTGGAGCGCAATACGTCGGTAGCTGCGATGGGGCGGGGCCAGAAATAGTGTAAAAATGTGAGTTCAACCCAAATCTGTCCAAACAGCCTGTAAACATAAATGTATTCTAGTGAATAAGGCTTTTATTTGTTGATGTTATGTAAAGAAGCCTCTGCCGAAGCAGCCTATCAGAGTCCAGCTTGGTACGGTCTAAGCTTCATCACTTCTTGTTAGAACGAAACAATATAGTATGCTAATGGTTTGTGTGCTAGCCTGTAGAACTATGAGCTATGATGCTATGAGTATTAGTGCAATGAGTATTAGTGCAATGAGTATTAGTGCTATGAGTATTAGTGCTATGAGTATTAGTGCTTTGAGTTTAGTGCTTTGAGTATTAGTGCTTTGAGCATTAGTGCTATGAGTATTAGTGCTATGAGTATTAGTGCTTTGAGTATTAGTGCTATGAGTATTAGTGCTATGAGTATTAGTGCTATGAGTATTAGTGCTATGAGTATTAGTGCTATGAGTATTAGTGCTATGAGTATTAGTGCTATGAGTATTAGTGCTATGAGTATTAGTGCTATGAGTATTAGTACTATGAGTATTAGTGCTATGAGTATTAATGCTATGAGTGTTAGTGCTATGAGTATTAGTGCTTTGAGTGTTAGTGCTATGAGTATTAGTACTATAAGTATTAGTGCTATGAGTAATAGTGCTATGAGTATTAGTGCTGAGTACTAGTGCTATGAATATTAGTGCTTTGAGTAATAGTGCTATGAGTATTAGTGCTCTAAGTATGAGTGCTATGAGTATTAGTGCTTTGAGTATTAGTACTATGAGTATTAGTGCTATGAGAATTAGTAGTATGAGTATTAATGCTTTGAGTGTTAGTGCTATGAGTGTTAGTGCTATGAGTATTAATGCTATGAGTATTAGTGCTATGAGTATTAGTGCTATGAGTATTAGTGCTTTGAGTATTAGTCCTTTGAGTATTAGTGCTTTAAGTATTAGTACTATGAGTAATAATGCTTTGAGTGTTAGTGCTATGAGTGTTAGTGCTATGAGTGTTAGTACATAGTATATTCTGTGTAATATAAGTGTAGTAACTGAGGTGGAGCCATTGCACTGTCAGCGAGTGCTTGTTACTGAACACAGCAGCAGTGAAGAATACGCTGCTCAGTATTACTGAACAGCTGTGATAGCAGGCAGGTCACCTCTAGCCATATGACGCTCCTCGATGTAGGCACCAACACTGCACCACTACCCCACAGCCCAGCACAAAACAGAACATGCAGTCCTAATGTGACCAGCTATGATGTGACCACACTATATAAGTCTCTCTTGCCGCAAGTTCAGTGCTACCGTGGCGCTCCATGGCCCATAGCAAGCGCTACAATATCACTTTAATCACTCTTCTAGTGACTGTAATATAGAAGTATGCCTGTTAGTGCCAGCACCATTGGCAGATGGCTGCACCACGCAGGACTACATGCACACAGACCGTTAGCACAATGTCCTTAACACCACGTCACCGTCACCAAAGACTGCAGTGGTGTCGTGCCAGACTGTCATGGAGTGACTCAGAATGGCGGCGAGCCAGCTTCAGTGACGTCTACCGCTTTTGTCTTGGTGGAGACGATCAATGAATCCGTGTGGAGGCACCGTGGTCAGCACCAAGATGAACAGCTTATGGTCACGCATCACATGTCCAGAAGGCCTGGTGTCACTCCACGCCCACCCCTACCGCTCCATCTGCAGGAACGAACCAACTGCAGAGAAGACTCTATTAGGAACCTCTACAACTCAAAGAGACTCAAAGACACCGAGACGTCTAGTATGTTGGGTTATCCAATATGGCGGCCTGACAGCACTACTTCTGTATGTGTAGCTCGATGAATATTGATCATATCAGTCTGAATTGATCCTCGTTTATTGATCCTGGTAACCTTTCTCTTCCTTCCCAACAACACTGCAATCCTACATCTCCTTCTGGGTGCAAAGGTTGAAATTCTCTGTTCTAAAAAAAACTCGCCATGTCAAGAGTTGTTCACTGTGGTGGTGAATGGAACCAGACGTCCACCATTAAAGGTTCCCTAACAGAGAATTAGAATGTAAATGGGTTTGAATACTCATAACCATAACAACACCAATGTCTGAGATGTCGTTTTATGATGATGGTTTTGGCCTAAATTGTTTTTTTCTTCTATTTGTTTTTAGGTTCTACTATTTTCACATCAACGACAGTCCATATTAAAACTCAGACGACATGTGTAGATTCGCCGGTGGGTCTGGATAGTAAAAAAAAAAAAAAATCATTCAAAAAATATATAATAACTATAGGCATATATGGCTGAATTCCCCATAAAACTAATTTCATTTGTAAAGGTCTTCCTCAAATACTCCTAATCCAAATCCTTTTAGCTTGTGACCTGCTCTGCTGTGGTCATTTCGGACAAGGTTGTGGATTAAACTGGCCTTTGATGTCATTTTTGGTGATTAAAGGTGAATTACGTACGTCTGATATAAACAGGTCTAACCAAACAGCTGTTTAATTCCAGCGTAAAAGCTTTTAAAGAGCTTTCTTATACACACACCACACACACCACATCCAAACATGCGCTAGCCCGCTGTAAGCATCCATTCGCTCCGATCTCAAATAGCCAAGACTGCATGCTGGAAAGTTCCCAGTTCCCATTTATCATTACCCACGGTACAGATTGATGATCATGTAGCCAGCTGATCTTGTAGGGGTCAGTAGGTCATACTGGGTACTGTATTGCGAGAGAATGCAATACACTGCTGATCTACAGAACCCTATAGAATATGACACATAACTCAGGATGCATCTGTAAGATCAGCTTGGAGTCTTCAGTGAGAAAGGGAAACTTTCATTCATTCCGAAAGACAAATGAAAGGGGATTCAGTAAGCCTGGATGCTATCAGCAGATGCTGCAGGCCTCGTTAGTGTTTACTGTTTGAGATGTCACAGGTGAATGGCTAGACTTCCCACAATAGAGGTCTGCATTCCCACGTGACTGCTGTGGGTCCCACCTTTTTTGCGGTGGAGGACTAAATGTCACTTGGGCTGGCAAGGAAGTCAATCAATCCAGCACTAATCACACAATAATTAGCATTTAGCTAATTAGTAAATTATACAGCTCCATAGTCAGTACGCAGCACTCAGTAGCAGTAATGCTAACCAATCAACACTCAGCAGCAGTAACGCTAACCAATCAGCACTCAGTAACAGTAATGCTAGCCAATCAGGACTTAATAGTAGTAATGCTAGCCAATCAGGACTTAATAGTAGTAATGCTAACCAATCAGCGCTCAGTAGCAGTAATATTAATTAATCAGTGCTCAGTAGCAGTAATATTAATTAATCAGTGCTCAGTAGCAGTAATATTAATTAGTCTGTGCTCAGTAGCAGTAATGCTAACCAATCAGCACTCAATAGCAGTAATATTAATTAATCAGTGCTCAGTAGCAGTAATATTAATTAGTCTGTGCTCAGTAGCAGTAATGCTAACCAATCAGCACTCAATAGCAGTAATATTAATTAATCAGTGCTCAGTAGCAGTAATATTAATTACTCAGCATTCAGTAGCAGTAATGCTAATCAATCAGCACTCGGTAGCAGTAATACTAACCAATTAGCACTTAGTAGCAGTAATACTAACCAATCAGCACTTAGTAGCAGTAATGCTAACCAGTCAGTACTCAGTAGCAGTAATGCTAACCAGTCAGGACTCACTTGCAGTAATACTAACCAATCAGTACTCAGTAGCAGTAATACTAACCAATTAGCACTCAGTAGTACTAATGCTAACCAGTTAGTACTCAGTAGCAGTACTGCTAACCAATCAGCACTCAGTAGCAGTAATACTAACCAATCAGCAAGTAGTAGTAGGAATACTAACCAATTAGCACTCATTAGCAGTAACGCTAACCAAAAGCACATAGTAGCAGTAGTGCTAACTTACCAGTACCGGGTAGCAGCAATGCTAACTATTCATCTCTCTGTAGTAGTAATGCTAACCAGTCAGTACTCAGTAGCTGTAATATTAATTGGTCAGTGCTCAGTAGCAGTAATGCTAACCAATCAGCACTCAGTAACAGTAATGCTAATCAATCAGCACATAGTAGCAGTAATGCTAACCAATCAGCACTCAGTAGCAGTAACGCTAACCAAAAGCAAACAGCAGCAGTAGTGCTAACTTAGCAGCACTCTGTAGCAGCAATGCTAACGATTCATCTCTTTGTAGCAGTAATACTAACCAGTCAGCGTTTTGTAGCTGTAACGCTAAACAAACTACACTCAGTAGCAGTAATGCTAGGTAATCAGCAATCAGTAGCAGTAATGCTAACCAATCAGCACTTAGCGAGTGTGGTCGTGCTTCTTCTTTATCTGGTCATGTGACTGACTTGATGCTACAGTGACTCACTATCACCTCTTAAGGTACAAAGTGGCATTACGAGACAGGACAGGTCGAGGCTAGCTGGTTAGCATGCTAATGCCAGTAGATTTCTCTTCCACACAAGATATAGATGTCTTTGGCGTGTCGTCAAAACTGTTATTTCTTCACATTCTCTAGATCATTTTTGTTCCATTTGAAATGTTTTAAATGAAACATCATACAAATTGACTACATCATCTTACATATTGCTCCTTTAATCAGGCAGCACATTTAAGACTGATATAAGTAAATGATCTCTGTTCGGTATAGCTTGT
The DNA here is from genome assembly GCA_024036415.1 of Prochilodus magdalenae. Lineage (NCBI taxonomy): Eukaryota > Metazoa > Chordata > Actinopteri > Characiformes > Prochilodontidae > Prochilodus > Prochilodus magdalenae. Next base: position 211,174 of record JAMWET010005038.1, on the reverse strand, counting down.
TCAAAAACAGTCAACACTCTACAGGCACTGTTATCTACAATAACACTCCTACAGGCTGAAGGGGTGAGTATATGTAAATGCATTGTCTTAATGCCATCAAAAAATATATATTTATTATTAAAATTAAAACATTTATTTTTACAATTAAAACAGCTAGTTCTCGGACGTGAACAATAAACTTTACCAGTACTTTCTTACTATTTCGAAGTCTTTTTTTCTAATTATATTGAACTCTTAGAGCACCTAAAGAGCAAAATTGTAAATATTGTTTTTCTGTGATATGGGCCCTTTAATATTATTTCCCCCTGCCCCCTGGTGCACAGTGACATCATTCGAAATTCATAATATGTTTCAGATGTAGGTAAACGTCATGATAATTAGTTTGAATGCTATGTTTTGATAATTTGTGTTACTCTTGACCAAAGCCATGAGCTAACAAGCTAAAAAAAAAAAAGAGAGAGAGAAAAATAAAGGATTAAATTCTTCAAATCCTGTCTTCACATTTTAGACAGTTGTAAGAGGAAATGCTGAAACACTGCCGCCGGCAGATTAAAACCCAAAGCCAGGGACAGAAAGAGGAAACAAACTAAAAGGCTGAGGTAAAAAGCTGAGGTAAAATAAGCTAGCTAGCTATCTTAGCTATTGTAGTTTGGTTGCCTACGTCAGCGCGAGCTCCGCCTCCTCTCCCGACCAGCCACTCCAAAAACTCGCCTCACCAGAACTGAGGAGCCATTTTTGTTTCATGTCGGAAAGCTCCATTGACCACATTTGATGCAGTCGGGACTCTGTGGAGGTAAGGCTCGGTGTTTACTTTTATAGACTGACTTTCACGCCGAATTTATTCCTGGTTACGGGGCGCTGAGCCGTAACGGAGCCGGTGAATGTGGTTAGAAAGCAGCTCCGCTGGCTGACTAGCAGAGATCTGTGAGGATAGCTAGCTTAGATCAACAAAGATTTAGCTCTCCTGTCGTCAGCTAGCTAAAAAGAGAGCGCGGGTTCTCGCGTGTTGGCGGATTCCCGACTGAATAACGTTACGGTAGGAGCTGAGGAAAGAGTCTGGACGGTAAGTGGAAAGCTTTCGACGGCGCTTTTAAGAAAAACAGCTTGTGTGGTACTTACTAGCAACTCCCCTGTTCCTCTATTGTATTGTGTTGCATCGCCAGGTCGCGGCACTCGTCAGCGAACGACTCAGGAAATTTAACCTAAGTATCGGGGCTCCCCGTGTCCGGCTGTGGTTAACTCTTTATAGCTGGCTGGGTCTGAAATAAGCAGGCAGACGTTTAAAAAAGGGTCGTAATGTGAGCTGCTAGGGGACTGAGGCTTTATTAAACACTCCTCTGGGCTGTTTGTGTCTGTAGCTGGACTTTAATGGTCATTTAGCTAGCATTACTTTCATAGCTAACGCTAATCTGCAGCACAAATCCTGAATTAGGGAATATCTCCACTCGGGTAATCTACCAACCCTCACCAGGAAGGGTTCACTAAGTGTTTATTGTTCTTTATATGGGGTTTATTTTAGAGACACTTTTACTACATGTACATCTTTTAAAACCGGTGTACATTAGTGTGTCTTGTGTACAGTAACATACACAGCTTACATTATATTAAAATATATATATTTAAAAAGTTCCTTTACGTTAGTTTTATATCGCTGTTATTAATTCGCACAAACATATATACATATGCTCCTCGTATGAAGCTGTTTGAAAACTCTGTGGTTATGTAGCCAAACTAGTTAGCCTGAGACATAAAATCGGCACTAGGTAACCACCCTAGCTGTGATGTGTAATGTTACGGTCACTAAGACTAGCTAGCTAGTTTAGGGAACACAAAAATCCTAGTGGTGGGAATGGGTGCCGTTCAGGATGTGGTGTAATAAAAGGGCCTAGGCATCTTAAACTATGCAGCTTTGTTTTAATCGAAAAATGTGTAGACTTGGGCATCTAGAAAATTTAGTTTCGTGTTAATAGAAAGTCAGAATCAGTCAAGCAGCTGTTGGGGAACTCTTTTTGTAGTCATGTAGCCAGACTAGTTAACCTAAGACCTAAATTTGGCACTATATAACTTCCCTAGCTATGAGGCATAACGTTACGGTTACTGTGATTAGCTAGCTAGTTTCAAAAACTTTAAAAATTCCTTGTGTTGGGAACGGGTGTCATTGAGGCTGGGTGTAAAAATGTGACCTAGGCCTCCAGAAAATTGTTTAGCTTCGTTTTAACATGAAGTTGGAATCGGCCAAGCAGCTGTTGGGGAACTCTTTGTAGTTAAGTAGCCAAGCTAGTTCTCCAGTAATCTAAAATATCATCTTGATAACCTCCCTAGCTATGAGGCATAATGTTACGGTTACTGTGACTAGCTAGCTAGGTTCGAGAAGTCGAAAATCCCAGTGGTGGGAATGGGTGCCGTTCATGATGTGGTGTAAAGTGACTTAGGCATCTAGAAAATTATTCAACTTTGTGTTAATAAAAAAAAATTGAAATCAGCTGACCACTACTGGACTGCTACACCACCCCAAACTACGCTTACAGACCTAAATTGTCTCCAGATGGCCGAGCTAGCTATCATGTCATGTTGTGGGCACTGTTGCTAGCTAGCTAGTTTCGAAACCTCAAAAATCCCAGTGGTGGGAATGGATACAGCCCAGGATGTGGTTTAAAATGCAGCCTAGGCCTCTAGATCATTGGATTAGCTTTGTGTTAATAGAATGTTAAAATCAAACGCCCAGTATCGGACTGCTGCACTACCACAAACTTACTCAGAAATGGTTTAAAAGTGGTTATTGCCAGTGTTCTTAATGTTTTATTTTAGGATCACTTCATGTGTAGTTTACATTAGAATACTTAGTGTTTTAAATAATATTTAAAAAATGGTGGAAAGTCGTTTTACTTTTTTTTTTTTTTTATTTTGTTGTTCTAAAATCGCATTAACACCCACGTGCTTCTCATAAACAGCTGTTGGAGAACTCTTTGGGTAACTAGTTACGAAGACCTAAACTGTCGTCAGATGGCCACGGTAGCTATCGTACATAATGTTGCGATCACTGTTACTAGCTAGCTAGTTTCGAATCGGCAACAATCCCAGTGGTGGGAAAAGGTACCGTTCAGGATGTGGTATAAACAAAGTGACATGGGTGGCTAGAACATTATTCAGCTTTGTGTTAATAAAAAAACTCAATCAGCTGACCCCTATTGGACTGCTACACTACCCCAAATTACGGTCACAGTGTTGGGAATGGGTGCCGTTCAGGATGTGGTTTTAAAATGCCACTAAGGCCTCTAGAGAAATGCTAAGCTTTGTGTTAATAGAAAGTTGGTATCAGCCAGGCAGATGTTGGAAACTGTCGCTAGATGGCCACGCTAGCTGTCGTACGTAATGTTGCAGGCACTGTGACTAGCTAGCTAGTTTCAAAACCGGTAAAATCCCAGTGGTGGGAATGGGTGATGTTCAGGATGTGGTTTTAAAAGCGACATGGACCTTTAGAACATTGTTTAGATTTGTGTTAATAGTATTGATGCACCGTTCCGATATTAGGATCGGATATCGGTTCCGATATTAATTAAATTGACTGGATCGCTTATTGGATAATTAGGCAGCTCCATGGGGCTGATCCCCACTCTTTATTTGTTTGCTGTGCTGTCAATAGGATGTTTGTGTTGTGGCTTAGTCAATAAGGAATGTTCATGTGGCGTGAACCGTCACGATATGTGACAGGGAGATCGGACACGCAAACAAAAGATACCAGGATAAAAACTGGCATGCTCAACGGAGCAAACCAAAAAAATTTCCTCAAACGAAAAGGAACCTCACAATGAAACCCTCCTAGCGCCTGGCTCGAAAATGGTCCCCACCCCTATTCCTCACTGATGATTGTTACTAGCTAGCTTGTTACAAAAACGTAAACCCCTGGTGGTGGGAATGGCTCACTGTTTAATATATTGGTGTGTATATCTGTATACACACACTGCAGCATTTCCACATCATTAGCTTTAATAATATATAATAAATAATATAGCTTTAATATACCTAGACTGTAGAAGTTATTTGTTTACCATTGTTGACCTCTGTACGGTTTATATATGGTGGTTTCTAGGCTATTTGTCAAAGATCATGTCAGACAGCAGAGTGTTTGGCAACCTTATTGCTGAAAAATCTGAGGCTGGGTGACATGGTTAACCTACTTAGCATTAGCACCAGATTATTCCACTCGCCTCGAATAGACATCATTAAACACATGCGAGTACTCGGCTGTGAAAATATGAATAGCCTACTTTATATAATGTGGCTCTCGGAGTAGCACTGCAGAACGAAGGAGATCAAAGTGTACTGGGAGAAACCAGCAAGGTGGTGATATGAAACCAGAACATGATGCTACTGTATCCGTTAGCCAGATTTAAATAGTGTTCTCTCTGAAGAGGCTAAATAGAGGAAGAGGTGGTCTATCCATTCACTTGCAACAGCACTAACCGGAAGTGGCGATGATTAGACAGGTAACCATGTAACATTTTGCTGTGTTGGGAGTTTAACGAGTTCAGTATATGATGTTCATGGTCGAGTTTGTTGGTGTGTAGAAATGATGGCAGTACTCGATGATGGCAGTACTCGATGATGGCGTTTCGAAATTGTTATTTCTATACCACATCGGAGCAATCAGGAGAAACTTAGCAATGGTGTGTGGCTCCGTTTGGGTCTCTAGCTTGTTTGCATAAGCTAATGTTAAGATGGCCTATCAGGCTGGTTATTCAAACACCACAGATCAGGGTTGGTTTAGCCATTCTGTTCTTTCATCAGCTTCAAAGAGAGATTTCATTTAGGTAAAATCAATATTCTGTCGCAACAGAAATATTTAATTGTTGGGAGAGATAAGAGGCTTAGGGGTGTGATCGTATGTAACATGTCACCCTCATCGAGAAGGACGTTTGGGATTGCAGTGTTGTTGGGAAGGAAGATAAAGGTGACCAGGATCAATAACTGATGATAAATTTAGACTGATATGGTCAATATTTATTGAGCTACACATACAGAAGTCTGTCTCTCAGGAATGGTGTTGGACAATCCGTTTGTTCTCTCTCTCTGTGATTCGTGTTGGTCTCCCAGATCCTTCATGTCACTCGTGCATGCCCTCTTCTTTCTACTGCTTCCAACAGCGTGTGAGACCATCCTGCTTCTCTGAGCCCTACGATATGACCCCTCTCCAATTCTTCCAAGTGCATGAATTGCTTTCAGACTTGTGTAATTAGTCAGGTACAGTGCTAAGGCCCATCCTTGCCTATGTGTAAAAAAGGAACTGAACAGTATGTAGGTAAACCTGTGGTGCGTAGATGTGAGCACCCAGCGGCTTCTCTGGCTTGACTAAGACAGAGCGCAGGATTGTTAACCTCTTAAGTGCGTAAACGCGTTCTTCTAAATATCGCCTGTAAATGAGTCACTGCATCGGTTAGTAGCAGTTACTTTCAGAGTGATACAGCTGACTGCGGGAAGTGCACTATAGATGGGGCTAGTGAGCTACTATGCTAGCTACAGGCTAAATCAAGGCTAAAGGCTCTAATTACCCAGGGATTGTGGTGGTTCTTCTCACTCAGTAGCAATCCAAACTGACATTACCTCGGACTGTATGAGCTACACAGCAGCGGATGAGTGAGGACTGACGAACAGTTCCTGTTCAGCGTGCCTTTCCCACCAAATACTGCCCTTACGGATTTAGCCACGAGTGTTTTTACTTCTGCTTGTCATCCCACACCCCTGACCTGTGGTTAAGTTTGGTGTACAGGCACATGTGCACCGGTCGGTAGCGTTGAGTAATTGTTTGTCTTGGTACGATGTGGCAATAGCAGTGTGGATTTCCAAATAAGACACAGGAACGTTTGTGGTGTACTTGGGGCTGTGTCAGTTACCGCATTACCGCAGTACTGTGGTCGTGTGATGATGGCCACCGTGATGTAGACCTCGTTACCGTCATCACCACATTTTATTACATTGTATAGCTGGTGAAAGTTGATTCACCATCATTAATCATGCTTGGCATCAGTTTCCTACGTTACTGACAGCTCTCTTTTAGCAGGCTAATGACTGGACTGTAATGTTGGCTGGAATCTGTTTACCCAAGACTGACTTTGACCTCATCTACCGTGATGCCGGGATCTTACTGCTCCAGAGTGTGTTTAATGTGTTCTCGGTATACTGATCCTTATGCCTGGAAGCCGCTCACCCCCTTAAGAGCTGCATGAAGAACCACCATCTTTAGTTCAGTACATCAATCTCTAATCCAAGACAGTGTGACTCTGGGTTGGGCTTTATGTCCTGTTTGGTGTGAAGGTAAAGTCAGGATTAACCCTTATACTCATGGAAACAAAAGAAGCCCAGAGTGCGGTCTGTGGAGTCCATATGCCTGCGAGGTGCGCGTACAATGGTGCCTGCGTCCGTGCCTTCATTTAAAACAGTAGTTTGGGATGTTTGGATGTTGCTCAACCGGGGACTCACTGGTGTGAGTCTGAGTATTTGATATACTGTAGGGGTACAGATATACTTGATATGTGAACACGTAGTTAACAGCTGTGTATCCTGTGAGTCAGATGTGCACATAGTCAGGAATTCACGCTTTGCATACGCAAGGTGCGGTACACAAACACGCTTTTGAAGTTTCAAAGCAAGGCAGTGTGAAATGGGTCCTTGTCGGTGCACAGTCAATATGCTACAAGTGTGCTTGTCTGAACAGCTGGCGAGAGATCAGTATGATTTTAGGCTAGCTTGTTAGCATGCTAAGTCCCATTCACGTCTTTGACTATCTAATGTGGCTGGCTACTTACAGGCTGCTATTGAGGTTGTAATGCTTGTAAAGGTGCTTGGTTTAAAATGCTAAACACAGCCTGCTTGATATTAACCCAGATTTGAGAAGCTGTCCAGAGTGCCCAGGGTCTTGTAAAAGATGTGGGAAATGAAGCCAGCTTCCTGTTTGCCAACTTGTTTTGTGAATGTTGTGTTCCACCTTAAATGGCACCACAGTTATGCTCTGCTACCTGTACAAGCTGTAGCGTTTAAGGTGGAACGAAACTTTAGATGAAGACGCTGCAGACTAGGAAGACAACTTCTGGGATTCTGTCGAAGTTCTGGGTGTGAATAGTGGCGTCATCCTCATCATAGTTAGGAACGCTAGATTTCTCTTCATAGTCCACCTTCTTATTCTGAGGCTCTATGTCACTTTTGCAGGTGTAAATATAAATGAGTGAAGACTATTAGGTAACTGTTTACAGTCCTATGTTGGAAATGCATGAAGCAGGAACAACGGTGTTTGAGGCTCCTGGTATGGCAGTTCTATGTACAGAGTTGTCCTTATTCAACAATGGCCATGTGAATATAGTTGTCCATTCTGTGTCGCCTTTAAGGCTCGAGATTAGGCTGTTAGCTAATGTGTTTGTGCTCGATGGCTGCCTGTATCCTGGGTCCATTTACTGTGTTGGTTGTCCACGTCCTAAGAAATTGACGCTATGTGTATGCAAGGTGCGTTACACTCAAAACCCTAGTGGCAGTCCCGCGTGAGGTTTTGAAGAAAGGCTGTGAGAGTAAGTCCGCAGTTTGGTAAGATGTGTCCCTACCACTGGACGTGCTTGTCAGACTGGCTGGCAAGAGATCAGTATTGCTTTGCAAGTTAAAGTGGAAGCAGTTACCCAAATCTGGAAGCTCTTTATTGTCTGTGATTTCTGGTCTGCCCTCTAGTGGGAGCCTCCAGTAACGCACACGGCACATTGACAAGTATGCAAACAGTTACGTTCATGACACAGATGGTTGTTGATGCGAAAACACACGGCCAAACAGCAGGTATGTCTCAAGCTTCATTACTGAAATCTGAGGTTGCTCACATTCAGTTTCGCCAACATGGCGGCTCACGTTGGTGTAGGTAAGCGACTCCTCTATCGTTATTGTGAAAGAACCCGCACCCTGAAAAAACCTCTGTGCACCCATCCTCATCAGTGTTGTCACACAAACAAGCAAACAAACAGAACAAGCCTTCACACTGCAGGATAATTAGCTCTGAGCAGCTTTCACCAGCTCATTATTAGTGAGATTAAGTTCTAACAGGGTCAGAAACATTGCTTTTCCACTGTATACTGGCGATACTTGACTTCACAGTTGGCGTTGTTGCCAAGACCAGGAACTCTGGACTCGGTGCAAATATGCGTTGTAAACACGTATGCCTTCTGTACAGTACTTACTTGCGTTACTGTGACAGACAGTCAGTGCTCAAGGGGGCGATGGAGGACAATTCAGAACAGGATCTGCTGTTATTAGAACAGTCCCAACACAGAAATTGTTTGTATATGTAAGCAAAGCACTTTGGTGTGAGCCTCAACTGTTTTCTTGCTCTGTTAGTACGCTGGTGATGTGAAACCTACTGGCCAGGCCTCATGGATGCTGTAGCGCCCCCTTGCTGTAACACTCATGGAGCTTACTCTTGAGACCATTTGACTGGAACAACATGCGATGTTGGAACTGGTACCCAACAGAACTTTACTCTAACCCCTTTTAGTCCAAACCTCTCGTGTGTGACATTTTTGTTTTTTATGACCACCACCTTTAATTTAAACCCCCTACTCTATCCGCCTCTTCCTTTGAAAACGTTGCACGGTTTGTAGACAGAGCATAGCAGGAGGATATTTTTGGTGAATGTGGGAGGAAAAAATGGAGTTTCAGAAATGCTTTAAATCTCACATTAGTGTTTGTTGACTGTAAATGTTGGAAGGTGTTAAAGTTGTTGATGCCTAGCGTAAAGCTTCCTCGTCCATGGGGGGCGTCTACAACTTTGGAGCTGATGGGAGGTGTTTTGTTAACACAGCTACAGCTGCTACGATAGATTTGGGCTTTTAGGCAGTCAAATATGGTAGACTCTTCAGCTTTCAGGAATAGGAGTGTTTGTGAGATGCATCCTGGTGCGGATGTGGGTGATTGTGAATTGATTTACGAGTGTCAAAAATGAGTTTTAGAATGTTTATCAGGGATGTAGGCAGAATGTGGGCGTGCACCTGGACGGTTGGTGGGGCACCTAACCGAGACTCAAGATGGATGAGCGAGAAATCCGAACAACACCCTCATTAGAAGCTCGTGTATGGAAGCACTTTGACCTCTTTGAAGTTGGAACAGTGAACAAGGACCTGAACAAGAGTCGCACTAGATGCAGGTTGTGTTAATCCACACGACAAACATGAGAAACTATATTACACATTTCCTCCTGAAGGGCAAAGGAAAAAGCTTAGCTGTAGTTGCTGCCAACCAAAGAATCACTAACCAGTCAATTCCAGAGCTTCCACCCAACTCTGAAAGACAGAAGCCAATTAAAAACCCTATCTTTTACTGGTAGGGGTTTCCGTCTGTATTTGGCCATCGAGAACCAGGGCTTTCACACCTTCTTGCTCACTTTGGAGCAGAGACACTATCTATACTCTACAACAAGACCAAAACTGAGGTCATGGCATCATTGAAGAGAACAGGTAGGATAGCTGCAGCATGTGATTGTTGGACATCCATTGCCGTAGAATCATGGGTCAATGCAACTGCACGTTTGATCGCAGATGAGTGGCAGCTGGTGTCTCATGTGCTCCAAACAAAAGCAGTGAATAAGAGACACACAATGGGAGCAGATGTGGTTGAGCTGTTGAGGAATGTAGTTCTGATCTGGTAGATACTAGAGATCTAGATACACTAAACGAGATTTAGGTTTAGTGATGACTGTAACTCACGCCAACATGCTGGTTGCTGCTAAAGTAAGCAGACACATCCATACGCTAAATCCGGCCTTTGTCGTTCTATTTGTTATATGAATAGGACACTGGAAGTAAATTCATTATGGATCATGACGTATACTTCGCTCTAAACGTACCAAGTAGTCACACAGTTGCGGGTATGTGGATATCCTGTATAGGAAAAGATAAGTGATAATAGTTTTGTCATTGCTTTGGTTCAGCCCTGTCAGTCAGAATCAAATTGTAAGGTGCCTAGAGATCGTCATCCCTGGTGTTTATTCTTGGTAGAAGTGTTTTGATCAGGTGTTTACTCAGGTTGGATGTATTTGACCAGGTGTTTCCCCAGGTTGGGTGTGTTCCCGGGGCCATCTTTTTATTTTGCATTAGAAGTGTCGCAGAGTGCATATTGAAAAGCCTAAGTCTACTTGAGACTGCTTCCGGCTTACCGCTGCCCTGACAACGTATGTTCAGCTTCTATTTGGTACAGATTGATTTGATGTGAATCTGTACACTGTAGTGTCAGTGAAATTCAGTCTCCAATCCAACGGCACCATGTGTGGCCAGATGTGTGGCTTTAATTGGTTTGTGCCATGTGATCCTACTGATGTAAATATAACCTCAGAAAAAAGTTGAAATTGGAGACCAGTCCTGAGAGCTACAAAATGTCAGATTTGCTGATGTCACAATTAGACAATGTGCTAATAGTCAATCATAACCTATATAGGATTGCAGAAAAGGAGTGACTGCATTTGGGTGTGCCAAAGACCATGGTGTAAAGGAAGTAGTAAGGCATGCGGGTCCACCAGCAGTGGCTAAAATCCCAGGCTACAGGAAACTTTCCTTGGAATTGTCAAGGAACGGCATCCGTCAAATCTGGCCCAACTGCGCAATTCTTTGATGCAAGAGTCTGAACATTGACGTGGCCTACATCCAGAAGTTTGCCAAATCCAATCACGGCTGTTATTGGTGCTCATGGAGGTATTACATGGTACTTTAAAACAGGCTATGGGTTTTGTAGAGTGTTTCGTGCTGTTAACATGCAGCATGTTTTGGTTGTTAGCTGTTTTATATGCTTGAACAGCTAAAACGAAAATAGCCAGCCGTAGTTCCGCCTTAGCTAAGTAGCCATAGCTAAGTAGCCATAGCTCTGCCTTAGCTAGATGGCTAGCCAGATATCTTCTTCGACTCTCTTCCGCCTGACGAGCAGTAAGCTCCCTATAAAACCCCCAGACTGAATGAAGGTTATCTGCAAAGGGCCAGTTTAGGTTTTGCCAGCAGGTGTTTAAGAATGCGACCAATAAATGGTTGCGACTAATCGCAGCCATTTCCTATTCTGTTTCTTATCACAGGGTGTGGTAGAATGACAATTAAGCAGTTTGGTTGGACTCTGACCTGTTCAAGTATGAGAGCCTCGGGCATGGAACCTCATATGTGGAGTTGTGGCTTAACAACTTAAATAGCGACTATGATCCTTGTGTGAAGTGTTGAATACTCGCTTCTGATTGGTTGCTGAATATCCAGAGCCCAAAATAAAAGGTATTTGGGCTCAAAGTGTCTGTATAGCATTTCAGTTAGACCTGTGCCAGTTAGATACGCAGCTCTGGGTTCCTGCTATGTGGTCATATTGTGATGCCATGCTTTAATGTGATGCTTGTACAGTCACAGAGCTTTAATACACTGTTCGCCAGCTAGAAGGGTAGAAGGGCCACATGACAGCCTGAATAGTATCCAGGTAATCGAACAGTGTAATGCCCATTTAGACTGTAGAAGAAAACAAGACTCTGGAAACGACTAAATCCCCAAAATATACACACATTATTACCGGCCACTTTATTAGGAACGCTTGTACACTCGCTCAGTCATCCGCAGTGCATTAACCCTGCAGACACGGGTCAAAAGCTTTAGCTGATGTTCACATCAAATAGGGGGAAAATTTGGTCTAAGTGACTTTGACCGTGACTCAGTCTACAGGGTGCTTTGAGGATGTCAGAAACTGCTGATCATCTGGGATTTGCATAGCAGTAGAGTTAGCAGAAAACAAAACGAGAACATACAGCAGAACTAGTTTGTACACAGTGTAATAGTGACCGAAACAACTGGCCCATAGTGACCTGCGATCTGTTCCACCAGCCGCCAGTATTAATGGCCCATTAATGTGCTGCTGCTCTAGACTGGGCTATAGCGATGCACTTCTCATAGGAGTTTCTAGCAGGAGTCTTCGGAGACTACAGCACATTCAGAACCGTGCTGCTCTGATCCTGATGAGTAGATATGAACACCCATTCTCCACTGTCTTCTCTGGCTTCCCGTATCCGCCAGGATTGAGTACAAGGTTTCCCCTTCTTACTCACCAGTTTATTTGTGGCAGTGTTCCTGCCTACCTAAATACCAGATAGCAAGCAGATATGGGCCACAACTGGCAAAGATAAGGCACTGCTGGCCCACTGTTGGCACTGGCAATCTGCTCTGAGCCAAATATGGCCCACATTTCCAACATGCATTTGGCCCCATCTTGCTACCAGAAGCTTTGGAAATTTGAAGTTTGACTTTTAAAGGACTGCAGATTAAAGACACTTACTGAACACTGAACATCTTAACATCCCAGCAGACATGCCAACACAGCACAATGTGACTTCAGCACATCCCAGCCGACATGTTGGCTGCGTTTACACAGAGCTCCTCACTCCACGCTGGTTATGTTTGTTGTGTTGTAAAATTCAGGTATGCAGACGCACAAGAGCAAAGTGTGTGTACGTGCTGAGAAGCTGCTGTCTGCCTCGCTGTAACGGCTGTGTACTCCTTGATCTGGAGCTCCGTTTGGCTTGATTGCTTGAAGCTGATAAACTGCATGGTCAGCATGCTCCAGTGTAACTCTATTTGGAGAAATAAGGCGTTAAAGATGGCGCTAGCCCTGAAGCTATGTAAAAGTTCCGCTCTGAATCTCATCTACGTCGGGGAATTAAAAAGCGTCATTAAAACATCATACACCAACACTGGATTATTTACCTTTTTCTGCCAAAACATTTGGTGCATACCCTATTTAAAAAAAAATATATAAAATTATTATTATTTATAATAATAATAATAAATTTATTATTATTATTATCAAGTACCTGGCTAGCTAGATTACTGTTAGACTTAGCCTGCCCACTGTGAAATTTGATTCACTAAATTTACTAAATAATTACCCAATTAAACAATGGCTAAAGTAAATTGATTTCAGTGTAGCTAGGACCAAAGGGCGTGTCAGTTTTAATAAACATCCCAGTGAAACTCTGCACAGCCAAAACAAGCCATGATTGACTGAGGCACTGCTCCTAACCCAAACCAGAATAGTACTCCTCATGATCAAGATCTACTGAAAACGATTTGTTTATCTCCAATTCTTTGATAGCATCGTATTCAATTTTGTCCCGGATCTAAAACGTCTCCTGATGTCTGATTGTGGCTGTACACCAGCAGGTGCGTAGCAACAATGAATCAATAAGATCATGTTCCACCTCCCACCCCCACCCATTATGAAGAGAGGAAACACTTGGCTAGCTCAGAGACCCTTCCTCATACCATGTTTCACTCAGAGATCTGTCACCGCACGTCTAACGTTTTCCTCGACCTCAGCAGCCTATAAATCACCTCCTGCTAACCTAATAAACTGGCTAAAGCTAACGTTTTTGAGTTAGCTGATATGCTGCTTCTGCTGCTACTGTGTCTCCTTTAAAGCTATTAGGCCAGAATAGCTATGTCACGTCACATATAGACATAACCATGTGGTCGTAGTCGTGTTTGTTTCTAGGGCTGTTGAAATTAAGTGCACCTATGCTCCCAAACAAATGAATACAGAATGTTAAACTCCACATTATTAAATACCAGATTTCAAGGCCTGTGTGTTTTTGGTTTTGGCAGCGTCTGAAGTCGGTAAGCATGCGTGCTTTAATATCTGGACTGCTTATTTGCTTTCTAAATGCCATTCTGTATGCATGTTATTAACGCCAGCTCTTATTGATTAGTCCGCAGTCTGTTGCAGGCAATAAGCGGATGCAGCAACGACACCTCTCGCTCATTTGTGGTTGGAGCTACCCTTGCTTTCGGGTTGCACCTTATCAGTACGTATCAGGAAGATTGAGAGACCTGTGTTGAAGTCAAGGTACCTGTATTGATGATAGAATATTTAATATAATAGCCATCTATAATTTTCTTGCTGTGTTATGAGCGTCGTCGGCTCTTCTGGAACACGGCATTTATCATACTGAGAGAAGGAACTTGTGTACAACAGCTCGTTCTAGGCTTTTGTAGCTGCTACTTTTTCTACTGTAGTTTGTTGCGAGTTATTTACATAGTTGAGTTGTTGTTGTTGTTGTTGTTGTTGTGACCAATATCCAGAATACCCATAGTGTGCAGCACGAATATCAGCTAGACGGGCTGGGAGTGAGTCAGTAATGTCCTGGTAGGTTGTCGCAGGTTTCCAGAGCCATGCTGAGTGCTGGAGGGGGCGTGGGGGGAGGATCCATAGATGATCGAGATGGTCCCACAGATGCTTAGTTGGGCTCAAGCCTGGGGAATTAGGGGGGCAGGGTAGCATTTGGAAGTCTAGGTCATGCTCTTCCAACCAACGTGGGACATTTCTAGGCGTGTGACATGGCATTGTTATTCTGGAAGGCCCCATATGTCCTAGAGAAGACAATCAGCATGTATGGGTGAATGTGACGTGTAAGGATGGATTCATATACCCAGATCGATTGAGAGTGGGCCCAAAGAATGACACAAAGTGACTTGCTTTATGATTGTTGTTGTTTGAAGCGTGTTTTTAATGCTGTGCCTCTTTGTTGTAGGCAGATTTGCTCACACCGACCTCCTTCGCCACCACACCATATTGCCCTGCATATTGATTGCCCAGTACGTCTGTTCTTCTGATGTGGTCTGAGAATGTGGCTCAACAAACCTTTTTTAAAAGTGCTCAGAGTGGTTCAGATTAGCTTGAGCCCTATTCAGACGGGACTAGTTTTACCAGAGGAGGTCCAATAAGTGAGTAATTTGACTGGCCGATTCATACAGAGATGAAGATCTCTGTAGTTTCACCAAATTGACCCAAAGCGTTACGTGACTGCACTTCACAATACCAATGGAATGTGTGTGGCACATATAGTAGCGTTAGGCTAGTAAAGTTCATTCAACTTAGCAAATTTCACTTTAACAAGGCAGAAAACACGCTGTTTGAAGTCATACGAGTTGCAAATGAGAAGCCGACTTCAGCCTCGTCGGTTTCCTTTTACCTGGTTTCGTTCTTACGTTACTAAGATCTCTATTTGAGTAGGACTTTTGTAGGGGGAGCCATAAGAGCCACATAGGAGTAACACCATCACCAAGTAAACCTAATCCTGTTTAGTTGTATAGATGTATTAGTTGTATAAACACTTATCATTTAACTGTAGCAAGTTGTAAATTAGGGTCCATTTAGCTAGCTCTGTAACCTTGAGTGCAGCTATTGCAGTGGGCTGCCAGGCAAATGTGGTGATTGCAAGGCAAATGCGTTTTTAGCTTTGCGCCAAGGCGGGCCGTGTTTTTTAGCTTGTACTCTATTAGCTAGAATAGAGTGGAATATAGATTATTAGCTAGTGGTCATAATTTAACTCTTCTATATATGTTATGTTGGATTATAAGACAGAAAATTAACAAACTCTGGTGATTTGGTGGCATTTTATTGATTCTTTGGTGACAGTACTTTAGAACCATAGTGGCTACGTTGAGCTGCTGGAACAACCAGGTTTTGCCTTTTGCTCTTCATCTTACCGGGGAACATGACATTCCTATCCCTGCATTTCAAGATGAGTTTTCTGTCTGATTGATGTAATGGAGCATTCACACATTTGGCCTGTGTAATGGGTAAACTGGAACACCTGGAACAATGAGTGAAATGCCAGGGAAAGCATCCACCAAATCCGGCCCAAATGCGCAATTCCTTGATGCAAGAATGGCTGAACATTAATGTGGCCACTTCATGCCAAGTTGAACCGCAGCTGTTATTGGTGCTTGTGGAGGTATTACATGCTCTTATGTGAGTTTCAGTCACAGTTGACTCGTGTATTAATTTAATTTTTGGTCGGGTGAGCTTATGGTGTATTTGTTATTCTTGTGTATGCAGGTTTTATAAAGACATTAGCACATACAGACACCTATCGACAGCCAAGATGGATGCTAACATGGGCGTATAATGGTGTAGCTTGCATGGTGCTCTGAGTTCTCTTGTTTAAACAGGACAAAATGGCTGCTCTTAACCTTTGGTTTGCTGACCACTGGGATGGCCTAACATGGACACCAGACCAGTGAGCCCTGGCTGAGGAGCGGGATGATTCAGTCAGCTGCGTCAGATGGTGTTGCCGTTATATGCTCTTGTCTGTGTAACTGGCTTTAGACCAGCTGGTACTGATAGTGTGAATAGTGGGTAATATTTTCCAGATTCTAGTGTCTGTTGATTGCACGTATGAGACCTGGATATGTGAGCAAAAAAACTAAACTGCCAAACAAAGCCCACTTTAGCTTTGTAGCTATTTAGACCTGACCTAACATTTAGTAGCAGCAGCGTGACATGCTGTGTCAGGTGAGGAATCAGAGCTTGGGCTGTTGTATAGAGGCTGTGATACGGTATCGCAGGTCTTGTCCACTAACACGGATTGGGCTCAGTTCCAGTTTGCGCAATAGTAGCATGAACCGTGAAGACATCCGTGGGCATGTCAGTTGTTAAGGAAAGAGAAGGCAACACTGGTGCCACCCAGTGGTCTGCCGAAGAACCTCTTCTACGTCTTATCTCCAGCAGTTCATCTGTGCTTGCTTATCGGGTATAACCAAACATCTGGAATAACGGCATAAACACTCGCAGGTCATCTATATGCTCCGCCATCTTGGTTCTGTTGTGCTGCGTCCTGTGTTGACTCTGGTGGTGCATCCTTTGACAGTTTCTATAAAACTGGTCTAAATAAAATGTAGGCTGGTTCCCTAGAGAGCGTCATGGTTCTACGAAGCCTGAACGAAACCATGGTTCCTTTTGGTCGTAAAAAGAGCCTTTTGAGTGTAAACCCAGTGAGAATGAGATTTTTCGAGAGGAAAAGGAAGTTTCTTAATACCTGCACATGCAAGTTATGCAAATATTAAACAAAAGTCTGTCATGCTGAATTGCCATAGTCGGATTTGTTCTTGGAGCCAGTCCAACAGGAACAGTTATGGTTTTGGGAATGGTACCACAAGGATAGCCTAGCAAGAAGTAAGACTTACCTGGTTCATCTTTCAGTGTCAGGCTCTTTCTCTCTGGGTCAAGATTCTCAGTTCAGCATACAGTGTAGAATCAGTCATTCTGGTGACCCCAAGTATCCAGGAATTTGGACAATAGTTGGTATGTGTTGGTGTTTAACAATGTACATCTTAACATGAACTCTTAAATGTACTACAGTTCCTACTTTCGCACACGTAAATGAGGAAATACGTTCTCCCATCTCGGTTCTGCTGTACTCACTCACAGCGTCACCGTTCAGTTCAGGTTGGTAGTGGAAAGAGAGGCAAAACGACAATCACAGAACCTGTAAACCTGTTCAGCCGCTTTCTTGTTTGTTCAGCACCACTGTGGGTTAAAAAGTGTTCAGTTCTTTAACTCCAATCTGCTTGTTAACACGTGCAGATTTAAACCGCTACTGGCTGGCCGAGGTTCGTCTCTTTAACGTGCTGCAGTTCGGTGTTCATTGTTGTTCAAATGAAGTCCATAAAACTTCAGTTATCACTCTAGCTCACTCTAGTGTGGAGACAGATAAGAGATGTCTGCAATGGATAAGGTGCGTTTCAGTTCTTGCATTTCCCTGATATGATCTGTGGGTTTTTAAGGGTGTTTCTTGCTACGAGCCCGCATCTTCGTGTTCTGGTTATGCGCTAATTTTGTGTGTTGCCCATCTAAAGTGCGAACAGCTAGCCTTAGCTAGCTAGATAGCTAGCTGTCTTTGTCAGCCTTTGTCTAACCCAACAAGCCATATGACTGAAACACAAATTTGTGGCTTCATAGCAAAAAACACCCTAAAAACCCCCATTCTGAAGGGTATCTGCCCTTCACCAGTTTGGCTTTTGCCAGTTGGTGATAGCATTAGCTTGGCATTAGCTTCATCCATTTAAGAGTTATCATCTTACCAACTACAGCCATTTCCTCTTCTTTCTCATCACAAGGAAGGTGGTGGAATGATAACTCTGGATATCGTTTCTGTACTGTTTTGCGAATAGGGGTGTCAAAGCCTCTCAACAGAGTCCATCAACTGATGGTTGTCTACAAATGATTTCTGTAGGCCATTATCGCTGTGTCCTGTTTACAGGGCTGTGACCTTTTGGAGCTCCCATTTCTCAGCCATATACGTCATAAGTAATTGTCCTATGCTGAGGAATGCTAAGCATCCCTGAAACGTAGCCTCCACATATTGTTGCTAAGGATGTTTTGTGATTTTATTTTTATTTCAGCTTTTTACTGGATCTGAAAAAAACTGAACGTAACAGAACTGCAATTGCAGAAACGGTAGGGAAATGGCAGTAGAGAAAAGCAGCTGGTTGTCTGAGGGATCTCGACTGTGGCGTGGTTGTTAAGGCCAGAGCAATCTCCTGGGATCTTCCGCATCATATTACAGCCCCTTAGTGATGGGAGAGGTCAGAGGAGAACAGCTAGACTTGTTCAAGCTGGAAGACGGCTTAAATACATTTAGGGCATCATACGACCAATATTTTGAACAAATTTCCCTGCTCCACCTTAAATCGTGCAGCAATCTCAGCTACCAGAGTGCACCATTTAAGGTGGACCGAAAATTTTTGCTAGGCAGCTCAGAGACCTTAGCATAGTACTAGTAGTTTTATGTGCGTTATGAAAAAAATTAATATAAAACTCTTTCACAATGTGATCTTACAGTACAGTGGCTTTAACGGCGACGTACTCATATTTATGGGTCTCTTTGGTCACTGCAGGGCATTCTGGGAATTTTATCAAAACACCCTGTTTGCAGTGAAGGGACGTGTAGCCCTAACACTTCGCCCTACCCCTCCGTCTCAACAACAATCAGGACAGCCCTACCCCAAGACGCCAAGTATTGAGGGCAAGGGGGTGAATTGGGATTTGGCCTGAGATTTATTACTGATCATGTGTATCCATCCAACAAAGCACATGTCATCTCAAGAGGGTAAATTAACATTAGGGAACTACAGAGGCCTCCCCAGTCACCAGATCTAAGTACCGTTGAGCACCGCTCGGAGGGAGTAGAAAAGGGGATTCACAGCATGAATGTGCCGCTGACAGCTCTGCAGTAATTGCTTGCTGCAGTCATGTCAACATAAACCAGAATCTCTAAGGAATGTTTTCAGCATCCTCTTATCCTTCGATGAAAGCAGCGGGGGACACTAACCGGTATTAGAGTGGTGCTTCTAATAAAGCGTCCAGTTAGTTCATGCACTCATCAACAGAGTAGCTTCACGAAGATGGGGGTGTGGGATTGCAGTGCTGTTGGAATGGAAGACAAAGGTGACCAGGATCAATAACTGATGATAAATTTGGACTGATATGATCAATATTTATTGAGGTCTGTCTCTCAGTATGGTATCAGGACGCCGTGTTTGCTAACCCCACATGCCAGACGCCTCGGCATGGATCTGTAGAGGATCCTAATGGTGTCCTGTGATAATCCATCCCATGCAGCTTGAACATCCTCACACAATTCCTGCAGATGGTGCGGTAGGGGTGGAGGTGGAGTGACACCAGGCCTTCTGGATGTTTGACAGCAACCGTTAATCTTGGTGCTGACCACAGTGCCTCGCACACGGATTCGTTGTCTCCACCAAAACAAAAGCACGACCTACACCGCTCCCGTTCTGAGTCTCTCCATGGCAGTCTGGCATGACACCATTTGGTGATGTTGACGTGGTGTTAAGGACAGTCGCGTGCATGTAGTCCTTCGTCATGCAGCTGTCTGCCCACAGGGCTGGCACTAACAGGATGATTCATGGAGGACATCACTGCTCACTGAACGTCCACTATCATGGCTGTCGGGTCAGTCAGGTACAGCGATTTCATTCCTAAGTAGCATTTTATTTGTGCAACCAATCTTTTGATAATGGCTGTGTTGGATTCAGAGACTTCTCCGGATTCCCACGAAGTACTAAAGTAAGATGCCGTTTAACAGATATTCAGCCGTTCATTATTCAACATGGACTATTTTGTTCTGGTTTAAGTAATGGCTTTAGAACACGAAGGCCAAGAACCATTAATCAAGATTGTACTAGGCCACAGATGGCATGTACCATTTACCTGTCTAATCTACTGCTGCTGTCGCTTTCAGTGGTGGCAGAGGAAGCTAAGCCTCAGGCTTGCTCCTAAGACACTCTGCAAAGATCCGTGCACCTCGCTGAGAGACATATGGAGCCAGAGTTCAGATTAACAGCTGGCAGGTGTCCACGGATAGGGTATAGAGAGGATACGGGGTATAGAATTACCTCACGGGCCTTGGGAGGAAATCCTATACATTGCTCTCTTAAAACATTTGAGAGAACTTAAACATGCTGTTATTACGCCTCTAATATGCTATAACGTTATAGGCAATATGTTTTTTACGAACACGAGAAAAGCTAGCTCACGTTACACATTTAAGGCTATGATAACAACGTAACTGAACAGGCTGGTTCAGCCTAATTATAGATAGGGATGTATGTTTTGTTGGGAGGTGTTACATTGCGTTTGCCTATACATTCAGACATGTTACAATACTCAGCTTTATTATGGTTTAGAAGCAGCATTCTGATAATTATTTAATTGAAGAAAATTACACAATGTGCTGTTCAAAATTAAATACAAAATAAAAATGGCATGTTAGTTTTAATCTACATGGTTTTAGAGGCAGAACATGTCTATTCTTCATTTTATAAATCCATTTTATTTGGAAAGTATAGAGTGTTATGTAAATTACGTACACGGTCATCATTAAAAGAATGGCTGCACCCAGAAGGAATCAGCTGACAGGGCTGAAACTAGGTGGGTTTGTTTGACATCATGAGACATGCGAGTCGGTCGTGCATGTGACGTAAGCAAGGACATGCCTTATCGCTTTACCTGACTGACTACATAAAGTCATCTTGGGGTGAGTGCGCGCACCCTTTCCATTTTGATTTGTGCCAAAGCTTGTGCCAAAGCTTATGCTGGTTCCCTTGTCAAGAACAGGTCAAGACAGGCCTCCTTGTCTAATAGTTTGAGGGCCAATGGGTTACATATCTGGATCAGTGGACGCATGGCGGAACAACATGGTAGAACATATTCGCTCTTCAGCCCCATTTTGCCATCACTAACCAGCCTTTTGAGGTGGAAAAGTGCAGAACGGTTCGAGATTTTGACCTCAGCACCGACACAGTGTAGGTTGAAAAGGGCGATGGGAGACATTAGCTGACCTGGTTAACGTGAATGCCCATTGCTCTGCAAGGAAAGATGGAATTTGGAGATTATGTAAAGCTGCAGACGGCTTTTAGAACAACTTTCTTGATACTTTTGTTACCACTGTCACTGGTGGTTCACATTTGCAGTTGCATATGACCAGAATCCCAGCATGTGTATACCCGTCAGAGCTGGAAGCGGCCATCTTGTAGTAATCTACGCATGTATATTTAATGAATACAGTCTTTGTTTTGATTAGCATTACTGTGTTGGTGATGCCTTTTGTTTATCCACTGCTGGTGTTCCAGTACCGTTTTCCAACGTTGAGGCTAATATGTTAAATACTAGTCCTAGCTAGGCGTTTCAAGACTTCCACTTAACATGGACCATGTTTATGCATGGTCACTTCAAGCGACTAGTATCTGGACCATATTCTGTTAAGTTTTTAGCCAGATGCATTTACACTTGGTAGTCAAATCCATCTCCAATCAGTTGGACTGAAATCCGTTGCCATGTGGGATATGCAAATCAGCTCGTTATCATCAGCTTGTTGTCCATCATCTAGCTTGTTTTGCATACTAGTGTCTGCCTACATTACTGTTAACAACTAATTTCATCCAGTTTCCAGTCATGTACGTATGTCCGTACACCTGTCTCCTCATGATCCTTGTATACACGGGTCACGTTCCCAGGGATGCACTGCATGGAGAGGAATTCTGGTTGTACTGAGAGAGGTTTGCTTGTGTAATGTACCTCAGAGAAACGGATGTGTTTACACTGCTGTAGCATTCGCATTTCAGACCACCTTCTTAAGTGGAATGGATCTGTTGAATCCCTTTGTATCCGTTTTCATTCGTCTTGGTTGCGTTTGCATGGCTGCAGTTCCAGATATAATCCTGATACTTGAGGTGACTGTGACTGTGTGTAAACAGCGCCCTGTTGGCAGTTCAGGTTGCAGTGCTACAGTGAATCCTGCAGGTAAGAAAGATCGGGACTCTTGAATAGTACTGCGTTAGCATTTTAGCCTTGTGCTCCTATGTGAGGTTGTGGTCGGTAGGCTTTTGGGCCGTTTATGTTTATGCAGTCGTTGCTGTGTACATATGCAAAGTTTTTATTTTTTTTCCCCCAGTGCTATAAATTCCCTGGTATGTCAGTTTTTACCTTTTCCGGTGGAAAATCTTGTGCGGTCACTCCTGCATTTGCCATGCTGTGGCTCCGCTCACTGTGACTGTTTACATCCAGTAGCGAAGGAAAGTAACACGCAACTGTGTAGCAGAAGACTGGGAAACGTAAGCTGCTCTGTGTTCCTAAATCTCCAAGAAACCTTGGCTTGTCTGTACTAAATCACAGTGGTACTATTTCGGAATGTCCCCAGTAACATTAGAGCGTTTAATACCGAATTAGAGACTGTCTTTTGTCTGCTTGTACAAGATTCTGATACATTTTCTGTCTTTTTTGCATTGTGAGGAGGTGAAGGAAGTGATGGATGTCACTAGTTTCCCGTCTGCAGTTTTCCTGTGAACAGTTAATGTGTTGATGCGGCTCGGCCTACCGAGCCTGAGACCTCACACGTAATGACATGTTTAACCTTTTTCTCCTTGGTTTTTGCTGGTCATCAGTGTCCTCACACCTACGCCATCTACCCAGAATGAAACACCACACATTCTCAGATCATAAACACAAACGAGCCCTGACCACTGCTTAAGAATTCTTAAAACCTCACGGGAGCTTCTTGTGTACTACTGCCTAATAGGATTCCCCACTGAAGTGTGTTTTCTGCAGCGATAAAGCTAAGCAGTTGCTTCTGTTATGTTTTACAGCACACATTATACTGACGTTTATGCTGTTGCCACAACTCAAACTAGTTTATCCTCCTTCTCTGTAGTCCACTTGGTCCAAAGTGCCTAGGATTGCTCAGTTGTGCTTAGGCCTTAAGCGAAAAGGGTAAACATGACTGACAGACGAATTAAATGGTATTGTCTGGCTTTTTTGGGGAGGGCGTTTGGCTGTCTATAAAAGGTGGAGGTGCGGTGACACCAGGCCTTGTGGACCTGAGACAACAAACCGCTTATCTTGGTGCTGACCCACACATGCGTGGGTCATCTCCACCAAGACTAAAGCGGGACTCGTCACTAAGGATGACCCGCTGCCATTCTGAGTCACTCCATGACAGTCTGGCATGACACTATTGCAGCCTTTGGTGACGTTACCATGACGAGACCCGTGCTCCACCTCTTCTGTGTCAGCAGAACCTTCCTGGAACCTCTACTGTCATATGGAGGTTTTGCTCTGCCTTCCTGGCTAGCATATGAATGGTTGCATCAGAGCCTCCTAGGTCTTCCAGATCCTTTCCTGACTCAAAGCCAACTGTCTGGTTGTTTTCTTTGCCCGTGCCACCAAGGCGAAAGCTGGACTCGTCACTGATGATGACCCGCTGCCATTCGGAGTCACTCCATGACAGTCTGGCACGACACCACTGCAGTCTTTGGTGATGTCGATGTGGTGTTAAGGACAGTCGTTGTAACTGTCTTTGTGCATGTAGTCCTGCGTGGTGCAGCTGTTTGCCAATGGTGCTGCACTAACAGGATGACTCGCTGAATGTCTGCAGTTGTGGCCGTTGGGTCAGTCAGTATTTGTGCAACTACTCTTTTGATGATGAACGTAGTTTGACCTCTGAAACTACTGTTGTGTAGTCTTAAATTGCAGTTGTGTGCACAAACATTTAGACATAAACTATACTAGGCCAAATTACATATTTGGTTGATTTCTTACCCAACCATAATATGCCGAATGACTTCTAAGTCTGTCTACCACAAAACCCCAAACATGATGGATCCGCCATCTTGTTTAACATTTGGCAAGGTGGTGTTGTAATCAAACGCTGCTCCTTTTTCCTTTTCTACAGACAGGTTTTTGGTGAGTACGGTCAAAGAGTTCACTTTCAACTAATCAGTCCACAGTACTCAGTTTCCAGAATACCTCTGACTTATCAAGATGTTTTGCATACTTGGTGCCGTGATAAGGTCACAGATTACACTTGCATCTGATGTCTGATCCATGTGGGTCATGTTTGTGAACAGAATGGTGCTCCACCTTTCCTGTGTCAGCAGAACCTTTCTGGAGGTTCTCTGCCGTCATATGGAGGTTTTGCTTTTCCTTCCTCGCTAGCTATATGAACGGTTGCATCAGAGCTTTAGATCTTCCAGATTCTTTCCTGACTCAGAGCAAACTGTCTGGTTGTTTTCCCTGCCTGAGCTGAGCTACTGCCCAAGCTCTGGTCTAATGTTACTTCCCATCCTGTGTGCTCTGATGCTGCTGCTTCATCTGCCTCGGCTGGGTGCCACCGCCTGCCTGCGTTGCTGACAAGTTTGCCTACCATGAAGCAGCTTCTTGTCTTGTGCTGTAAGGGAACCTCACCTGCATCCTAATCACAGACTAATCAGACGTTTCTTCCTCTGCCTCAAAACACTCAACGCTTCTCCTACTTTCTAATAGACCATCATCGTAGTCTTCCATCTAACAGTTACTAATGGCTCTTATTCAGTAGTGCCTGATTATGAACTCTGATCCTTTTCTGGTCTTGCTGTCTGGGGTCGACCCGAGAAGGATGGGTTCCCCATTTGAGTCTTGGTTCCTCTCATGGCTTCCTTTTTCCTCTTGCTCTGAGGGTTTTTTCTTGCTGCTGTCACCCTTGGCTTGCTCATTGGGGGGCTTGGACCTGGATTTTCTGTATAGCTGCTTTGTTGTAAAGCGCGATATATATATAAAAAAAAAAAAAAAATCTTGGCTTCCAGAGTTCAGGTTTTCAGGTTTGTGCACCTCATTTTGAAGCAAAACACATGGCGTGTGTTCACCAAAAGTAAATAGGGTCGGAACTGGAGATGTTTGTTCCTAGTGGTCTGCTTAATGACCCTGTCTGCATAGTCTCATCACCACTAGTTTATCCGTGCTTGTTTTCTGGATACAAATAAACTCTACATAGTGAATTAGTGACAGCAAATTTTTATTTATTATGAATTTTTTTAATTTGATGCATACAATGCAGTTCTTGGTGACAATGTAGAATTTAGTAAAATGTATAGGTTCATAGTGTCCAATATTGATAAATTCAACATAACACTGCATTCCAAATCATCACTACATTGTACAGTACAATGGTATCTGATGTTTAGCATTTATTAAAAGGTACAGTGTTATGTTGTATCATTTTACACTTCTAATAAAATGACCAGTAGTCAGATTTCCACAATAGAAAAACCTACTGTTTTTGTTTCTATGGATTTTAAAATCTGAAGCATCCACCAAGTGACGCTCTAATGGGCTTTAATGTTTGCCTGGATAACATTGCCCACATCATTCTGCCACCCCCGGCCTGCACTGTTAACACCAAACAGGATGTCTCCATGCTTGGGTTCACCTTGCTTGTTGGATCCTTCTATCAACAGGATGCATAACAACCTGGAATTATGCATCTGGCAGCTTCCACCGCCCCTCACTCCTCAGCTGTCCAGTTTCGATGCTCCTATGTCTACTGGAGATAAGCTTTCAAGTTCTTGGATAACACTGGCACACAACATGCTCTTTAGCTGTTATACTGTGGTCAGTTTTTGGCAAGGTGTGGTAAGTGGTGCATTCCAAGATGACGTTCTGCACACATTAAATTTGACTGTCTTTTGGCTGGACGTCTTTTTGCTGGTGTGATGCTTGTCACGTTCCTGAAGATGGCTTTGGCCTGCAGAATGACTGGCTGCAGGGATTTGACCACTATGGAAAAAACTGGAAGTCAAATTCCATTAGTTTTCCACCATGATTGGAATACTTTCTTGGAAATGGGCTGTTCCCCAAAGCACCTCGACACTGCTTTCTTCAGTTTGATGCTGCTGGTCCTACACATCAGTGCTGTTGGAGCTCGAGCCAAGTAAACAGTTGGAAGTGACGAGTTGCTCTTCTCAGGTTCTTCCTTCCTTTTGTTTTAGAAGTTGCAGCAACAGTTTCTTCAGTAGTGCAGTTGTAGACCGACTGAATTGGTATTGACTGATTTGCAGCTCACAAATTATCAGTTAATCAGCCAAGATTTCTCAAACCCTGTGTTCATGATAGCAGGCACTGAAGCAACAAGCAACCAGTCATTTCTTAAGGTAGTACACCATTTGTATTCATGACTAAGTGGCAACGACAAATCGAGTTGACACAGTGAAGCAACGTTTTAAACGATTGGGTCTGCCGGTTGTAGAGATGGGGGTCTGAGATCTCCTTCCCACCCCCCACCCCCCCCCAGCTTCTGCTCTCTAAGCGTTTAGTTCCTACCAGCTCTCAGCATTTAAGTGATTATACATGGAGAAGCTCATATTCGCGGTTTGGATATGGGGGAGAAAGTACGATATTGTTGGTGTCTCTAACGAGTTAGGCCACTCGTTAACTAGTTTTGTTGGCCCAGCATGCTAACAGGCAAATAGAACTTGCCACATATGCAAGCAGTTAGGTCGCCATTTTTAAATTTCATACAAATGTGCTTTCAAAATTAGCTAGCTTTCTTGGATGGCATTCACTCCGATATTCCGTTTCCATTTGTTTTCAAAGGAGCATCAATTGAAAACGAGTTTGCTGTTGACTCCTGTGGTGGAATAAACCAGTAGCCATGGGTGCCAGACGTCTTGTGGTGCCGCCTTCAACACTGCTAAAGTTGTCCTCTTGATCAACACGGTAACGGTCGGCCAACGCTTTGCGTGGCTTCATGTCGCCACCATCCATGTATTTCTATGAGGTGGGGAATGACATGCCTCCTCCTATATCAGTATCTGCTATTGACTGATGCCGCTGAAAGGTGATCAGTATTGGTCCCAGCGATTGATCCGTCTCTAGTCTACACCCAAGCATGACTACAGCATCAGCGGATGAAGAAACCTGGACATAATGTCTTGTTTGTGCATGCTGAACGCCATACTCTAAAACCATGGGCACTAACATGGAGGTGGATCTCCTTTGCTGCTGTAGTAGCCTTCATTTCTTCTGGGAGGACTTCCCACTAGATTTTGGAATTGCGGGTATTCGTTTCCACAACAGCACCAGTGTGCTCGCGCACTGGTGTTGGGTGGTCTGGCCTATCTTGTGGTCGGCGTTTCAGTTAATCTCAGTGGTGTTTGATGGGGTGGAGATCAGGCCTCTGTGCTGGCCAATTTTTTTTCGCCAATTTTGCGGCTGGCACTAAGCACTGGGGCAAGCAGTCTTCTCATGGCATCTGTCAAGCCCAGATTTTTCTGTTGCACTGCCAGAAGGTGAAGCATGATTGATCATTCTGGAGAACGCATTTCCACTGCTCCGGAGACTAATGGCAGCGTGCTTTACACCACTCCAGCTGACTTGGCATTACACGTAGTGATCTTGGGGCTTGTGTGCGGCTGCTCCGATGCCTTGGTTTCCTTGGAAACCCAATCCGTGAAGCTCCTGACAAACAGTTCTTGTGCTGACGTTGCTTCCAGAGGTAGTTTTGCGACTGAAGATGGAATTTTTACGAGCTACATGCTTCACCACTCTGGTCCAATTCTGTTAGCTTGTTAAACATGCTGAGCTGTGGTTGCTTCTAGATGCTTCCACTTCCCCTAATAGCAAATGTAATTGAGTGGAGCTTCTTTATCAGAGCAGAAACCTGACAAACTGGCTTTTCAGTGTGACCCTGTCACCTACCAGTGATTGACTGTAAAGACTGTGTGGCTATTCAGTGAATTGTATGGTTTCCACATCACTCGCTGCAGTGTCCTGTAGTGTAGTCATCTCATCCTCATCATCGTCCTCGTCTTCTGCAACTACTACTGCATTTTTCAGTCTGCTAGCTCCTGTGGTCTTCAAAATATTTACCTCGTTCCAACTTCGGAATGTTTGTCTAATCCCCAGCCATACTGACCCTGAGGGTCCATACGAATGTGGATTAGTCATACTGACCCTCACTCCTCTATCTGTCTAATCCCCAGCCATACTGACCCTCACTCCTGTGTGTCTAATCCACAGCCATACTGACCCTCACTCCTCTGTGTGTCTAATCCACAGCCGTACTGACCCTCACTCCTCTGTGTGTCTAATCCACAGCCGTACTGACCCTCACTCCTCTGTGTGTCTAATCCACAGCCGTACTGACCCTCACTCCTCTGTGTGTCTAATCCACAGCCGTACTGACCCTCACTCCTCTGTGTGTCTAATCCACAGCCATACTGACCCTCACTCCTCTATGGGTCTAACCAACAGCCACACTGACCCTTACTCCTCTTAGGGTCTAAACCAACAGCCACACTGACCGTCACTTCTCTATGGGCCTAATCCACAGCCATACTGACCCTCACTTCTCTATGGGTTAATCCACAGTCATACTGAGCCTCACTCCTCTGTGTGTCTAATCCCCAGCCATACTGAGCCTCACTTCTCTATGGGTTAATCCCCAGCCATACAGACCCTCACTCCTCTGTGTGTCTAACCAACAGCCACACTGACCCTCACTCGTCTATGGGTCTAACCAACAGCCTTACTGAGCCTCACTTCTCTATGGGTTAATCCCCAGCCATACTGACCCTCACTCTTCTATGGGTCTAATCCCCAGCCACACAGGCCCTCACCTCTCTGTGTCTAATCCACATCTGTACTGACCCCCCACTGTTCTAGTTTGGTCTGGCGTTCTCTCTGCAGTTGGAGCATTGTGCGTGTGTACATACATACATACATACATACATACATACATACATACATACATACATACATACATACATAGCTGGTTCCTCCATACCTTAGCAGATTTCAGGAGAAGGCTCTCTTGTCCATGGCTTTAGATTTGCAGCATGGCTGCCAGTAGAATGGCGAGAGGGTTTACATGTTGGACACGACAAGGTCATGGAGTAAACAGGAACTGTGCCAATATGTGCACAAACATGGATCCAGTATAGTTCTAAAAGGCCAGCAGGAATGTGTTGCGCATACTAAAGCTACAGGATAGGCCCTGGAGGTGATCTCTGAGTACGGCGCTGCCTTTCTGGATCAGAGCGTGAAGTACAGCATAAGGGCAAGCTTAAACTGGTCAGGGAGGTCCGACCACAGTTAACAGTTACAGCACCACACGAGCCAAGCAACTTTTCTATCCGGTCGTGTAGGAGGGTGACTGAGATCAAGTGATAGAACAGTGTTGTTAACACCTCAGTTTGCTCATCAGCGATGCTCCCCACTGTAAATAGGGCAAGATGGGATGAATTCCATAGGAAAATGTGGTTTGCAATTAAGTTGTACAGTTTGAAATGGGTTTATAGCTAGATCTTCTGGATTCCCCTGTTCTTAAGGAATGGTACTAACCAGCTAAGCATGTGATGAGAGAAAACAAGACGGGTCTTTCCCTGGAACTGGTGTGGGAACCATTATTAAAAGCAAGTATAAAGTCATTTTTAATGTAGCCTCCATGTTTAGCAGTTGGATAAAGCTTGCTTCAGGTTCCAGACCACTGGTTTGTGAAGCTCAGTCTTGGTGTCCTCTTAAGGGTCTCTCAAACCCTGTTGGAGAACCTGCAATCTGATGAAGTGGCAGATCGCCACAGGAAGTGAAGTATTGCAGCTGTGTACTGACTGACTAGCTTTTGTAACAGTCTGGCTGGTGTAGCTGGTAGCACTATGGCGTAGTTAATGAGCTTGGCGCTGTAGAAGAGGGCTGGTGAGTTGTGACTGGAGCTGAGGCAGACGGCTCCATAGCTTAGCGAAGTGAGTGCTGTAGTGGAAGACTGGTGAGCTCTTCTGCAAACAGTGGCATGCAGGGAAGATGGATCCCAGCTAGCTAGCGGTTGTAGGCTTTAATAGGTTTAGTAACTCAGTGTTTAGAAAGTAATGGGGAAATGCCATGCCAAGTATGGCTCCAGTGCATCCTCAAGTCTTGATTTTGGACTCTCTGTATCTTTGTGTGTTTGCCATTTAGACCGTTGGCTTGTGAAGCTCAATTAGTGGATAATTCCTAAGCTGGTAGTTTTATGGTGTCCTCTTAAGGGTCTTTCAAACCTGTGATATTACTTGATTATTTATAAATATATATATTGATTTTGAAATGACATCCTAATGAGTTAATTACCATATTGCGTAATTTGTCATTTTGTTGCTTGGTGTTTCTCTAGTCATGTAGTGTTTTCGTATTATGCCAAGTATATTTAATAAAAAAAAAAAAAAAAGGAAGGTTAAAGTCATGTTAAAATTAACCATGTGCTCTACAATGTTGGGAGCTTGTTGACCATTGGAAGCACTGAAATCACACCTAGGGCTTTGCTCTGTGAAATGTAGCCAGTGGGCACTAACCTAGGTCAAATAGCCTAAAGGGGCTTAAGTAGGCTGGCTGACTGACTAGCTCCTTTAGCTTAGCTGGAGGTGGCGAGACTAATGGCTGTAGCAGGCAACCAGCGAACCATAATGGGGGCGGGGGGGCAAAGCACACAGCATAGGGGCAGAGCTCTGTGTAGGGTCCTCTATTTACTAATGTAATGCTGCCTGTAGACGAGGGCTGGTGAGGTGTGACTGGAGGAGACGGTGGGTGGCGAGTGGCAAATCACCATGCAAGGTGAAATACTGCAGCTGTGCACTGACCTAGCTATTGTGGCAGGCTGACTGGTGTAGCTGGTCATGCTTTAGATTAGCTGAGTTAATGAGCTTGGCGCTGAGAAGAGGGCTGATGAGTTGTGACTGGAGCCGAGGCAGCTCTGTAGCTTACCTGATGTTAGCGAAATGAGGGCTGTAGTGGAAGTCTGGCAAGCTGTTCTCAAACAGTGGCATCCAGGGAGGGTGCATGTACGGGTGCAGCTATCTAGCAATTGTAGGCTGTAATGAGTTAGTAGCTCACAATGTTTAGAGCGTAATAGGGGAACTGCCACGTCAAGTATGGCCACAGTTCATCACAATGCCTTGAGTTGTAGGTGGTGTAGAGGTTGAAGTTCATTTTCACACACTACTCGTGGAAATTGACTGTAACAACGTATTTCGCTTGGCATCAGTGTAGTACTACTAGGGTGTCCACGCTTCCAGTCTTGGACCGTACTGTCCGTTTGTTCAACCACCAGTCCTCCATCGGGCGCAATACCTGAACGGATGCCTGTTAGTCCTCTTTTTCGGATGAACTACTTCATGTGCATTCAGGACATGCCTTGCATTTAACTGGTTTTACAAGGTCATGTGACCTCGCTCACCTACCAGCTAACTGCAGGTCAGTCCTCCTTATGCTAGTCAAATAGTAGTTAGCTAATTAGCTCCTGTCTGACTCATGAATGTCATCCATAGGTTAGGTTATGTTTAATTCTGTTCTAGTAGACTTATGATGTCCTCCTTTTGGGGGTTATGGAAATGGCCACCCTGACCTCTACAGTACAGCCTGGCTTCACAGGCTGGGCCAGTAACATTAACTGAGGTGACTTGTCGTTTGTCTGAAGACCTGCTGTCTTTCTCTGTATGAATTTTAAGCTGCATATGATCTACTGTGGCTTTCTGTGGTCTCCATCTGTCTTTAAATGAATGGTGCCAACACAGTGTGGCACGCCGTGACACTGAGGGATTGAACAGTGCTTGGAGTCACTAAGCACTGGTTTAGATTTAGGATTATATCAGGATTAATCCACGTTCCAGCTCTAAATGGGATATGCCCATTTGAATAGGAAATCTTGAAGAATTGGTTTAATGCCCTTGAAAATGTGTGCAAATATGAATTGTCTTGAATTGTCAGAATGCCTCATCCTGCTTGGTTTCCATAAGGTAATCAAATATCTTTCATCTTCACAGACACCTGAAGCCTTTATGCATCCCATCTTTGGATGGGTACCATGAATTGTGAAGAACCGGGTATGGAGAGGGCAGTTCTCTCCTGGTCAAGGTTTGCTGCAGCCGGCCAAACTGCCCTCAAGGAGGCCCTGAAGGTCTTCAATCCCATATCCAAGGATCTGTCGGACACAGAGAGACAAATGGTGTCCTTTCTTCAGGAGCTGAAAGACGAAGGCCATAAGCCTGTGGTGCTAAGGAGCAAAGACGTATACGGATACAGGTCTTGCACGACGCGACCTCTCGCGTCGGATATCGGCAGTAGGGTTCAGAGAGTGCAAAAGCCTTGCAAGAAGCGAGGGCGAAAGCCGCCGTCGAGAAACAAGGAGGCCAGCTACACGTTTCTCAGCACAGCAGCCAAGGCCATCCTCCAAAACCAGCCCAAGATTCTACTGACCAATCTCTCGGTGGACACCCTCAAGCAGACTGTTCTATCAAAACCAGCAGTGCCGACTGAAACCTCTGTCCAAGCACAGCAGTGCCTGAAATTAACAAACATAAAGGGCCTGACCGGAGGACATACCGCAAGGCTACAAATTCACTTTGGTGTGGACTCTCAAAACGCAGTCAACCCCAGCATCCAGTGCCCACCAACTCTCTCTGGGATACCTCACTCTCCTTCAGAGAACAGCGACCGAACGTCAAGCGTTGTTGCTTTGGACAATAAAAGAGGTTTATCCTGTCCGGTCAAAGTGGATGATGCCCTCATTGGAGACTCTGCCCCATTTGTATGTCAGAACGGTATCCTGAACGAGGGTACCAAAAAGGTCCAAATGATATCTGTTGAGCCTGACGTGATGAGCAACGGCTTCAACTGTGCGGACAGTGATTCAGTGAGGAGGCTAAACGTCCAGGGTTTAGGCTGGTCTCAGCCGTCGCTCGTCACGAACGGCCAGGACGTGTCTAGACTGAACGGCAACGGGCTTCAGTGGAAAGTCATCAAAGTGGATGAGTCTGTCACTGATGAGGAGGTGAGGAAAGAGGCTCAGAAAATTTTGAGAGTTAATTTATCACCTGTGATACAGATTCAGCCGCTTTTACACTCTACATAGACTAGAGCGATCAAAAGGGACTTTTGTACCCACATATACAGTTAGGTTTTCTTATATTGAGGTGTTACTTGGATCGAAACGTAAATATCTGAGTCTGGATGGAAGTCTTCTCCCCCGATTATGCATTGTACACAAGTGTGAGTGACCTCAGTGATCCAAAGAGGGAAATTAGGCTGTATTTCTATTTTTGTTTTTGTTTTCCCCTTACATAAACATGTCTTTTGCTTTCTTTTATCCAGTGTTTGTTTTTTTTTGTTTTGTTTTGTTTTTTTTGTTTGTATTTTTTTGCCCTGAATTTTGAGGAAATAAACTGAAGGATTTAAAGCATATGTTGTCACTATGCAGCGTTCCTACAACTTTTTTGTTTCCATTATCTTTATAATTATTATTCTTATTTTTATTGTTTTTGGGAACAGAGTGTTTGAGAACCTGAAGTTTCTAGAGTGACTACTGTTTGGAGAGTCGATGTGTTTTTTATTTTATTTTATTTTTTTTGATGGTTCTGTTTGAATTTATAATTATTTTTTTATTATTAATGATTTTGGACATCCGTGGCTATTTTTGTTTATTTTTAAATAGCCCCTCGCTTTCCCGTGTGAGAGTCTGTAGGCATAGAGTGCATGTTCTTTATTTTATTTAAGGTTTCAAAGGTGCAAGGGGTTCATTTACGTGTGATAAACAAGTGACATCGCCAAGGTAGTACATTGAATATCCAGCCCATCACTGCAGGCCTCTGGTCCAGCACAACATGGTAACTACTGGCAGAATTGGCCTTAAAGTGGAATTCCACCATGTGTCCTGTAATTGGGGTGTAAACATTTAGGCACTTAGATGGCTTGCTGCAAAATGGTTCATGGTAGAGAAACTTGGCTGGCTTTTCTGTACAGTGGTGGTGATGGGAACCAGGGGTCTCCATGTCTATTAGCACAGATGGAACCATTTCATTTACTATCAGAATCATCAGTGCACCCACACTGCTGTCAGAAATCTCACATCTCCAAAACGCTTCCCAGTTGTTGCCCGGCCCACTAATACCTAGACATGAACCCAATTTGAGGGTCTGTGTGACCCCCTCCATTGTAGTGTTCTCTCTATGGATTGTCCCCGCACCCTCCAGCAGCTGTGGGATGCACTACCATCAGCATGACTCCAGATACCTGGGACAACCTACCTGAACCTTATTTACTCCTAGCTCGTCTAGCTGCTGTCCGTGCTGCACACCACAGAGGGTACTCTGGATATTATAGACACCATGTCTCTCGACTGTGTATTTGGATGTTTTGTCTGTCTGACTTTTAAGGCACCAGAAATCTCGAATTTGTCTCAATCATAAATTGGCACAAATAGAGCCAGTTTATTTACTATCCGGAGTCACCAGGCAACCTCCGCCCAAGTTTCTATATGGCTCTATTCATTATGATATTTACACGCACTGTAAATTAATTGGATCTCTGGAACTGGAAACCGATAGCAGCGATGATGGTACATTATTGGTAAACCCGAAACAGCAGGTTCTCCTCTTCCTCTCTGCCATGATTGGGTAAATAATAGATGCTTCAGCACCAAACCGGGTCTCCGAGACCTAATCACTTCCTGTAATGACCGAGACGGAGCTCTGAGAGGAAGCTTTTAGACGAGTTAAATGTGTCGGATGTCTGGTCCCCATCACCCCCACTGTGAGCAACTGGTAATTCTTTCCAATCAACCTACTCTAAACGACTTGCGCGTTTGTGGATGAATTCTGCAGGAATGAAGGAAAGTTTGGCGGAATTCCCCTTTAAATTAGCGGTGTTCGGAACAGACTGTCACACTAACAGTCCTTCATGTTTATGTTGAGTGTGGAATGCAGTTATGTAACGTTCTGGTTACATACTGTGCCGGCGGTGAACCGACTGGAAAAGCGAGACTCTCTCTGAGCTCTAGGATAACTGTTCCTACACGTTTCGTCTGCTGTATTTCTTACGTGGTGTAACTGACACCTGTCTGTCCTTAGGCATCAGATGTAGCTCTGGGTAGGGTGGGAGGTAGTTAAGGGTGAGTGGGGGGAGCATAATGGCTGTAATCTGTCTGACCCCTTGCACCTTTTAATGTCTGTAGATTGGGATCACTGTTAGAATAATTGAATTAGCAAGTGAAAGAAATGGCCTTACTCTGTCTTGAGAGCATGGAAACGATGTGCTTTTCATTCTTTCTCTTTCCAGCAATTTGGGGAGGGCTGTGTATGTGTTTATTTTATTTATATATATATATTTTTTGCCCCACCCCCTTTTTTATTTGTATGTGCCAACACTGGTATATTGGTGCTTAACAATTACAAATGCTGCCACTAGCTTTTCCCACATATTTGTTTGGAATTGATTGAACATGGGAAAAATCCGGGCTATGACTGCGTCAGCATATCAGCCAACACTTTAAAGTTCTCCAATGCGAGTGTAGCCTTTTATTTATTTATTTTTTTAACGCAGTCAAGTCACATTATTATGACCAAGTAGGGAAGTCATGCCATGACCAGCTTTTTCATTCTCTAAAAGACACTCTCAACTGACTGATGAATCCATCCTGGCACATCACATACACCCATACACGCTTATTGTCTTCCCTGGGGCCGAATGGGATCTTCCAGCAAGACGATGCCCCATACCACACAACTTAGAAATGTCCCACGTTGGTTGGAAGAGCTTGAGCCAGACCTCCCGTACTACCCTGGCCTCTCTAGATCCCCAGACTTGAACCCGGTTGAGCATCTGCGAGACCACCTTCACCTTCATCATGTTCACTCTATGGGTCTTCCCCCTGCACCCTCCAGCAGCTGTGGGATGCACTGCAGTCAGTCTTACTGAGTCACTCCCAGCCTGCCTGTGCTGCACACCATGGCGCTGACTCTGGATATTAGCTGGTGGTCATCATAACGTGACTCGACTGCGTATCTGGATGTTTTGTCTAATGTCTGACTTTTAGGTCACCAGAAATCCCAGCCGATATCGCAGTTCAGCCAAAACGACAGTTTGAAATTGTTTCAGCAGTTCTGTTCGTCTAATGGTTCTTCTCTATACTATACATAGTTTGTGTCCATGTTGCCAGACATGCTAGATTTACTAACCCATTTTCCAAGTGCGGTCCGTTTCTGAAAATGGCTGAAAGTACTTTTTTTTTTTCAGTTATATATACATATGTATAATTTAATTTTAATTTAATTTTTTTAGCAGTTTAGTTTGATTCTGTACACTATACATAGCTAGATGGGCTTAGATATGGATGTATTGTTCAAGACTATTGCAGCATAGATGTCAGCGACCATCTTTTTGGATTGTTTCTGATCTTAATTTAAGTGTAATTAAAGGAAAATTAATGACATTGTCTTTGTGCACAGCTGAACCCTTTCAAATAAGCCATCGGCGGGCCCTCCACACATCGGATCATTATTGGACTGGTGGTTTTTTGGGGGAGGTACGTTACATCTGAAACTGCAGACCTGCTGTCGTAAAATCCTTTTTTTTTTTCTTTTTTTTTTTTCTCTTTTTTCTCTCTTTTTTTTTTTTTTTTTTTTTTTTTTTTCAGCCCTCTTTCAGTCTGCTGCAGTAACGATTCAAATACAGCTTGATATCGGCCTACTCAGACGTTCAATACAGACTTCATCTTTTTTGTTACCAAGCCGTCGCTCGTCTGTCATGCAGTTGAATCTGTGACCTTGAAAGCTGTAAATGTCAGTGTTGTATCTTTAGTTAATATTAAGAAGTTGTGAAATAAAGTGTTTAAAAACGGTCGTCTCCATTTCCTGGTCTGCTTTGGTGTTTCTGAAGATGTGTTTCGGTGCAGGAGCCAGTCATAGCTGCACCTCTCTGGCTGCTATTAATATTTGCATAGGTTTCTATTTGAAACGTTGATCAACTGTACTCTATGTTCTGGTATTGGGGGATGGGGAATGTCTAAACCTAAGCCACTTGGTGGCTTCACAAAGGCACCTCGGGAGCCAGTAGGTCACCCAGGGTGTGGAACGTTAGGTGCAGTATACACTCACTGAGCTCCTTATTAGGTTTCTATACTCGTCCATTCTGCCAGCTCCACTAACCATATAGGAGCACTCTGTAGTTCTACACCTGCAGACTGTACTCCATCTGTTTCTCTATATACTGTTCCTCAGTGGTCTGGACTCCCACTGGACCACCACAGAGCAGGTATTATGTGGATGGTGGGTCATTCTCACCACCTTTATTCGACTCCTCCGCTCCAAAGTAAACAAGTAGCATAAAGGTGCACTGCTAATGTTAGCATTAACGAACTTCTATGCGTATGGTGTTGTGGTTATTTTATTTTTATCATTATTATTCCTAAAATTAGACTCTATACATCACAACATACCAAATTCTAACCCCTGTGTCATGATTCATATCTTATCGTATGGTTCCTAGGCAGGTTCTTGGAAATCCACAGCCCTGCTAACCACCAAGCGAGACACCCTAGCAGGTATGACTAAGCCAGCAGGAATGGCTGTTTGTTTTATTGAGCTGTGGACAAGATGGGGATAGTCTACACCAGTGTTTCGCAACCCTGCTCCTGGAGACACCCTGCTCTGTGTGTGTTAGTGGACTCCCTGCTCTAACACGCCCCCTGCACCTCGGAAAGGGCTTGTTAATGAGCTGATAAGTTGAATCGGGTGTGTTGGGAGCAGCAGGGAACGCACCCCAACGTGCAGGGCAGGGTTGAAAAGCACTGGTCTACACCACCAGCTGTGCCTTAGTCACGTTTGCTGGAGGGATGTCAGTCACGCATGCTCATCAGAATGCTAAGCTATGCCCTGATCAGCCTTTTTTTTTTTTTTTTTTTTTTTTTTTTTTAAATTGTCCATGGTTTTAATTCTGATTTGCTGGATAATAAATAAAACACAGTATACTTTTGGCTCCAGCCTTCTGCTTTTGAGCAAGGCTTTGCCACAGCACCCGTCCTTGCACTGGAGTATAATTTGTCTGTACTTTCTCCACCCCGCCTGATTATACCTTATGTCTCTGAGGTGTTTTGGGCCTAAAAGCTTTACTGTAGGGGGAAAAAGAAACTGCCTGTGGTAGCGTCTGTCGCAGCTATCTAGATGTAAACCACATGCTTTGTTTTTGTGGTTTTGAAAAGAGTCCGGTATACCAGACAAGCAGAACACCATTTTAAACACTTCTCAAGGAACATGCATCAAGTACTGAAGCTTTGCAACATCTGTGATCTCCTCAAAACCCCCGCAACCGTCCGGTTGTGTTCAACTGTAAGGAATTGATTATACTTGGGTCAAATTGGCCCAGTGCATGTTTACCCATCGGAAAGTAGTGAAAATATATTTGAAGAGATTGGCATAATATGGACCTCAATTATTCATTCATCTTCTGGGCTGCTTGTCCTTTGGTCATGCCAGCCAGTCAGCCAGTCCCTGCTCTCATTGGGCAGAAGGCAGGAAACACCCTGGACAGGCCACCAGTCCATCACTGGGCAGATGCACCTCACATAATACCAGTTTAATCAAGATGTAGTGTAAAGGGGGCAGATTGTTCTGGGGCAATCCAGGAAACATAAACAACCACCACAGGTGTGGATCATTGTCATGGCACACTGTGGGGACCAAACCCTGCTCACACATTCATCAACAGAACAGCTGCACCTAGAAGGAAGTGTGGGGTGATCAGTATGATTTGCTTACCCAACATGCCAGGCGTCTCGGTATGGAGCTGTAGAGGTTCCTAATGGTGTCCTATGATAATCCATCCCATGCAGCTTAAATATTCTCACACAGTTCCTGCAGATGGTGCGGTAGGGGTGAAGGTGGAGCGACACCAGGCCTTCTGGACGTGTAACAACGAGTCGTTCATCTCGGTGCTGACCACGGTGCCTCCACACACGGATTCGTTGGGCGTCTCCACCAAGACTAAAGCGGGACTCGTCACTGAAGATGACCCGCTGCCATTCTGAGTCACTCCATGACAGTCTGGTACGACACCACTGCAGTCTTTGGTTGATGTTGACGTGGTGTTAAGGACAGTCGTGGTAACGGTCTGTGTGCATGTAGTCCTGCATGGTGCAGCTGTCTGCCAATGTGCTGCACTAACAGGATGACTCATGGAGGCGTCACTGCGTGCTATATGCCCACAGTCGTGGCTGTTGAGTCAGTCAGATACAGCGTTAAGGCCCGCCCTTGCTTACATCACATGTGCGCCCAGGTGTTGTGAGGTCACAATATTAATCATTCATTTTCCAAGGAAGGTTAAGGTAGGTCTATTTTGGGTAAGTCTCCAGAAAATGAATGAAGGTCTTAGTAAAGCCCCACAATTCAGAGAGGTAAATGTGTTTGGGAGGGATTAGGCATGGCATCAAGTCTGAGAAGAAAACCAATTCTGCTCTATAATTGATATTAACCTGTTGTAGCCTCTGTTCTCTCTACTAGGTCAAACTGACCCAAACATTACGTGTGCGCTGTAAACATGGCGGGGCGCTGCAAGCATGGGAAATTAATCACTTTCCATTTACATGTTCATCACACTAATTAAACCCAGCGGAAAAGCTTTCATGCTTCAAAGAAACCGCAACTGTTTTCCTGTATTTTTGGACTTTGAAACGGGTCAAAGGGTTACAAGCTATGAATAACCGTAGAGTGGTTCTCTAGTGCACCAATATTGGATGGCTCAGTAATATACACTGTAATATTTTCCGAAAAATCAACCTAGCCAAAGTTTAGGTGGTCCCAGATCCAGTAAGTGTGTGTACGTACGCTCATCAACAGAACAGCTGTACCCAGAAAGGATCAACCGACAGGGATGAAACTTGGTGGGTGGGTTTCACATCATAAGGCATGCAAAGGATTCAAGTTTCGTTCTCAGCCGCGCATGTGATGTAAGCGAGGACGGATGTTTTCCTTGTACCTGACTGACCCAACAGACATGATTGGAGACGTTCAGTGAGCCGCGATTCCTCCATGAGTCGTCCTGTTAGTGTCAGCACTGCAGTGGTGTCGTGCCAGACTGTCATGGAGTGACTCAGAACGGCAGCGGGTCATCTTCAGTGACGAGTCCCGCTTTAGTCTTGGTGGAGACGCCCAACGAATCCGTGAGTGGAGGCACCGTGGTCAGCACCGAGATGAACGGATTGTTGTCTCACGTCCAGAAGACCTGGTGTCCCTCCACCTCCACCCCTACCGCACTATCTGCAGGAACAGTGTGAGGGTGTTCAAGCTGCATGGGACGGATTATCACAGGACACCATTAGGAACCTCTACAGCTCCATACCGAGACGTCTGGTATGTTGGGTTAGCAAACACGGCGGCCCGACGCCATACTGAGAGACAGACTTCTGTATGTGTAGCTCAATAAATATTGATCATATCAGTCTAAATTTATCATCAGTTATTGATCCTGGTCACCTTTATCTTCTTTCCCAACGCCACCGCACTACCACACCTCCTTCTGGGTGCAGCTATTCCTTTGATGATCTGTGAGTTTGTGATCTTGGCTCTTTGCCCTACAAAGTTTAATAAGCTGGAAGTTTATAGTGTGGTGTAATTATCAATCAGCAGTGATGAGGCCAGCTGAGGAGAACAGCTGTGGCTTATGATGATTGTGAAGACACCAAGAATAAATTCCCTGAGAGAAGGGGCGCACAAGGACAAGCTCATAGTTCAGGGACACCTGCTCATCCAGTGGTCCTTCAGATATATAGGGTGATAACCCAGTAACCGCCTCTACTCTACAGTAAGGTTTAGTTCATTACCACAGTTTTGCTCAAGCTGATACAAGACCTTAAAGCAAGTTACTGAACTAAAGAAGCAGACTTTGGACCAGCATGTCATTGCTGATCTACTGCGTCTGGGGTAAATTTGATTTCTGGCTTATGTATTGTTATTATATCACCTAACCTAATTTTTCTCCAAGTCATTTTGGGACATTTCGGTACGTTCATCATGAAACTTACCTGCAATATAAAGAGAAACCGGCATATTCAAAGGATGACTATCTATCTATCTATCTATCTATCTATCTAGCTGGCTAGATTTAGCTTAGGTGGCTAATAAGTACTTGCTGTACTCAAGTAATTCTATCTATCTATCTATCTATCTGTCTGTCTGTCTGTCTATCTATCCATCTATCTATCAAGATGGCTAGCTTTAGCTTAGGTGGCTAATAACAAAGTACTTCAGTAAGTACTTGCTGTACTCAAGTAATTCTTTCTTTCTATCTATCTATCTATCTATCTATCTATCCAGCTGGCTAGATTTAGCTTCGGTGGCTAATAAGTACTTGCTGTACTCAAGTAATTCTATCTGTCTGTCTGTCTATCCATCTATCTATCAAGCTGGCTAGCTTTAGCTTAGGTGGCTAATAACAAAGTACTTCAGTAAGTACTTGCTGTACTCAAGTAATTCTATCTATCTTTATTTATTTATTTATTTATTTATTTATTTATTTATTTATTTCCATCCGGCGATCTATTCGGGCACCTAATGAAGCGCTAATTGGGTAGCGGGTAGCGAAGTGAATCTGTGATTGGCTACTTACAGGCCCCAGCTGAGCGCGCGGGTAACATGAACAAAGATGGCGACAGCGTTGACTGGGTGCTCGTGTAGAGGATGCCTCTTATAAGCCCTGCGTCCATGGTCTTCCTCAGTGCCGCGGTGTCGTTAGTTCTGTGGACCTGGTGCTGACAGCGGTGCTGTGCTGCTAAAACCGTCACAAGCTCGGGGGAGACGCCAAAACGTGACACCTGACGTCATTACAGGACCGCAGGTAGGAGGTGTTCAGGTCCAGTAAGCATGTGATGCCCGCCGGGGCAGTGTGTTCACCCCTGTCTGGTTCTAATGCGGCGGTTTAAGAGAAGATAAGATAACCCTTTATTGATCCCACAGTGGGGAAATTTGCAACGTTACAGCAGCACAGAGGAAAGAACAGAAGTGTCAGGAAACATACAAATAAGAAATAAGATCTATAGTAAAAAAGTACAGAGAAATATAAATAAAATACTAAAAATTTTAATCCAGAAGACAGTTTCTGCTCTGGACAGGAGGTGTGTCTGTGGTGAGTGGGCGTGTGATTTGTTGTGAAGGTTCTCCAGAGCTGGCCGTGTTTGTGAATCCTGATTGGTTGTTATTTTGTATCAGTGTTGATGTGATGGAGTATGTAGCTTGGCTGTGCTGCTGTAATAGTCTATAGCCTGATAACGATGACATTGCAGGACTGTGGGTGTGGTGTGGTTTGGGCAGGCTGGTCTAGAATTAGTATTCTAATGGTTTACATACCACAACTCTACTATAGTAACACTAGAGGGACCACACTGCTGTAGTAGTCTATAAATAGTGTATATAATCTGAGTCTATAATCGGGGGTCTGGTCCAGTTGTTTGTTTGTTTGTTTGTTTAGTGTTACTATAGTAGTGTTTGAGTATTCACAGTGACCACACTGTAGTGGTCTGATGTAATGACATTGCAGGACATCAGTGGGGTGGGTGGTTGGGTGAAAGGGGTTCTGGTCCAGTATTTTGTTTTTGTTTGTTTGTTTGTTTGTTTGTTTACTGTTACTATAGTGGTGTTTGAGTATGTAGAGTGACCACTCTGCTGTGATGGTCTATAGCCTGACGTCATCATATTGCAGGGCGTTAGGGGTGTGGGGGTGGTTTGAGTTGGGGGGGGGGGCGGGGTTCTGGTCCAGTATTCTGATTGTTTGTTTGTTTGTTTGTTTGTTTGTTTGTTTGTTTGTTTGTTTGTTTGTTTGTTTGTTTACTGTTACTATAGTAGTGTTTGAGTATGTAGAGTGACCACTCTGCTGTGACAGCCTATAGCCTGACGTCATCATATTGCAGGGCATTGGGGGGGGGGTTCTGGTCCAGTATTTGGTTTGTTTGTTTGTTTGTTTGTTTGTTTGTTTGTTTGTTTACTGTTACTATAGTAGTGTTTGAGTATGTAGAGTGACCACTCTGCTGTGATGGTCTATAGTCTGACGTCATCATATCGCAGGGCATTAGGGGTGGGGGTGGTTTGGGTTGGGGGGGGGTTCTGGTCCAGTATTCTGTTTGTTTGTTTGTTTGTTTGTTTGTTTGTTTGTTTAGTGTTACTATAGTAGTGTTTGAGTATTCACAGTGACCACACTGTAGTAGTCTGATGTAATGACATTGCAGGACATCAGTGGGGTGGGTGGTTGGGTGAAAGGGGTTCTGGTCCAGTATTTTGTTTGTTTGTTTGTTTGTTTGTTTACTGTTACTATAGTGGTGTTTGAGTATGTAGAGTGACCACTCTGCTGTGATGGTCTATAGCCTGACGTCATCATATTGCAGGGCATTAGGAGTGTGGGGGTGGTTTGAGTTGGGGGGGGGGCGGGGTTCTGGTCCAGTATTCTGATTGTTTGTTTGTTTGTTTGTTTGTTTGTTTGTTTGTTTGTTTACTGTTACTATAGTAGTGTTTGAGTATGTAGAGTGACCACTCTGCTGTGACAGCCTATAGCCTGACGTCATCATATTGCAGGGCATTAGGGGGGGGGGGGGGTTCTGGTCCAGTATTTGGTTTGTTTGTTTGTTTGTTTGTTTACTGTTACTATAGTAGTGTTTGAGTATGTAGAGTGACCACTCTGCTGTGATGGTCTATAGCCTGACGTCATCATATCGCAGGGCATTAGGGGTGGGGGTGGTTTGGGTTGGCGGGGGTTCTGGTCCAGTATTCTGATTGTTTGTTTATTTGTTTGTTTGTTTG
Organism: Prochilodus magdalenae; assembly: GCA_024036415.1. NCBI lineage: Eukaryota > Metazoa > Chordata > Actinopteri > Characiformes > Prochilodontidae > Prochilodus > Prochilodus magdalenae. The sequence continues at coordinate 167,453 of JAMWET010005038.1, read as the reverse complement.
TTTGTTTAGTGTTACTATAGTAGTGTTTGAGGATTCACTGTGACCACACTGTAGTAGTCTGATGTAATGACATTGCAGGACTTCAGTGGGGTGGGTGGTTGGGGCGAAAGGGGTTCTGGTCCAGTATTTTGTTTGTTTGTTTGTTTGTTTGTTTGTTTGTTTACTGTTACTACTATAGTAGTGTTTGAGTATGTAGAGTGACCACTCTGCACTCTGCTGTGATAGCCTATAGCCTGACATCATCATATTGCAGGGCATTAGGCGTGGGAGTGTGGTGGGTGGGTTTGGGGGGGGGGGGGGGGGGGGGGGGGGGGGGGGAGGGGCGGGGGGGGGGTGGGGGGTTCTGGTCCAGTATTCTGATTGTTTTTGTTTGTTTGTTTACTGTTACTATAGTGGTGTTTGAATATGTAGAGTGACCACTCTGCTGTGATGGCCTATAGCCTGACGTCATCATATTTCAGGGCATTAGGGGTGGGAGTGTGGTGGGTGGGTTTGGGGGGGGGGGATTCTGGTCCAGTATTCTGATTGTTTTTGTTTGTTTGTTTGTTTACTGTTACTATAGTAGTGTTTGAGTATGTAGAGTGACCACTCTGCTGTGATGGCCTATAGCCTGACGTCATCATATTTCAGGGCATTAGGGGTGGGGGTGTGGTGGGTGGTTTGGGGGGGGTTCTGGTCCAGTATTTTGTTTTTGTCTGTTTGTTTGTTTACTGTTACTATAGTGGTGTTTGAGTATGTAGAGTGACCACTCTGCTGTGATAGCCTATAGCCTGACGTCATCATATTGCAGGGCATTAGGGGTGTGGGGGTGGTTTGGGTTGGAGGGTGCGGGGTTCTGGTCCAGTATTCTGATTGTTTGTTTGTTTGTTTGTTTGTTTGTTTGTTTACTTTTAGTATAGTAGTGTTTGAGTATGTAGAGTGACCACTCTGCTGTGACAGCCTATAGCCTGACGTCATCATATTGCAGGGCATTAGGGGTGGGGGTGGTTTGGGTTGGGTTGGGGGGGGGGTTCTGGTCCAGTATTTTGTTTGTTTACTGTTACTATAGTAGTGTTTGCGTATGTAGAGTGACCACTCTGCTGTAATACCCTATAGCCTGATGTCATGATATGCCAGGTCATTAGGGGTGGGCCAGTCTCCATAATGTGACCCTTGGTCTGAAAAGTCCCGCTCCGGCCCTGGTCTTACTCAAGGAATTCTTTGATGTGGTGTTTAGTGTTGACCGCTATCCTTAGTACAGATTCCAGCGACGTCCATCTCAAATCCTTCTATAGAAACCCAGAACATGAAACGCGTGTGGGTGCTGTAGATGAGTGCATGTTAGGGGATGACGTATGTAGGTTCAGGATGCATTATGAGTGGTCTGTTTGGTGGATGTGTCCTTCTACACCTAAATGAATGAATAATTAAAAACTGCTTTTACTGTTTTCCCAAACTAACAATACTGTGTATTAAATGATCTGTGGCCAAGGACACGTCAATCAATCAATCAATCATTTGTAGCAGTTTTTACATCTACTGTTCTCAAAGCAGCTTTACAGTAAAGCAGTTTATGAAAAGCGGAGAGGGGAAAAGAAATGGAGTCTGTGTCCAAGTCCCCATTGAGCAAGCCAGCGACGACATCGGAAAAAGAACAGCTCCCTGTGCAAGGAAACCTCCCTAGGAGTAAGAGGAGGAAACCTCGAGAGGAGCCCAGGCTCAAGGGAGGAACCCATCCCCCTCTGGTCGACCCCGGGTGAAGAGAGTGAGACATGGCTAACGAGGTTATATGACCAGATACAATAAAGAAGCTCAGAGCTTGAACACGATTAATCCAGGAGGAAGTGATGTGAAGTTGGAGCCGTCTCCTAGGTTCTCAGTCAGAGTGAGAGATGGAGTTCATGATCAGTGCCAGATGTGGGTGGCTCCACTGTTTAGATTCATCAAAGTCGTTTTTAACGATCTGTGGTTATACCTGAGTCTGTCTGTGTGTGTGTTTGAGAGACAGACAGACAGACAGACAGACAGAGACATGGGAGGGAGAGAGAGAGAGAGAGGGAGAGGGAGAGAGACAGACAGAGACACAAAGAGAGGGAGAGAGACAGACAGACAGAGACACAGAGAGAGAGAGAGAGAGAGAGAGAGAGGGAGACAGACAAGACAGACAGACAGACAGACAGAGAGAGAGGGGGAGACAAAGAGAGAGAGAGAGGGAGAGAGAGAGGGAGACAGACAGACAGAGAGAGAGAGAGGGAGACACAGAGAGAGAGGGAGACAAAGAGAGAGGGAGACAGAGAAAGAGACAGACAGAGAGAGAGGGAGACAAAGAGAGAGGGAGACACAGAGAGAGAGGGAGACAGAGAAAGAGACAGACAGAGAGAGAGGGGGGGGGAGACACAAAGTGAGAGAGAGAGGGAGAAAGAGAGAGAGAGAGGGAGCGAGGGAGACAGACAGACAGACAGACAGACAGACACAGACAGAGAGAGAGAGAGGGAGCGAGGGAGACAGACAGACAGAGAGAGAGAGACAGAGACAGACGGAAAGAGAGAGAGAGTGTGTGAGAGAGAGAGAGAGAGAGAGAGAGAGAGAGAGAGAGAGGGAGCGAGGGAGACAGACAGACAGAGAGAGAGAGAGAGACAGAGACAGACAGAAAGAGGGAGAGAGAGAGAGAGAGAGAGTGTGTGAGAGAGAGAGAGAGAGAGAGAGAGAGAGAGAGAGAGAGAGAGAGAGAGTGAGTGTGTGTGTGTGTGTGTGTGAGAGAGAGAGGGGGAGGGAGGGAGAGAGAGAGAGAGAGAGAGAGTATAATATGATTAATTATGATTAACACTTTATTGTTTTACTGAATCTGCATTATTACTTTAGCCGGTTACGGTGCAGCCCACCGCAGTGCCGGCGCAGTCTCAGGAAGCGCTTATTACATTCCACTTGTTTAGAGGCAAGTAATCTGTGAGCACGCAGAGGAAGTGGTGGTGGGGTGACAGATGGAGACGGACGTGTTTTCTGCTGTGTACTGAATGTGTAGCCGTTAGCCTGTTAGCAGTTAGCGAGTCCTTTGTGCAGCTTTCCTCAGGAAACTGGCTCACAGGTGTAAGAACCACTTGGTTCTACAGTGGAAAGGAGGACTAGAGTCCTGTACCTGTTTAAACGAGGCAGTTATGGACTGGGGTTTAAGGGTTAGGCTTCCTGGTTCGATCCCCTCAACCGTCAGGACGCGACTGAAGTGCCCTTGAACAAGTCACCTAACCCCTAACTGCTCGCCAGGCACTGTGGATAGGCCTGCCCACCGCTCTGGGCAAGTGTGCTCACTCGAGCTGGGGAAACGTGGATGACTGTGTATGCAAACACAAGTGGCATGTGGTTCTACACGGTCGAGTCACATTATGACCACTTCCTGCTTTCGAGAGCTGCAGCGCATGGCTCCTGAAGGAAGTCACGTGTCGTGAGCGGGCTTGGTGGGTATATATGGTGTGCAGTAGGCTGGCAGATCTTGTACACCACCATACATGCTGAACGCCTTCTCCGGGGCGGATGGGATCTTCCAGCTATGGGCGGAAGAGTATAACCAAGACTTCCAAGTACTACCCTGGAACCAGATTCCCCGGAATCTGGTTCAGGAACCCAACTGAGCATCTGTGGGGTGACCTCGGTCATTGTGTCCACTCTAAATAGGATTACTCACCTATGTCAAGAATGCCACCTTTTCAGACGGGTGAAATATAAAATAGACCGGGTGCCGTACTAGTGATGATGGTTCAATGACTTGTGAGGGTGAGCCATGTGGTTGGAAATAGAGAGAGCCTGGGGGCGGGGCGGGGTCTGACTGAGTGTGATATCAATTTCATGCTGTGACAGCACATCGTAAGTAATCGGTACATATCGGGGTCCCATATGGGAGCGCAACATTTAACAAAGGGACGAATTCCGTATTTAGAACAAGGACAGGTGGACCACCCCAATCCTTACCTCCTACATTTGAAGGACGACTAGTGTATCTTATTCACACACGCTCCAGCAGCGGTGGGGTTGCACCGCAGTCAGCATGGCTCCGGATACCTGTGACGGCCTACCAGGAGCTTACTGAGTCACTCCCAGCCCGTCTGTGCTGCACATGGTGGTTACTCTGGAAATTAGCTGGTGGTCATAATAATGTGACCCGACTGTGTAAATCTAGTGCCAGCTATTAAATAATCAATGCTAATTACAGAGTGTTGTTGCCACGGCGAGAGGTACCATGTAAACAGTTTTCCTTTGTTCCTGGAATGCTTGGACCCCTACATCGCTGCGCTCCGTGACATGTGGCAGTGCTGATGTTGCCCTTTCGCTGTGAGCGGCCTACCCAAGCATTCGTAATGAGGCTGTCTCCTTGAAGAGTCCAGGCTGCATGTAGACCTCCAGATTAGTGCTTTGTTCGCCGTCTAACATGCTTAAGGAGCTGGAGCTGGTGCAGCATGTGCGCGTCGGCCCTTTCATCACACACCAGGACGTTACTGGAGCATACGGGGTGTGATTATCACGCTTGTGTGAACCATAAGCTCTTTGTACTGCTGCTCAGACATTTAGCTCAGCGATATTCATTGAGCCGCCGTTCCAGTGCTTTGTGGAAGAAGGGATTGGGGGGGGGGGATGGGAGATGCGGGTGAGAACCGAAGAGGAAAGCCAAACAGAATTTATTGGCTTCTAGAGTGCCTCTGGGTCCTAGAGCCTGAGGAGTTCCTTCCGAAGCTTTGTCCCATAAAGCTTTGGGCACTAGAAAGCAGGTCTGAAGATGGATGGGTCTGAATCTGAATGTCTGGGTGTTCTGGTGTTTGGACACCGCACCCTGGTGTGGAAGTGTTAATTAGGATTATCGTTAGTGAGTGATCTGTTGGTGTTTAATGGTGGGCTTGTTCGGTGCGGTTTTGCTCTATTGATTATAGTGTAAAGCTGGTTGACGCAGTTGGTGTCCCCGCGTGGTGTCCCCGCGTGGTGTCCCCGCGTGGTGTCCCCGCAGCTGGTCTCCCCGCAGCTGGTCTCCCCGCAGCTGGTCTCCCCGCAGCTGGTGTCCCCGGTTCCTGTGTTATTCTGTATGGTTACTATGTCATTGCTAAGATCATGTGGCTGCTGTTGTGCGTTTTTCGGTTGCTATGGTGTTAAGTGATTGCTGTCATTTTTAGGTGGTTGCTAGGATGTTGCTATGCAGTTGATAAGGAATCCAAAGTGGTTGCCATAGTGTTTAAGGTGGTTGCTGTGGTGTCTTGCATGGTTGTTAGGGTGTTCGTAGGTGGTTACCATGGTATCTATGATAACAGGGTGTTTCTAGGTAACAGCCACGGTATAGCTGGTAGTTGATAGGATGTTGCTATGTGGTTGTTGTGAGAGTGTTGCTATTCGATTATGGTGGGGACGGCTAGTGGGGTGTCTTTAGGTGGCTGCTGTGGAATCTCTGGTAGTTGCTAGGGTGATGCTCTACTGTTATGGTGGTGGAGGCTACTAGGGTATTTTTAGGTGGTTGCTATGGAATCTCCAGTAGTTGCTAGGGTGTTTTTAGCTGGTTTCAATGGCATCTTTGGTAGTTGTGAAGATGTTGCATTGTGGTTGATATGGAGGTGGTTCCTAGGGTGTTTTAATGTGGGTTGCTATGGGATGTCTGGTAGTTGTGAGGGTGTTCCAGTGTGATTGTTATGGTGGTAGAAGCTCATAGGGTATTTTTAGGTGGTTGCTATGGAATCTCTGGTAGTTGCTAGGGTTTTGATATGTTGTTGTTATAGAGGAAGTTGCTAGGGTGTTTTTAAGGTGTTTCAAAAGGTTGCTAGGGTGTTTTTAGCTGGTTTCAGTGGCATCTCTGGTAGTTTTGAGGATGTTGCATTGTGGTTGATATGGAAGTGGTTCCTAGGGTGTTTTAATGTGGGTTGCTATGGCATGTCTGGTAGTTGCTAGGGTGTTGCTATGTGGTTGTTATAGAGGATGCGGCTAGGGTGTTTTTAGATGGTTTCTATGGTATCTCTGGTAGTTACGAGGGTGTTGAGACAGATTGGCCCGCATCCCTCTTAATCGGTCACATTGCGAGGCTGGTGCCAAATCAATCACTAATGCAAGCCTGTTTAAATGAATGAGTGAACCTCATTTCTACAGACCACACCTACATAATAAAGCCCAAGCTGAATCTGCAGGATGGACAATCTACCACCGTCCGTCCTCTGCTAGACACAACCGTTCAGTGGAAACACAGCGACTGCCTGCACGATTGATTTCCAGCTCGCTCTCAAATGTACAGCGTGACCTAGTCGCGTAGAACAGACCTGCCTAATGACGGTTCTCTCAGAGAAGCTCATTTCAGCACTGAAGATAAAGCAATAAGCCAAGATGAGATACACCGTGTTAATAAATAATTCAGCCCATTATTAATTATAACGGCAGTAAACAGTTCAACCCCCAAGGCATCGTAACCATAGGATGAGGTTGTCAAGCAGCTGAGCAGTCAAAGAGTACCTAATGAAGAGCGCAGCGGTTTTTAATTACTTCCAGCGTTCGTTCAGAATTCCCAAACAGAAATCTGTTTAGCGTCGCATATGGACATGTATACCCTCATCATTAAAGTAATGGCTCCGCCCAGAAGGAGGTGTGGGAGTGCGGTGCTGTTGGGAAGGAAGATAAAGGTGACCAGGATCAATAACTGATGATACATTTAGACTGATATGATCAATATTTATTGAGCTACACATACAGAAGTCTGTCTCTCAGTATGGCGTCGGGCCGCCATGTTTGCTAACCCAACACGCCAGACGTCTCGGTATGGAGCTGTAGAGGTTCCTGATGGTGTCCTGTGATAATCCATCCCATGCAGCTTGAACATCCTCACACAGTTCCTGCAGATGGTGCGGTAGGGTGGAGGTGGAGGGACACCAGGCCTTCTGGATGTGTGATGACAAACCGTTCATCTTGGTGCTGACCACGGTGCCTCCACACACGGACTCGTTGGGCGTCTCCACCAAGACTAAAGCGGGACTCGTCACTGAAGATGATCCGCTGCCATTCTGAGTCACTCCATGACAGTCTGGTACGACACCACTGCAGTCTTTGGTGACGGTGACGTGGTGTTAAGGACAGTCGTGGTAACGGTCTGTGTGCATGTAGTCCTGCGTGGTGCAGCCGTCTGCCGATGGTGCTGCACTAACTGCTTGCTGAATGTCTGCAGTCATGGTTGTTGGGTCGGTCAGGTACAGCGATAAGGTTTTATTAGTGTGTGCTGTATTTTAATTATTTGGCAATTACTTTGAACGTGGCTGTGCTAATTAGCTCTCAGATCTCTAGTTTATAATCATTAAGATTTCAATTGTATAAATACAGAATTAAATTAATGTCTATTAAACCACCTTTAGGCATTTCCTGGTACATAGGCAGACAGCATGTACTCAAAATGACGGCCGAAGAAAGACTTCATCCCCCATAATTCCTCTGTAATCATCAATACAGCTGGCCGTTTGGCTTAATCTGGCTGGATCCACTTCTTAAAGGGAATTAACTACAGCGTGAGGAGAGAGACAAACCCATCTGCACGGTGGGAGCTGGTTTGACTGGCAAAGACTTGTTTCGAGTGAACAGTGTCTCTATCTATCTATCTATCTATCTATCTATGTGCACACACATCATCAAAAGAATAGTTGCACAGATAGCTGGCTGAAACTTGGTGTTTGATGTTGTAAGATGTAAATGATCCAAGTGCATGTGACATAATCACGGATGGGCCTTATCGCTGTACCTGACTGACCCAACAGCCACGATTGCGGACATATAGCGAGGAGTGATGTCATCCTGTTAGTGCCAGCACCATTGGTTGGCAGACGGCTGCACCACACAGGACTACATGCACACAGACCATTACCACGCCTGTCCCTAACACCACGTCACCAAAGACTGCAGTGGTGTCGTACCAGACTGTCATGGAGTGACTCAGAATGGCAGCGGGTCATCTTCAGTGACGAGTCCCGCTTTAGTCTTGGTGGAGACGCCCAACGAACCCGTGTGTGGAGGCACCGTGGTCAGCACCAAGATGAACGGTTTGTCGTCACACATCCAGAAGGCCTAGTGTCCCTCCACCTCCACCCCTACCGCACCATCTGCAGGAACTGTGTGAGGATGTTCAAGCTGCATTACTGATGGGGCATTAAATGCCTGCGGGGTGTGAGTGACGGGATCCATAGATTGGGAGGAGGTGCTACAGTGCAGGGAATGTCTCGTTCCATGTGTGGAAAATGGCTTCAGAGCAGATGTTAATGATTGGCTAAAAGGAGGGACTGCATGTGGGCGTGGCCAAAGACCATAGTGTGAAGGAAGTAGCTGAATCTGCAGGTGTATGGAAGCGTACGGTCATACGGGTCTACCAGCAGTGGATACAATCCCAGTCTACAGGGAATTCTCCTCGGAATTGTGCCAGGGATGGCATCCACCAAATCTGGCACCAACTGAGCAAGTCTTGGATGGAAGAGTGTCTGAACACTGATGTGGCTACATCCCGAAACGTGTCCAGTCCATGCCCGATCCAATCCATTGCTTCTACAAATCACTTGCTACATTCAATGCCGGCTAAATATTCGAGGAAGGGAGAGGGAGTGGGGATCATTCCGAAGGCTGCAAAGAGTCGAGGGTCCAGAAAGATCATATCGTTTGTGTGCGTGTGTTATTTCTCGGCTTACTGAGAGGTTCCTCACTCCGAAGCTTTATTCATGTAATAATAATTAAGGACGAGTTTCAGATACAGTGCCAACATCAATGTGTCTCGCATCCTGTCTCCCCTCCGGTGGCCCCTCTGTGTAAACGCTCAGTGGTTTGGGCAGGCCATGGTCTGTATGAGGAACGAGACTTCAGCTTTGAATTCAAACAGAGAGGCCGCCAAAAATATAAATCAGGCTTTCAAAAAATGCCAGGACAAATGGAAAAGGTATAGGAGCAGCAGGAACGGGGCGCAGTACGTCACCCAGCTTTTCGGAGGTAGGGACGGGATGTCAAGGGGGGCGGTTTTGCTATAGTAGCTGCTGTTAACAGATGGTGAATGGCACGACTGAGCTGTCTAAACAAAACCCCTGCAAATGAAGCCCTGCGGGGGCTTTGTGCGGGCCTGCCGGGCCTCTGCGTGGTCCTGCGGGGGCTCTGCCTGGGCCTGCCAGGGCTCTGCGAGGTCCTGCGGGGGCTTTGAAAGGTCCTGCCGGGGCTTTGTGTGGGCCTGCCAGGGCTACTTTAAACCAATCTCCTCTCTAGTTGTGGTAAAATGACCACTGAAATGTTAACCCTGTAAAGGTGGGGTAGAAAGGTGTGGTAGCTATGTATGAACACTCTTTGGCTTCCTCTTCTGTCTCCTAGTCTGAGTACAGACTACCCAGAATATCTGTTATTTCAGGACTGAATTTTATGATCCACAGCTGAATTAACGAGTATGTTTGTGGAGATTTAAGTGGGCTTTTAAGTGGGCTTTTAAGTGGGCTTTTAAGTGGGTACGATGTAACTGTACTGTACTGGTCAAACTCAGTTCATTATAGAAGTTTGCTTCGACAGTGCAGCACGTCATTTTGGTCAGTTATGTGCAGTGTATTGATATGCAGCACTCAGACTTGTATGGAGGTGACCAGTCGTCCCTGAGCCGGGCAAGACTCCATCAGAAGCTGGCGAGTGTCAAGTGGGTCCACGTCACGTGGTGGTGGTAGGTACCTGATAGGTGTGGATGTAGCTACTGTGCCCAGGGGTTAAAGCAGCAGGGGTTACAGGACACAGCAGGACACACTTACCAGGTGGTGGTGGTTGGAGTAGCTCAGCGGACAACACCACTGAGCCTCCACCACATGTGGGAGACTGGGGTTCGAGTCCCGGTCTGGGTGACTATGCTATGCTACACCAATGAGAGTCCTTGGGCAAGACTCCTAACACTACCTGTGCCTACCGGTGATGTGATTACCCTTGTAAGTCGCTCTGGATAAGAGCGTCAGCTAAATGCCGTAAATGTAAATGGTGGTAGGTACTGTGGTGTAATGGTGTAGATGTAGCTACTGTGGCCAGGGGTTAAAGCAGGGGTGGGTTACAGGACTTGAATTGCGATACCAGGTGGTGGTAGGTACCTGATTGGTGTAGATGTACAGTCTGGGTGAATGTAGCTCCTGTGCCCAGGGGTGTGTTTTTAGGGTCTGGCTATTGAGCTATAGTCACATAGAAGACTATCTTTAGCCACTGGTCTCCTTCACTACTATATAATAAGAATATAAATTATGGGCTCTGGATTGTTTATAGTGCATGTATCTCTGCCTGGTCTCTGCCTAAGCTCTGTGATTAGTGGCTTTAGAGACCCTATTTACATATGACTTCATTTCCAAAGAGCGACGAGTCTCCCAGTGTTCCTGGATTTCCTTCAGAATTCCTGTCACTTCAGCACACAGCAAACCACAAGTAGGAATATAAGCCGGAGACGACAGCATGGTGAAGGTAGTAGACGGAATCATACATGCATGCATCAGACCTCATTCACCAGTGGCCGTAGGTAGGCCTGGACGGACAAGTGATCAGACGGAGTAGCCCCAGACCCATAAGCTCCCCTGACAAAACCTTAGCCCCCTCTGTGATGTTCCGGGGGTGTTTTAATTAGGTGGGATTGGGTTCTTTTGGTTGAGGTGATGGTAAATCCGAACCACAGTGTGTTCACTGAGCTGCTGGACAACCGGGTTTTACCTTTTCCTCTTACTGTGGAACAGAATATTCCTACCCCGGTATTCCAAGATCACAGCTCTCACTGCAAATGTGAAGGGTTGGCATGATGAGTGTTCTGGAGCTTTCACACATCTGGACTGGCCTCTTCTTGAAGATCCGTGGGACAACCTGGAACAACCAGTAAACTCCAGGGAAGGCATCCACCAAATCTGGACCAACTGACCAATTCGGTGATGTATGAATACTGATGTCCAGTACATGCCTGTCAACAAACCGGTCATCTTGGTGCTGACCACGGTGCCTCCACACACGGACTCGTTGGGCGTCTCCACCAAGACTAAAGCGGGACTCGTCACTGAAGATGACCCGCTGCCATTCTGAGTCACTCCATGACAGTCTGGTACGACACCACTGCAGTCTTTGGTGACGGTGACGTGGTGTTAAGGGTAGTCGTGGTAACGGTCTGTGTGCATGTAGTCCTGCGTGGTGCAGCCGTCTGCCAATGGTGCTGCACTAACAGGACGACTCATGGAGGACACCACTGCTCGCTGGATGTCTGCATGGTGGCTGTTGGGTCAGTCAGGTGCCGTGATGAGGCCTGTCCATCGCATGTGCGGCCGAGTATGAAACTGGAATCATTGGCATGTCTCACAACGTCAAACCCACCCACCACTACGACTGGTCGGTTAATTGGTGCAGCTGTGATGGAACAATGGAAAGAGCAGCTGCTGCATGCCAGGCCCACCGTGCAGGACTGTCCTCTGGGGTCTGTGACTGGTCTTTATACAGGTCTAATCAAAGGCTTTATGGTTAGGTGTGAAATCAGGCCCTGAATGGTCAAGGTGATTTGAGTGATGTTGATTTGCTCCAGACAAGGAGCCGTGAAGTGTCCAAATGGCCGCTGTTCCAGCCACCCGCCGTGCCAAATTCTGAATCCGCCGCACAATCAAACTCTCCGTCTCGAGCGCGCATCTCGTGCAGGCGTACAGGCGATGGATTACATTTGCGATTTCTCTCGTTTCTTTTTTATAAATATAGATTTTCAGTGAAAAAATAGAAGAAACAAAAAGAAATTAACAGATTTATAAAAAAAGATACAACGGGAATTGTGTCCATATGCCTGCGTGAGAGGAGTGCATGTGAAGAGGAGTCAGAATTTGGCACAGCAGCTGTCGTCTAAAGTGGCTGCCTGCTGTGTTCATCTACATGGTGGAGTTTGGTTCAGTGTTCTAGCTCACGGTGAGTCATACTGTATCCTGAACCACACAGCCGAGTCTGCACAGCAGTAATGAAGAGCTGGATGCAGGTGGAGTGAGCTGATGGACGTTTCGGGGATGATTTGGGTTACTACTGACTTGCAGTGTTGGCGTCATTAGCTTTTTCCTTTAACTCCTCTACATTTAAAGATCATTTCATTTTTGATCTGTTGGACAGAGCTTGGTTCTAGCTAATGGAACCTGTTCTCCTTCAGTGTTCTGTGCTGATGATGATGTGAATAGACGTCAGTGTCAGACAAATGAATGAGCTTCTATTAAAGACTGGTGGACTGAGAGACACTAGAGTCTCTTCACCTACACTGAGCTGATGAAGAGTCCTGTTCCAGAAATGATAATAGGACATTAGAGCCGTAATAATCATGCTCCTGTTACTCTCCATACTTAAGTACATCTGAAGGTACATACTTTAGTACTGTTACTCTCCATACTTAAGTACATCTGAAGGTACATACTTTAGTACTCTTACTCTCCATACTTCAGTACATCTGAAGGTACATACTTTAGTACTGTTCCACTCCATACTTCAGCACATCTGAAGGTGCATACTTTAGTACTGTTACTCTCCATACTTCAGTACATCTGAAGGTACATACTTTAGTACTGGTACTCTCCATACTTAAGTACATCTGAAGGTACATACTTTAGTACTCTTACTCTCCATACTTCAGTACATCTGAAGGTACATACTTTAGTACTGTTCCACTCCATACTTCAGCACATCTGAAGGTGCATACTTTAGTACTGTTACTCTCCATACTTCAGTACATCTGAAGGTGCATACTTTAGTACTCTTACTCTCCATACTTCAGTACATCTGAAGGTGCATACTTTAGTACTGTTACTCTCCATACTTCAGTACATCTGAAGGTACATACTTTAGTACTGTTACTCCAGTGGAGGTCTAAAGGGAGGAACTTCTACTAAAACTGGAGGAGGAGTTTACCAGTAACTCAGCTATAAGGGTTGTGTGCTTCATCCAAGTCTGCTCATTTGTTTCATTGTAACTTACATTTTATTTTAGTGTTGTAAGATGCTGTACATGCCCGAACCCCAACTATATATAGGTTTATGTAATATCATTTTCAAACAGACATTTTCTATTGAGAAAGGACGCACTGCATAAATGATATTTTGGCAAATACGATGATCTTGTTCTCTAGTTGATGTATCTTAATTCTTATTTTAGGATTGTTGTAAGATGTTCTGAACTGGAGGCTGACTGGCATTTATGAGTGATAAATCATCAGGGCCTATTGTATCAATAGATAACCCAGATGGCAAGGGTCATCAGCTGATCTCACCTCACCCCTCCCAAGTTATCTCACACCCCTCACGTTCCCCCTCAGTGCATGCACTGTTATGGGAACAGAACAAGGCATGGACATCCCAAACCCAGGCATGTTCGTGGGCACGTATATCCCAAACCGAGACATGGATATCTCAGATTTGATCAGGACATTTTACGAATAAGCTGATGTAGCTAGCTAGCTAGCATGTTTGTGTTTATTTTCAGCTATGGGAAGTTCCTCAACTCTCCAACGCTCTCCATCATGAGTGTTCAGGCTGTGTGCGTACATGTTTTTAGGGGAGGGGCTTTGGAAGGTGAGCTGAAAAGAAGGCATGTGTGTGGTTTCTCTAGCTAGCATGTAGCGGTCTGCTGGCTTGATGAGGCTGGTACCCCTCTGACTGTTTGCCATCCCAGGACCATGCAGATTACCGCCTTCCATACCGTTTTTAAATGCACATGAGTGTTAAAGTGACATTTTGCATAATACCGGTGGGCTACCCAGATACACTGAGCTCAATGGCAGTGGACCACCAGCTTAGACGTCAGCAGGCCAAGAGTGGTCCGCTGTCCTCTTGCGATCAGGCAGCTTTAACTTGCTTGTTTTTTGAAAATCAACCAATGAAACTTGACCGGGCACCCAAAAACTGGTATATGGCTTTATTTCAGTTTAATAAAGTAGCGACTGGCTGTAGTTTGAGTACAGCACTCTTACTGTTCAGGCATGGTGGGAAAAACATTCCGGGTCTCCTGAGTGAAGCAGACATCTTGGGGTTGGCTCTACTGTCAGATCATTAGCTCAATCTCTAGTGATGCCGGAGTTATGCATGGTGATAAATCCAAAGCTGCAGGTAGTCCCTACACCATCACTCACTGTGATGTACTAACATTAGCACTGAGTGTTCTCCTCCAAGCGTGTTGAGACGAACAGTAAAGTTGAATTAGCATCATATTGACATTATGTATATACCTTTATGTGTCCCAGAGGATGCATGTGCCCTCTTCACCCTCCCAGCTTGCAGGAGAAAGAGCTCTAGCTAACAGGTAGACCTGGCAGTGGCCACCCATTATCTTCAGCTAAATGGCGCAGTGAGAGCGTTATTTGCCAACACCATGTTCTGTGACGGGCAGTCAGGCTCAGCCGGCAGCAGCTGGTCTCTTCTGAGCCCTTCGTTTAAACAGTGCAGGGCCGTCCTCAAGCACGCAGTTATCTTATCTCTCTGCTCCGAGAGCCAAATGTGCTGCATGGAAATTCTTACTCCCTCGGTCTCAGTCCTGCTCTCCGTGCTGATGGTTCTGATGATTCCTGCTCCAGTGATTGGGCTCACGCTCCTCATCTCCCCCACTCGGTACTTGTTCCATCATTGGTTACTTCAGTAATCAGTACGGCTCTTCATCTGAAACATCCTCCTCTTGTAGCTCTCTTCTAACATTTTGTCCTAGGTGTTTTTTGTCGCTCTGATTTTCTGTACCGAGCTCTACTGAGACATTTTATGGAGTCATGTTCCGCCAGTGGCAGGGAGGGTTACGGGAGGTGCACCCTCCACCTGTTTTTCTATGGGTTTGATTGAGCGGGTTAAAGTGACCACAGTGAGGCGAAAGTGCATTAGAGCTTTGGGTGACCTGATATCTGGACTGTATTTTCGAGCTCTACTGGGTGTGCCATTTTCTGCTGCTTGCTCGGTAAGAGTGTCTATCCAGGGCAGAAATGGCCGGATCACCTGGACTGAATTTTATTTTCTCACCTCTTGGCCCCAATGGCATGTGTTACAACGCCCCACGTTTTAATTGAGTCAAAACCTTTAGGGGAAAACGTTTTGTTTCATAATGCAAGTTGATGTAACATCATAGGTAAAAATAAACCTCAAGTCTGGCAGGGATATGCTCACCCCTAAAGAATCAGCCCGTAACTAATTTGTATATTATTCATTTTGGCAGTAAGTAGAGACCCTAGGTTCCAGAAAGAAGACCAGTGGCCTCAGCCCAATAGCCAGATTCTAAACACACCCCTGGAGTAGCTCCAGTTCTGAAGACATGCCATGTATCATATATAGATGGCTGGTTCGATTCGAAGCCTCTTAAGCCCCCCTCATATTTTAATCCCTGGGTTACCTTGTATTTTTAAAAATGATGTGGACACTTGATTTACACAGCTGTATTCTCCAAGGCTAGGTCAGCAGATTAGTCGGAAGCGGGAACATCCCATGCCGAAGAACAATCCGAGACATCTGCTGGTCTGACATTTCCGGGGACAGCTCCAGCCAGGGACAAAACACCAACAAAGAGGACTGTCCCCGGAAAATGGGGGACATCTGGCTACTCTACCTTCACAGCACATTTGTCCTTACTGTCTCCGAGTGGGTAGGATGGCATCAACACATCATCTGTAGGTCAACATAACAGAACGGGCAGCTGAGAAAGCCAACTGACAGGAAGGTATGAAATCAGTTCTCCATTTTATTCCCATTGACAACAGCTCAACACTTAGAGCTGAGGTCCAGAAGTAGATGCGTCACAGACAGCATGATCGAAACCATTTGCATGTCTAGGAATGTGATGGGAGATATAAAAACACCCTGTCTTGCTGGAGTTGCTTTTAATTGGAAAACAATGCTGACCGCGAAGAGAAGATTAGAGGAAATACCCCATGTAGAAAACATGCTGATACGAAGAGTTTGGCGATCTGTATGAGTATGGCCCTGTGTGCTTCGTTTAGATGCTATTCGAGGAGGTTTGGTGGGACATCTGCAGCCAGGGCCGGCGATTCTGCTTGTTCTTGTTCCTGAAACAGGAGAGTTAAAAAAACAGACATCGTTTACGCCCGGTCGTTTGATGCGTATATGCCCTGTGGTCTGGTTAGTGACTTCAGTTCCCATGCCTCACAATGAGATGTTCAGTTGAGCTTGCATAATCTCCATAGAAAAGCACTGGCCAACACAATGAGACGCTCCGGAGCAGCTGCTCCTGAGCCTTGGGTCACCATGCTCAATTCCAAGCGTCAGCTTGAGGGGTTTTCCAAAGGAGGGCTGGATTTTGCATGCCAGGTGGTCAAGTAGCCTGTATCGTAAGTATGTTTGTCTGCGCTGAGCCGTTTAAACTGGGTGTTCAGTAACCAGCTCCACTGACCATAGAGAAACGTTCTGCAAGTCCAGACTGTAGTCCAGCTGTTTCTCTGTGTACTGTATTACCCTGTTCTTCAATGGTCAGGACCCTGACGTGGTGGTGGTGTGTTGGTGTGTGTGGTGCTGGTGTGAGTCGATCAGACACAGCAGTGCTGCTGGAGTGTTTAGACACTGTGTCCACTCACTGTCCACTCTATTAGACACTCCTACCTTGCTGCTCCACCTTGTAGATGGACAGTCAGAGACGATAGCTCATCTGCTGCTGCACAGTGCAGTGTTGGTCATTCTCTAGTCCTTCATCAGTGGTCACAGGACGCTGTTGGCCGATTAATTTTGGTTGGTGGACGATTCTTAGTACAGCAGGGAGACTGAGGTGTCCAGTAACACTGCTGTGTCTGATCCACTTACACCAGGACAACTGTCGTCGTATTTGTGGTGACCTACTAATTTACTGTTCTGGGGTTGTTTTATTTCTGTGGAAATGGGTTCTTCTGGTTGAGGTGATGGTATATTTGAACCACAGTGTCTACGCTGAGCTGCTAGAACAACCAGGATTTGCCTTTTGCTCATCAACTTACAGAACATTCCTATCCCGGTATCCCACGATGACTATTCTCATGTTCACAGAGGTGCAAATGTGGCTGATTGGGCCATTCACACGTTTGGACTGGCCCACAAGATCCCCAGGTTTGAATCCTTCTGTGGGACTACCTGGAACAACCAGCAAAACGCCAGGGACGGCATCCACCAACAGAGGCCCCACTGGCCAATTCAGAGCATCCAGAAACTTGTCCAGTATGTGCCAAATCCAGTCACACCTGTTATTGGTGATGGTGAAGCGATTACATGTTTACATGTTTGCATGTTTCAGTCACAGGGGAACTCGTCTTGTGAGCTTATACAATGCTGTGTATATATACTACCCCCCGCCAAACCCTCTCAAATTGCCACACAACGATGACATCCTAGGAACATCTCTGGTTACCACCTTCAACATAGACATACCTGTAGCACAGAAACGTTTATAGCCCACTGAAAGCTCAGATACAATCTCAATACATACCCCGAATGGCTCTGTGAACGCCCTGTAGCCGCTGTATAAAGGATTCGGTATGGATACTATAGCAGGATTCCCTCCAGCCTTGGTGGAGGCACCATCTTCATCATCATTCTGTTGAAGATACATGAACATGTTGTACTATAGATGAGGAGCATAAGTACACAGCTATCAGAGATTTGTGGAGATCGACAGATGCACTATGTAAGTTTTGGGGATTTGGCGACCCCTCTGGTGTAAAGGTGGAGTTGCATGTGCCTAGTTCTGAGCAGAGGAATCTGATGGGTGAAGGATGTCTTCTGAGGATGTGAGTGAATTATCTACCATCATGTCTTCATCAGTATAATGCTGAATTTTGCATTTGAGTCCTAAACACTACGCTGGACATTCTACTAAGCAGTGCACGATCCTTCCAGTACATGGTGTTCTTACAGGTTCTCTTTCCTGAGCTTTACAGAAACTCATTCCAGCGCTGTGCTCACATTCACTAATCAACCTCAAGGTTATCCTTTGCTGCTTTACCACAACCGCTGTTGAAATTGTTGAAGCATGTGAACAACTTATGATTCAGCCTCCAGAGTAAACAAGGAGGGAACATGTACACTGTATCTACAGTGACAGCCAGAAGTCGTGGGACAGCAGTATCTAAATGAATGAAGGAATGAAGGAAACGGCTTGGGAACGTCCACACCTGTGCTCATGGCAAGGGGGCATGAATTGCCAAAGCTTGAATGAGGCATGATGGTGAAATGTCATACTGTGCAATCATCAGACCCACGCCGCATGTTGCCTATCCTATGAGGTCCAGTTAGTAACCTCCTGAGCCCAGGTGAGGCGCGGTGTCCGGCGGAGTGGTGTTAACAGAGGCACTCTGGTGGGTCTTCTGCTCCTATATCATAGAGGAAGCTGTTGGATATGCGCGTCCCACTGACTGTGGATCTGATTTCTGCCAGCGTCTTTTGTTTTTACACACAGACAATTCCTGTCAAAGGCTGGGGGTCCTTAAGTACATGGGTGGGCCAGGGCACCGTCCACTGTGGGTGGTAATGCTTTCTGCGTGCGGCCACTGCACCGTCCACTGCACCGTCCACTGTGGGTGGTAATGCTTTCTGCTCGCGGCCACTGCACCGTCCACTGTGGGTGGTAATGCTTTCTGCGTGCGGCCACTGCACCGTCCACTGTGGGTGGCAATGCTTTCTGCGTGCGGCCACTGCACAGTCCACTGTGGGTGGTAATGCTTTCTGTGTGCGGCCACTGCACCGTCCACTGTGGGGTTGTAATGCTTTCTATGTGCGGCCACTGCACTGTCCACTGTTGTTGGTAATGCTTTCTGTGTGCGGCCACTGCACCGTCCACTGTTGTTGGTAATGCTTTCTGTGTGCGGCCACTGCACCGTCCACTGTGGGTGGTAATGCTTTCTGCGTGCGGCCACTGCACCGTCCACTGTGGGTGGTAATGCTTTCTGCGTGCGGCCACTGCACTTTCCACTGTGGGTGGTAATGCTTTCTGTGTGCGGCCACTGCACTGTCCACTGTGGGTGGTAATGCTTTCTGTGTGCAGCCACTGCACAGTCCACTGTGGGTGGTAATGCTTTCTGTGTGCAGCCACTGCACAGTCCACTGTGGGTGGTAATGCTTTCTGTGTATTCCCGGTGTACACGTGACACTGTGGATCGAGAAATGCCCGCACGTCTGGCCCCCGTTATCATGCCTCGTACTAACGCTGATACCTCATGTCTCCTTGGCAGGAGCACGCAGGCCAGTGGGCAACCACACTCATAACACCTCCCAAACTTGTACAGGTGTGGGTGTGCCCGAGCCGTCCCCTGAGGCAACACCACTTATACATACGGCTATGCCATGACGTTCGGCATGTCGTTGTGCATTAGATAAATGTACTTCATCATGCTGTTCTTCTTCAGATTTGAAAATCATTTTGCCATATTAATATTAATGCTAATATTTTTTCTATTTTTAGGCCGGAAAGTGAAACCACAGGTTGCTACTGACTCAGCTGTGTTTGTATTTATTTACATTGGTGACTGTTACACAAACCCAGGGGGCTAGTAGTGTGTGTGTGTGTGTGTGTGTGTGTGTGTGGGGGTAAGTTGTAACACTAGTGATATTTTTGGCCAAATTGTTCATAAACAGCAGCTGCTGGAAACGAAGTCTACATTTCCATTTGTAGTAGGCTGCTTATAAACACTAATTATTAATATTTAATTACATATAAAGTAATTAATTATTACTTATTTTAAATTGAGATAAAAAAATAATCAGACTGTGCCCTTCCCTCTCTCCTGTCTAGAGGTTACCATCACTGGTGCCTTTCAAGTGTAAACATGCCACAACCGTTCTAGCCAGCTGGGCTTGATATTTTATTATTTATGACCTGAATTCACTATTTTTCTCCGGGAAATTCTCTTACACGGCATTGGTGGACGTTTTATTGACACAGTGTACCGGGGGTAACGAGTACTCACCCAAAAGCTAGCATATTTATGAATACACACTAACCGATAACGGGTCATGTCTGATCCATCACCGTTTTAAACTGAAGCACTTCCTGGATCATGATATTCATTTCATTTTAAGAATCTGCATCTAGGTTCATAGCTTGACTGTCTTCATCATTACGCAAATACGCAAACTGTACTAGATATGCATGAGCTTTAAATATTCATGGAATAAAGAAACACTGAACATAAAACATTGAGATGATCCACCACCTCCCCCGTCTCCCTCTAAGACATCCTTGGAATATTTACTTTCGAGAAGCTCTTACCTTGAAATACTGGAAGCGGAAGGCATCGTTTCTATGCTTCAGGACATAATATGCCACGCCAGCAATAAGACCTCCAATTAATAGGATGCTCAGTACGGTGGTCACCACTGATGCACTGGACTTCGAGTGGACAGCCGATGGAGTCGCTGGTGTCACCTGGTAATAATAACATACGTCTTGCATTCAATTTACAGCCCCAAAGAATTTCCACTGAATTTTATTTCTAAGATGGAACTGTCTGTATGGCGGAGGTATGATGAAGGAAATCTGATTGGACAGCTGTTTAGCATTAGCGTGTGTGGAATTGGGTCTAAGGAAAATCTTAAGGTTCACTCACTGTGATGGGAGGCGCTCGTAATGGTCCCTGGATGACATGGATTAATCCATTAGTGGCTGGAATATTCCAGTCTAATATTATTTGTTTATTCACCAGTTTTATTGGTTGGGAACCCTGGGGGGAGAAGATGGGGGACAATTACAAGAGGCGTAATAGAAACACCATATTAACACATTGTAAATGACCGTATAAAGACGCTTCGGACTCTCGCCTATACAGGTGAAGATATGTAGACATAAGTTAACACCTCCTCTACAATCACAATTGTTTCTTTGTTTGTTTATTTATTGTAAAATCTGATGCGTACCTAATAACCTAGTGACTTCCAGGTGTGCAGCAGATACTATGAGGCACATGCCAGATATGTGTTGAGCAACCAATATTATGAAAGAGCACACCAAATACTATCAGGTCTGCACCAAATACAGTTGTGGTGAATCTGGTGCTGATCGCATAGTATATGGTGATCACCTGATAATATCTAGCATGGACCAGATAATAATAATAATTATTTTTATCTAAAAAAAAAAGAAAAAGAAAACCTCTTTTAAGGGGCCCCTTATACTTCTAGTTTTATCATATTGGGTTAAAATGAACTGAAAATCTAATCTGTGCATTTTATTTTATATTAATCCCAGGTTATCAATTTAAAAAAAAACTAAAGGTCAGACTAACAAATTTAAATGTTTTATCAGATTTAATTTAACATAAATATAAAATATTTTATAAATTTGAACATACTGCAAAAACCAAATGCATTAAATCACACCCAGTAATGACTGGAGTAAACCATATCTGCACTTCAGCACAACTCACACAGATAAACATTCACCAGTATGGTTGAACTTACATCAGCTTGAGTGGTGTTGTCTGAGGTTATTACTACTACCAGGTTGTAGCCCAGTCGAGACGGTATTGCTGTGTTGTGATTCAGATCCTCATAGAAATGTAGGCTGTTATTGGTGGCTACGTGGTACTCCATGTCCCTCCATGAGAGAGTCTAGAAATAATAAACATGAGCAGAATATAACAGGACACTAAACCCAAACCCCTCCATTTACACCCCCCCCCCCCCTCCAATAACCCCTCCATTTACACTGACCACCATAGCCCCTCCTTTTACACTGACACCCCATAACCACTCCATTTACACTGACCACCATAACCCCTCCATTTACACTGACCACCATAACCCCTCCATTTACACTGACCATCATAAGCCCTCCATTTACACTGACCATCATAAGCCCTCCATTTACACTGACCACCATAGCCCCTCCTTTTACACTGACCCCCATAAGCCCTCCATTTACACTGACCCCCATAAGCCCTCCATTTACACTGACCACCCTAACCCCTCCATTTACACTGACCACCCTAACCCCTCCATTTACACTGACCCGCCCATTACCCCTCCATTTACACTAACCCCCCCCCAATAACCCCTCCATTTACACTGACCCCCTATAACCCCCTCCATTTACACTGACTCTCCATAACCCCTCCTTTTACACTGACCCCCCCATAACCCCTCCATTTACACTGACCCCCCCCATTACCCCTCCATTTACACTAACCCCCCCCCAATAACCCCTCCATTTACACTGACCCCCTATAACCCCCTCCATTTACACTGACTCTCCATAACCCCTCCTTTTACACTGACCCCCCCCATAACCCCTCCATTTACACTGACCACCCTAACCCCTCCATTTACACTGACCCCCCATAACCCCTCCATTTACACTGACCCCCCCATAACCCCTCCATTTACACTGACCACCCCATAACCCCTCCATTTACACTGCCCCCACATAACCCCTCCATTTACACTGACCACCCTAACCCCTCCATTTACACTGAACCCCCACAACCCCTCCTTTTACACTGACCCCCCCCCATAACCCCTCCATTTACACTGACTACCCCCATAACCCCTCCATTTACACTGACTACCCCCATAACCCCTCCATTTACACTGACTACCCCCATAACCCCTCCATTTACACTGACTACCCCCATAACCTCTCCATTTACACTGACCAGCCAAACCCCTACCTATACACTGAACCTGAACTGGGGTTTAACAGTTGGTAAA
Source organism: Prochilodus magdalenae (assembly GCA_024036415.1). Classification (NCBI taxonomy): domain Eukaryota; kingdom Metazoa; phylum Chordata; class Actinopteri; order Characiformes; family Prochilodontidae; genus Prochilodus; species Prochilodus magdalenae. Next base: position 144,846 of record JAMWET010005038.1, on the reverse strand, counting down.
TGTTTGTGACAGGCTGGAATGTTCATTTACTGATGACCGCTTACCTCATTTCCAGAGAATCCAGCATTATGTGGCACAAAGAGTGTTGTGTTGGAGGATGTGGTGGACAGGAAGTTAAAGAGATTTTTTCCTTCCTCAGCAGCATCTGCATACTTCACTAATGTCTGAAGGAACCAGGAACCAAGTAGAACGTCAACGAAATTCTGCACATCTGTATGCAATGTGTGTTTTTTGATATGGAAACTGTGAGAAACTACTTACAGAATAAAATACTGAGAAATTTAAATTGGTGGCAACAACAGAGGCTAGATTTCCATTACAGAATTCCCCATTGCCGATATATCCAGGTCCACATTCACATGTTACCTCTGCAAAGCCAAACACCGGTTTAATCACACACGGTTCGAAAGTTCAAAGCAGCTTTTTAAAATTCCTCTCTTACACGTTTTTACAGTACCTCTCATCCTGTAGCAGTAAGCATCATACGTGCTGCTCAAGTCCACAGGCTCTTTGTACAATACTACGCCGACATGGTTGTCACCGCATTTAACAGAAGGAAAGCGAATCGGATAGCCCACTTTCTTCCCATCCATCCATCCAGCCACGCACAAGTGCATACCCAGCTAGGAGGAGGCGAGATCATGTTCAGTAATTAAACCAAACACCTAATAACTTACCCAATAAATAAACAGCAGCTTAATCATTCTCTAATAATTTACGAAACACACACACACACACACGGCTCTGAAAATGAATCAGAGCCCACTCCAGTGTCTTCTTAAATCAGCATCTCCAAATGTACATCAGGTTCTAAGTGAGGAACCGAAGGTTGGGTTCTAGCTTTACTGGCAGATACAGTGAGCGTCTGGTTCATAAGAACAAGGTCCAGCAGCAAACACACAGGACAACACAGCTACAGACTGGCAGAGGGTCAAACCCTGATGACCTCAAGTGACCTACAGAGAGACTGGCGAGCGGTGGCTGGGGTGAAACGCACAGCGAGCATGGTTCTAAAAACAGGCTTCTGGAGGTCATTAGTGATTTTCTAAATAAACAGATCTAATACAATATCTGATCTGGAGTTTGGGAGACATGGTTCCAGTAGTGTAGAGAATCAAACTGAACTGAGGAATTCTGGTCCAACACAAACCCAAAACCTGTACACCTAGAGACACTGATCAGTTTTCGGGTGCCCTTTCCAATTTTTTCCACACACTCTTTATCCCCTGTGTATACCCTGGATCTCTCCTCTTCCCCAAACTGTATATATGTAAATGTGTACAGCTGTATATGTCATAGCTTCTGTTCATAACTCTATATTACTGTTATATAAAACTGTAGTGGTGATAAACTGTGTTTATTATCGTTGGTATTCTAGGTGTTTAATATTGTGTGTATTTATTAATAGTAATAATTTGGTGTATATTTTGTGTATTTAAGTCCGGCAGTGGACCGCACGCCTAAGATATTCACTCACCTGTGTAAATGTAACATGATCTGATTCGATTTGATGTTCATTTCCAATAATTAACCAAAAATCATACTTCTCCACATCACTGGAATACAGGAGCTGCTCTTTGTGTTGTATGATGAATGAGCCGTCAGAAATACTTTAAAGTAGCTGGAAATAAAATCTCAACATCCGCTTACTTTAAGAAGACTTCGGCTTTTGGCTGTTTCAGGTTCCTATTTTGGAGATTTGGAGTAGACTTGTTTGTTTGATACTAGATCTGAGTGTTGCGTTTAACGTCCAGCAAAGACTGAATAATGAACGACAGATATAAATATGATCAACCAGGAGTTAAATGCTCATTATCCAGCTATGGTGTTTTTATAGAACCTGGACAAAAAAGTCCCGGACAAGCAGACAGATGGACAACGCAACGCATGAAGGAACAATTGAACAGATGTGCAGATGGACGAAGAAGCAGATGGACAAAGCAATGTGTGAACGATGGAATAGACAAAGGATGGTGGTGCAGAAATAAACAATGAAGGGATGAAGGATGTTGGTGTATGGATAAAGGAATGAACGGATGAAGGAATGATGGTGTATGGATTAAGGGATGAAGGAACAGATTAAGGAACATTGTTGGTGGATGGATAAAGGAACAATGAATGAAGGAAAACCATCAGTGTACAGATAGAAGAATGAACGGATGAAGGAAAAATGTTGGTGGATGGATAAAAGAAAAATGTTGGTGAGGGATAAAGGAATATACAGATGAAGGAACAACGTTGGTGTACAAATAAAGGAACAATGAATGAAGGACCACAGTCAGTGTACAGATACAGGAATGAACAGATGAGGGAACAACGTTGATGTATGGACAAAAGAATGAATGGATGAAAGAACAATGTTGGTGAGGGATAAAGGGAAGAAGGAACAATGTTGGTGTATGGACAAAAAAATGAATGGATGAAGGAAAAATGTTGGTAAGGGATAAAGGAATGAATAGATGAAGGGATGAAGGAACAATGCTGGTGATGAATAAAGGAATGAATGGATGAAGGAACAATGTTGGTGAGGGATAAAGGAATGAATAGATGAAGGGATGAAGGAACAATGCTGGTGATGAATAAAGGAATGAACGGATGAAGGAACAATGTTGGTGAGGGATAAAGGAATGAATAGATGAAGGGATGAAGGAACAATGCTGGAGATGAATAAAGGAATGAATGGATGAAGGAACAATGTTGGTGAGGGATAAAGGAATGAATAGATGAAGGGATGAAGGAACAATGCTGGTGATGAATAAAGGAATGAACGGATGAAGGAACAATGTTGGTGAGGGATAAAGGGAAGAAGGAACAATGTTGGTGTATGGACAAAGGAATGAACAGATGAAGGAATAATGGTGTAAAATGAAGGGATGAGGGAACCGTGCTGGTTTATGGGTTAATGAATGAATGAAGGAACAATGTTGGTGAGGGATAAAGGAATGAACAGATGAAGGAATAATGTTGGTGTAAGATAAAGGGATGAGGGAACAGTGCTGGTTTACGGGTAAAGGAATGAAGGGATGAAGGAATAATGTTGGTGTAAAATAAAGGAATGAAGGGATGAAGGAATAATGTTGGTGTAAGATAAAGGAATGAAGGGATGAGGGAACAGTGCTGGTTTACGGGTAAAGGAATGAAGGGATGAAGGAACAATGCTGGTGATGGATAAAGGAATGAAGGGATGAAGGAACAATGCTGGTGAGGGATAAAGGAATGAAGGGATGAAGGAACAGTGCTGGTTTACAGGTAAATGAATGAAGGGATGAAGGAACAGTGCTGGTTTACAGGTAAATGAATGAAGGGATGAAGGAACAGTGCTGGTTTACGGGTAAATGAATGAAGGGATGAAGGAATAATGTTGGTGTAAGATAAAGGAATGAAGGGATGAGGGAACAGTGCTGGTTTACGGGTAAAGGAATGAAGGGATGAAGGAATAATGTTGGTGTAAAATAAAGGAATGAAGGGATGAAGGAACAATGCTGGTGATGGATAAAGGAATGAAGGGATGAAGGAACAATGCTGGTTTACAGGTAAATGAATGAAGGGATGAGGGAACAGTGCTGGTTTACAGGTAAATGAATGAAGGGATGAAGGAATAATGTTGGTGTAAGATAAAGGAATGAAGGGATGAGGGAACAGTGCTGGTTTACAGGTAAATGAATGAAGGGATGAAGGAACACCGCCGGTGATGATCACCGTGGATGAATTCTGATACAGCGGCACGCCGGCAGTAAATAGCGCCCGTATGGAAACGTGCTTCGTTACAGCGCGAGCGGCTTCATACAGTAATTAAGAAGCTCATTAGCTCCTTCTCAGAGCATCGGGTGAGTTAATGAAGCCGCTCGGTATAGTTACCCCCCCTAGGTCTCCTGTTTGTGTACACCTCGTGTTTGTAAACAGAAGTGTATTATATCAGTCATGGCCCACAGTCTGGTTCTGCAAAAAGAACATCATAGAACGCATGGGTGTGGTTCTGGAAGCTGATTGGCTGAGCCACCATAACTGACACAGTACATACACACACTAACCACCTCTCAATAACTGATCTCGGAATGACCGACCACATTCTGAAAAATCCCTGAGGCGTTAACGGAATAATCTTAGACTCTAAAGCTGCTCGCATGGAGTGTAGAAAGAACCCGGTTCTGTTTAAACTGACAGGCTGATTCACTTTTTTGTATCTAGAACCGGTCAGCTAGCTAACGAGCTAAACAGCTCCATCATTAATATCACAGGCTTGATTAAAGTACGTATGGTATGCTTGACTGTAAAACTGCAGTACAGAAGCCTAAAGAACGTACCTAGAACGTCTTACACTCTTCAGAATGTCCCTGTTTCAGTCAGAGGTAGCTTCAAACCCAGGCTTAGTCTCCTCCATGCTGCCTATATAGTGTGCTGGGTAAGTATACAGTGATGGACTACCAAACGTCCGTCTCGTCATATAACAGTCAAACATGTTGTATCATATTCTATGTTGACCACCACTGTGTAAAAGCATAAAGCTGTAAGAGGCCATGCGTTATGATTTTATAACGGTAAAGCACTCTCATGGCTTCATAAGCCTCTGATGGCTTATTACTTTAATAGATATGTTCCCTGTTAACTAAGCTTTCTGTGTATATCACTTATTATTACAAATATTTCATAAATGATTCACTACTGGAAACATGTCTCCCAAACTCCAGATTATTTAGAAAATCACTAATGACCTCCAGAAGCCTGTTTTTAGACCCATGCCCGCTGTGCGTTTCACCCCAGCCGCCGCTCGCCAGTCTCTCTGTAGGTCACTTGAGGTCATCTTACGGTGGGTAAGGGGCATTGGAATGAGGTGGCGCTCATCACGGTCAGTAGAGAGGGGGTTTGGCCCTCTGCCAGTCTGTAGCTGTGTTGTCCTGTGTGTTGGGTGCTGGACCTTGTTCTTATGAACCAGACGCTCACTGTATCTGCCAGTAAAGCTAGAACCCAACCTTCGGTTCCTCACTAAGAACCTGCTGTACATGTGGAGATGCTGATTTAGGAAGAAACTGGAGTGGGCTCTAATTAATTTCCAGAGCTGTATGTATATATATATATATATATATATATTAGATTTCCATTAGAGGAAATAATGATGCCCATGTAGCTCTTACCTGCTGTGCGTCAGAAACCTGATTCAAAGTAGCGAGTACCGCACCCTCAGCTTCGCAGGCCGCCACCGCTGTGGTGTAGTTCATCTTATACTTCCCTTCTGGTAATCTCAGATGGAAAACGCCTGCAGTTTTGGCTGAAAACAGAAAACGGTCCCATTGAGCATTCCTAAAACTCACGCTAGTGTGTTGTTTGGCTATGAGCACACATTTACCCGATGGTTAATGTCTGATGTATGTACCAGGGAAGCGGCTTTAACACTACACATTCCACTGATTAGACATTTTCCCAGCATATGACACAAACCCGTTCACGCAGACAGTAAAACCGGAGATACACAAAACTGCATAACTCAGAGGAGAAGCCGAAGACGCAGCGCAGTGTTATTCACAGGGCTATATGTAGAGGGTTTGAGCAAAGGGGGCTAATTTAGGGTAACAAGTAGACACGGGTATAGGGAGAAATTGCTTATGGAGTCTACCAAGAGGTTTCCTTAATGGCCAGATGACCATCAGAATCCACAACTCTGGATTGCTGGATCCAGCAGTTCTCATTTGTGCATGTGGTAGGTGTGGTAACCCCAACTTACTGTGGAAATGTAAGTCTTTGCAGGTGGCTTTGGGGTCGCAGCCTCCGTTGTCCTCTAGGCAGCGGTCAACAGGCGGCACCACCTTCTCAAGGCACTGGACTCCATTTCCCATGTACCCCGGGAGGCATTCACACCGCCTCTCGTTCTGACAGGTGAAAATGCACTTCATGAAATCTGTTGTCACATGTCCCCAACGTCCTTACCATGAACCTCCTAGGGTTAGTCAGAAATTTCGTTCTAGAGAACCCTACAGAATGCTGTTCACACTGGTGGCGCCAGGAACCAGATGTCTAAAGAATGTATTGCCTGTAAAAGCTGTGACAGAAGATTTTATTTATTAACGATGGAGGGGTACAAACACAGCGCTATGTTCGAAAAATAGTCCCCAAGGAACATTTCAGATTTTCCACTATTTTATCCCCATTAACATTCCATATAGAGGACGTGCAGGTTCTCTGGTGGTTGGGATAATAAATAAAATTACTATATGTGTGTTGTAAACACGGTGACGCCTGGTTCCCACCCCCACCACTGTAAAGAGCATCGAAGTCTGTAAGCTCCTCTGCAATTAACCATTTCCTCCCGAACCACTCTGAATGACCCAGTTTACCAATTTACATCCCAATGAATAAATAATGTTGAAAATCAGTAAAAAATTGGTGGACTTTTCTTTAAAGGAGCCTTAAAGGAGAGTATTAGAAAAGCCCCGACGGTAGGACAGGTTTAAATCCAGAGTGAAGACATTCCTGTTTGATCAGACTTCCATTCTCCTGTAACGGCACTCTTTATCCCTCATTCTTAAACTGACTTTCATTTATATTTTATCTAATGATTTTAATAATTAGCGTGTTTAATAGTTTTTGATGATTTGTAAATGATTTATTTTGCTTCTATTTTGTTTTTATTTCTATGTATTTTCTCTCTATTATGTAAAGCACTTTGAATCACCCTTGTTTATATAAGGTGCTATACAAATAAACTTGCCTCGCCTCGCCTCGCCTCTTTCTTGGGTTCTATTTTCCATTTATGATGGTTTTACCCATCAAAAACTGTCCCCGAAATCCATATTCCTACATCCTTGACAACTTTCCAAATTCTCTTTATCTCTTGGAATAAAACTGACTTTCACTGCAGCTTTAAGAGCCCTAGCCTACATCTCCTGAGGAGACTCGGGTCCTTTGGAGTGCAGGAGGCGCTACTGAGGACCTTCTTCGATGCTGTGGTGGCATCAGCCATCTTTTATGGAGTGGTCTGCTGGGGCAGCAGCATCTCCACCACTGACAGGAAGAGACTGGACAGAGTCATCAAAAAGTCCAGCTCTGTCCTGGGGTGTCCTCCTGACCCAGCGGAGGTGGTGGGGGACAGGAGGATGAAGACTAAGTTTAAACACATGCTAAAGAACCTGTCCCACCCCACGTACCACTCTCTGGAAGCACTGGGCAGCTCCTTCAGTGCCTGGCTGCTGCACCCGCGGCGTGTCAAGGAGAGGTACCGCAGATCCTTCCTTCCGGCTGTCAGACTGTATAACAGCCGCTCCCCTCAGTAGTCTACTTCTACACTAGTCTATTTCTACACTAGTCTACGTCTACACCAGTCTACTTCTACACTAGTCTACTTCTACACCAGTCTATTCCTATACCGGTCTATCTCTACACTAGTCTACTTCTACACTAGTCTATTCCTATACTGGTCTACGTCTACACCAGTCTATTCCTACACTGGTCTATTTCTACACTAGTCTACTTCTACACTAGTCTATTCCTATACCGGTCTATCTCTACACTAGTCTACAGTGAGTCCAAGAAGTATTTGATCCCTTGCTGATTTTCTTCGTTGGCCCACTAATAAAGACATGATCATTCTATACTTTTACCAGATGTATTCTTACATGGTACAGACAGAATACGTTAAAAAGAAAATCCAGAAAATAAATCTAGGAATATATATTAATTGATTTGTATTTCATGGAGTGAAATAAGTATTTGATCCCTTAGTATTCATCATTAGCAGTTCTGGCTTCTTACAGACCAGTCCTACACTCCCAAATCAACTTGTTACCTGACCAGAAGCCACCTGTTCTCACTAATCACTAGTGTGAAAAACACCTGTCCACAGAACACACCAGATCACACAGATTTCCAAGTCTCCAACATGGGTAAACCAAGAGAGCTGTTCACAGGACCAGATCAGAGTCAATTGTTGACCTTCACAAAGCTACTACAAAAAGATTAGTAAGGTGTTGGATGTGAAAGTAACACACCATTGGTGCAATTACAGAAAAGTTTAAAGAGTTAACATGACAATCAACAGACCATCGGCCCGGTGCGCCAAAGAAGATTTTTGCCTACAAGTGATGCTAGTCGGTCAGAAATCGTTCCTGCAACCACTCGGCAGTTAGCAAAAATGACCTGATCAGGCAGCTGTGACCACAGTTTGCAAGGAAACAATTGGCTACACCTTTGCTACAACTAGTCTATTCACATCCTACACAGTCTATATCCTACAAGAGAGCCAATGTTGAGGCGCGCCTCAAGTATGCACCATACATATTGAAAGATGAACCAGTTATTGTGGATTTTTTGTGGTCTAGACTCAGACCAAAATTGAACTTTTTGGCCTCTCAAACTCCACCCAAGGCCATGTGTGGAGGAAAGAAATGCTGCCTATGACCCCCAAGAACACTGTGCCCACCGTCAAGCATTGGAGGTGGAAGCTAATGTTTTGGGGGTGGGTTTCTCTGCCAAGTAGTACAGGGCTACTACACACCGCATCACTGGGAAGATGGATGGAGCCATGTACTATTCCTGAGGGACAACCTCCTCCCCTCAACTTCTACAAATGGGTCCGTGGTTGGGTCTTCCAACATGATAACGACCCTAAACATACAGGCAAAGGCAACAAAGTATTGGCTCAAGGGAAAGAATTCACATTAAGGTCATGGAGTGGCCCATTTTACAGTCGCCAGACCTCAAAATCCGATCGAAAATCTATGGAGGGAGCTGAAGGTCAGAGTTAGGCCAAGCGACAGCCCACCAACCTTCATGATTTAGAGAGGATCTGCAAAGAAGAGTGGGCCAACAATTCCCCCTGGTGTGTGTGCTAAACTTGTGGTTAACTACAACAAACGTCTCACCGCTGTGCATTGCAAACAAAGGCTTTGCCACTAAGTATTGAGTGTATTTGGCAAGAGGGGATCAAATACTTATTTCACTCCATGAAATACAAATCAATTAATATATATTCCTTAGATTTACTGGATTTTCTTTTTAATATTCTGTTCTCCATGTAAGAATACATCTACCATTAAAAGTATGCTGATCATGTCTTTATTAACCACGAAGAAAATCACAAATACTTCTTGGACCTCACTGTATTTTTATAGTGAGTTCAATTTCTCTAAAGGAGTCTATTCTATCTTATTTCTCACTGGTCTACGGCTACACTATATATTCCTGGTCTAATCAAAAAGTAGTCCAGGCTAAAATACTCCTTGTAGCTTAAACTTAGATTTCGCTATTTCTGACTAAATAAAAACTGCATAGCAGGTTGGGTTTAAAAGTTTATTTATTTGCATTTATAATTTCCCTGTACAGTTTTTACTGTACGTTGAGACAGATGACATAAAGTATCAGGTGAAGAGAGTGCCATGTAAATAATAAAGGCCCTTTAAATGATATATATAGTACTTACAGGTCCCGTAACAACGCAGTTAGCAAAATCGCTACAACCGCCATTAACTTCCTCTACACAGCGGTTGATGGGGGAGCAGACACGGCCGTCTCCAGAGTACCCAGATTTACATGAGCAGGTGACGTTGGTACCCGCCTGTGTGCAGTCAGCCTGAATATGACAGCCTCCATTATATTCACTGCACAGATCAGGAGCTACAGGAGGGAAAGGGAGACCACAGATTCACTTAACCCATTAAACTCCAGCTTATAGACATCACCAGTGATGACAAAATCACCCAAGACTTTGTGGGCAGAGATTCTGAACCTCCTGTCCACCACACGTGTGGTTTGTACGCAGAGAAAGAGAGGAAGGTTTCATTACGACCTTGTTTTTATCACACATGGACAAAACAAGCAAGGGAAAGTTGGAAGTGTGCACTAGAAGCAGTTGATGCAGTATGTAAATCAAATGTAAATGTAACTATTACATAATTTACCGTGTACTAATTATGCAACTATGTAAACAATTATGCAATGTTCTGCAAAACAACAGCAATAACTCTACAGACACCTTATATCCTACTGCCTGGATTTCACAGAGAGATGAAAGGTGAGTGTATGAACTATCCACACTAGTGATGGACAATGACCCCGATGTCATATCCATGGCAGTATGTGAGTGGAGAGGAGCGGCGGACTTTCTCTTATATCTGTAAAGTGTGGACAAGATATTATGAACTTCCTTTAATCAATTATGAATGATAAAAACTAGCTAGCGTTCTGTGCTACACAGGTTTTATCAGCATTTGTAATTTAGAATCATTCGTTATTTGTGTTTACACACAGCCTCAGCGTTTAACTCCTCACCTTTAACATACACACTGGAGGTTAGCTGGAGGTTAGGGAACCAGCCTTGTGACCGGAGGGTCGCTGGTTTGATTCCCTGAACTGACAGTAACGACTGAGGTGCCCTTGAGCAAGGCACCCAACCCCCAACTGCTCCCCGGGCGCCATGGATAGGGCTGCCCTTCACTCCGGGCAAGTGTGCTCACTGCCCCCTAGTGTGTGTTTATGTGAGTGCGTCACTTCACGGATGGGTTAAATGCGGAATACAAATTCCTCTGTGTGTGTAAAAGCACACGTAGCGCAAAATAGATCAAACTCTCTACTCAGAGAACGACTGGCCTCACCTAAATTAAATAAGTGGGCAGTGAGTACACTTGTCCGGAGCAATGAGCAGCCCTATCCATAGCACCCAGGGAGCAACCCGGAGTACATTGCTCGAGGGCACTTCAGCTGTGTCCTGTCAGTTCAGGGGATCGAACCGACAACCTTCTGTCACAAGTCTGGTTCCCTACCCTGCCCCAGTAGGTGTAAGTGTAAAACTATGGTCTGACTATTCATTAATCAGAAAACTACCTTGGGTGAACAAATTGGATTTAAACACCATCATCTTCATCATTCAAGGATAAAACAGAGGACACAAGACTGTCTGCGATGGTCCGTGAAACAAAGAGGTGTACCTAATGAATGTCATGAGAATGTCCTGTATGTAGTTCTGCTGAACAGCTCGGTCGTGCATGAGCTTTGGCAGCCATGCTGATGGATTACTGACCAACAAGACCAGAACGGCTAGACACCAGCAAACCAGCATGTGTACGACCTTTCTGAGTGACCAGAAAAACCACCCTAGACCAGCAGCGAATGCATGCTGTACTGGGGTGGTGTTTTCAGCAGGGTCTGCTCACGCAGACGTAGTCAATGTGGTAAAGAGTCTGGTGTCTGTCTGGCTGATGGGATGAAGCAGGCTTAAAGTGATTGCGGAGTGAGGGAGAACACAGACGCTCCGACTTTATTAAAAGCCGCTCTGCGCTCCGGGTAAAATCACTCCCTGTTCTGCTCCCGCTCCACATCACTCACATACTCTGATCAGTAGCAGCCGAAAATTACCTACAGGAGGTCTAATGGACCGTTTTTTCCTCTTTCCTGTAGTGTGTTGTAGCTTTTGGTGCATGTGAACGGCCTGCTAAACTACAAACCGCCAAGGTACACACCGCAGGGAGAAACTCTCTCCCAGAGAAATCCAGTTTTCCCAGCTGCCTGAAACGGCTCACTGGAGTTCCAGCCTTATCAGAACAGAGTGGGATGGCTGACCTATCAGAGTATGCTGGGGGGCGGGGCTTCAAGACACAGGAGCTCTAACAGTGCATCTTTTAATGTGTTAATACAACGTTTTACGATCAGTCAAGGAGTGCAGGTATGTCATCCTCTGTGGTGCATGATATCGAGAGATTCAGGGAATCCTGAGAAAGCTCTGTGCATAAGGAAAAAGGCTGACGGTTGGCACTCCATTAAGAACTGATGGATATCACCACATGGGATCGGGAATAAGACAAGCCACTGTCCATCACTGCAGGCACAAGCGTACATTTTGACTATACTATGCTGACCGTACTATGGAATGCCAAACGTCGCTGACTTCTCTGGACACCACCTTCAGATTTAAAGTGGACTTATGAACAGCAGTAATGTAGATTGTGGTCTGATGAGCAAAACTTCCTTTATGGAAGACGGATTTCTGTATTGGAATTGTGGACGTAAAGAAGTAAAGGCCCATCCAGCCTGTTACCAGCATGAAGTTCTAAAGCCAGGGTCTGTCGTGGTATGAGGTATATTGATGAGTCACATCTGCACATCTGTGGCGCTCAAGGCGCCTTTAACTGTGGTGGAAACGCAACTGATCAAACCCACCTGTGCAGTTAAGGCCGTTTCCTTCGTACGGAGGAACACATTCACACTGGTTCTCGGGCAGACACACTGCGTTAGAGTCGCACTCCGGCGAACAAACAGGTTTCTCTCCTATTAAATTAGAGTAAGAGAGTACGGTTACTAGCGACAGGTCAAACTACACATTACACCGGCGTGCTTAATGAAGCCAGGTCTTCTGTTTACCTATTTTAGACTGGCACTGCTTCCCTGTCCAGCCCTCCTGGCAGAAGCAGCTGCCGTCCCCGTCTAGGCCTTCGTCACACTTGCCGTTAGCAGTACAGTTGCAGGCTGCAAGCAGAAGTCATTATATATTTATTGCTTAAGGATTTTTTACTAAAACTTAGAACAAGAGAAGCATTAAGGGGCCAGTGTTTGGTCTAAGCCTAAACCAGTTTTGCACCTGAACCTACCGTTTATCCACCCTGTAGAAATAAGTGGCTTGTGACTGAATTTCATGCAGGTTGTATGCAGGTTGCACTGAAAGTTGGGGGCCTTTCTATTTAAATTCACCATGTTGGGTATCCAGGAAAGGGATGGCAGGGGTTAGGGGGGTCGTTAAGTAACTTCCAGTATACAGTCTCACTGCTAGATGTTACATACTGCTCCTTTAATGTACTCTTATCCATTAATAATGTGAATTCCTAATGCTGCTGTCAGAATTACACCATTTAGATACGTAAAGAATCTAACAAAGTTACAAACTGGTAGATCATAAGTTGGTTTGTGTCACAAATGATCAATTTGATCCTAAAAATACATTTATATGAATATGGTGATAGTAAATATGGGAGTTTATCCAACAGTAGAAGCAGCTGGGAGCTTTTTTTATACAGCGATAGTAAACAACGTGGCTCAGTTTACGAGGACGAACACAGAGTATCTAACTGTGCTGGTATGTGTGATGAGGTTAATCAGGATTTGAAGTTACCTGTGCAGTTAGGGCCGTAGTGGTTTGGTTGACAGAGCTCGCATGCCGTCCCGTTAAATCCAGGATGGCAATTACAAGTGCCTTTCCCTAATTGACCATCATCACATTCACCATGTTCTCCGCATGGTGCCTCCAAGCCTCCCGGACACACTAGATGGACGGAAAAATAAATGTTGTGACTGTACAAAAGGCTCTTCAAATAATACCATGATTAATGTATGCCATAGTCGAAGCTAGAGATTATATTTTGGCCAGGCAGTGTATGTTAGTAACATAACAGGTGTAACTTCATCCAATACACTCGTTTAAGTCTTTCTGTATTTGCATATTTTCACATACATATACATATACATATACATATATATATATATATATATATATATATATATATATATATATATATATATATACACACACACACACACACACACACACACACACACACACATACACACACACACACATATATATATATATATATATATATATAAGAATATATTCCTGGATCTGCTGTATTACCCTGAAAGGCATGTGCTATTGAGGAACAGGTCTTCTTCTCACCTTGACAGTCTCTTCCATAGTGGTTCTTACAGCATTTGGAAAGCCAAGTCATTTTCTTGCACACTCGGCTACAGCCCATATGGTAAGGCCGGTAGTCGTATGAGTGAAAGTCTGGCATGCTGTCAAAAATAGAGTGATGCCTGTATCTATAGCGCCAGGGCGGTCTGCAGAAGGAGGTTCTGTTCTGTGGAGAAAGGCAGACATCGAGTTGAGTGTAATTATGGAATGTGTAACTTGTTTTGTGAACCTTAGCAAATTAGTTTAGTGACATACTCCAATATACACCCAGCAGCCACTCCATTAGGTACACCTCCTGGTTTTACAGGAGGCTGCTGATTGGGGAGTGTTGGTTGGTGGACGGTTTGTAGACTATGCTGCTGGTTTTCTTAAACACCTCAGTGTCACTGCTGGACTGAGACTCATGCACCAAGCAAAACTATCCAGCCAACAGCGCCCTGTGCGCTGGACTAGAGGATGCATCGCTGGATGCACTGTGCAGCAGCAGATGAGTTCTCGTCTGTGACTGTACATCTACAAGGTGGACCAGCAAGGTAGGAGTGTCTAATAGAGTGGACAGTGAGTGGACACAGTGTCTAAACACTCCAGCAGCACTGCTGTGTCTGATCCACTCACACCAGCACCACACACACTAACACACCACCACCACGTCAGTGTCACTGCAGTGCTGAGAATGATCCACCTCCCACATCATACCTGCTATGTGGTGGTCCTGTGGGGGTCCTGACCATTGAAGAACAGGGTAATACAGTACACAGAGAAACAGATGGACTACAGTCTGTACCTGTACACCTACAGAGTGTCCTATATGGTCAGTGGAGCTAAATGTAGATACAAGGAGATGTACCTAATGAAGTAGCTGATTGGTCTATATGCTCTTAACTGTGGGAGCAAGCGTTGTCTTCATTAAGTAAACCAACATCATAAACATGGAGTTCAGTAAAAAATGTGAGTGCAGTGTGCTGCCATCCTTCATTTGGTCAGGCAACTGTTACTAATCTAGTAATAAAGAACAGAACGTCATGCGAACACCACTGAGCTTAGCTTAAGTTAGCCCACCACCTTTTACCCTGAGGCCAATTAAAATGTCTTACGGCTGATATATGAGAAGTGAGGTGTGTTTTTACTTGGGCTTTTCTTGAAGACTTGACGTTTTCTTGTCTGATCTTTAAACCCCAAGGTCTGAGGATGTCCTACAGTGTTCTCAATAGCATAGAGGCAGCTCAACATCTCTGCTTTTACAGCATTCAGCCAACGCTCTTATCCAGAGCGACTTACCAGCTTAATCCTATTACAGGTGGGCCAGTGTAGTGTTAGGAGTCTTGCCCAAGGACTCTTATTGGTGTAGCACAGCGTAGTCACCCAGACCAGGATTCGAACCCCAGTCTCCCACATGTGGTGGTGACTCCCTGGTGGGTAGTGGTGTTATCTACTGAGCTACACCAACCTGAGCTCATCAACATAAGCTCAATATAGACTTCTCTCGTCTCATGTGGGATTAGTGGTGTCTGTTTGCAGTAAACAACTCTATAAACGAACAGCTGTTTTTTTAAAAAGGCCTGAGAGTACGGACGCTCCGCTCACTGAAATGCCTGTTTGAATTTGCTCAGGTTCTGACTGGCTATCTATACGCCCACATATTCACTTTCGTGAAAATGAATCAGTCTGAGAACTGTCCTATACCACCTCCTCTGATGTCTGTGCGTTACTGCATCTTGCTTCTATTTCTGCTCCACCCTGACTCCACCCACTCTCACACCTGCAGCTGATCCAGGACTCAATGGGACTCCCCATTTATACCCCATTGTTTGCTCTGCCTGGTTGCCAAGTCTCTGTGTTGCTTTCCAGAGTTCTTAGCCGTATTCCCGTGTTTCCGGGATCTTAGTACCTAGCTGTGTTCAGGTTTCCGTGGTTCAGAACTCTGCTTGGTATCTTGGTTATTTTGATTATGGGTTAGTCTCTGATGATGTCTGCCTGCGCGCAGAGCCCTGCCTGTTCAGATATCGATACCTGGACAACCCTCAATAAAACCACTCCACACCTGCAACCTGCCTCAACTCGTTAAGGAAACTTTACCATAACTAGGGGTGCCAACAAGCGTTCTTCGATTCCTTAACGAATATCCCAATACACAGAGATATTGTAAAAGGAGCCACCCTTTGAAGACCAGTTGCTTTGGTTTTTCCTGAACTGTTCAAGGCAAGAACCAGTTACACACCTTCACCTTTAAAGCATTTGAGTTCAACAAAGCAAAAATAAGAAGGATGATATAATTTATGGGTACTTACTGTGTCCTCGCTTCCAAACGGACAAACGGGTGTATACAAACAATTCCCACAGCGACCCTGTGATGAGCACATGCGGTTAAAATGCCTATATTGTTAGCTTAGGTGTTTTTTGTTTGTTTTAATAATGATATAACATAAGGTCTTACTTTAATCTCTGTACTTGCAAAGTCATCACAGTGTGCTCCTATATTAGGCGGCTCGAGGACCTTGTCAATCCCATACGCAATCCCGGAACTGAAGGGGAGGTGTCGTTCTATGATTTTGGCATCATTTCCATTGACTAAAATTTCACCCTACAAAAACATCAGCAATAGCATTTCATAAGACATCACGTTTGTGAAATATCTGAATTTTTATGTAATGGGTCTTTGTTTTATAAGGTTTACAAAACATGTATACAGGGAGAAAATCATACAAGCATGTTAACATTTCAGTTAAGAAGTGTTAATACTGCACTCATTGTTAAAAGAGTAGTTGCACAAATAGCTGCACCCAGACGGAATCGACCCCCAGGAATGAAACTTGGTGGGTGGGTTTGACATCATGAGACATGCGAATGATTCAAGTTTCACATTCGGCCGCGCATGTGACGTAAGCAAGGACGGGCCTTATCTCTGTACCTGACTGACCCAACAGCCTTGACTGCAGACATCCAGCGAGCAGTGGTGCCTCCATGAGTCATCCTGTTAGTGCAGCACCATTGGCAGACGACTGCACCACGCAGGACTACATGCACACAGACCGTTACCACGACTGTCCTTAACACCACGTCACCATCACCAAAGACTGCAGTGGTGTCGTACCAGACTGTCATGGAGTGACTCAGAATGGCAGCGAGTCATCTTCAGTGACGAGTCCCGCTTTAGTCTTGGTGGAGACACCCAACGAATCCGTGTGTGGAGGCACCGTGGTCAGCACCAAGATAAACGGTTCGTTGTCACACATCACTCCACCTCCACCCCTACTGCACCATCTGCAGGAGCTGTGTGAGGATGTTCAAGCTGCATGGGATGGATTATCACAGGACACCTTTAGGAACCTCTACAGCTCCATACCGAGACGTCTGCAATGTTGCGTTAGCCCGACGCCATACTGAGAGACAGACTTCTGTATGTAAATATTGATCATATCGGTCTTAATGTATCATCAGTTATTGATCCTGGTCACCTTTATCTTCCTTCCCAACAGCACCGCACTCCCACACCTCCTTCTGGGTGCAGCTGTTCTTTTAACGATGAGTGTATCATTTTAGTTTGAGTACATACACAAAGCAGGAATTCAGAGTGATCAGAAAAGCTAAAGCTTCCTATTTGCCAGCTCCTTGTTCAGACGCTCCACCTTAAATGGTGCAGCAGTTATTATTATTACTATCTCAGACTGTATGAGGATGTACTTGCGGCTATTTGTTTATGTACACGTCCTGTAACACAATGTATTATAATATGGATATTTTGTTTTGTCTATGATGTTTAGCATGTCATACATGAATTTCCCTTTGTGTTATAATTATGCTCAGTGAGGTACAGTCTGGTTTAAGGTCTGCACACTCAATTATACTGATTATACTTGTTATATAAACTTGTTGTATAATCTAACTTAAGATTCTAACCTTTATACAATCTAACTATCCATACATAAGGATCACTGCAATTCGCAGAAACACCAGGGAAGCCAGGCACTGACTCATGGGTTAACAGTTACTACTAAGAGTCAGATATGCTGGACTTTAGAGGTAAATTCACACCTTATTTACATTAACAACTCATGAATTAAATAAAGCCTGCATGCTGTGTAACTGTAACGTGTATGTCAGAACCTATGAACAGGATCCATGATGATGAACCTGGTGTTTTACAACCAAATGTAGGGGAAGTGGGGTGGTGGCTAGACAGTGCTAGCTAAAGTCAGGGAATGTTCGCTCTGTGTATTAGTAGTACAGTATAACAGTAATAACATTATTATAACATTAGGAATGCTGTCAATCAAGAAAAAGCAGGTACTTACAATTACATTTTTGTCGCAGCTGAAGGTCAACTGTGATCCGTACATCGTTCGGAGGTACCTCTCACGTGGCAGCGCGCAAGCCACTGTCTATAACAACACAAAGTATCAGGACAGTGAGAAAGAAAGGACTTCTACGTGTAGCCCTTTTTAGGCTAATGGGGATTGATATATATATATAAATTTATATATGTGATGTAAATGTTGTTTTTTTCTCCCCTTTGAGTCAGACATTAGGAGGGTTCATTGTGAGGTTTCTTTTCGTTTGAGGAAATTGTTGGTTTGCTCCGTAGAGCACGCCAGTTTTTCCTCCCGGCAGCCTTTATTTGTTCCACGTTTGTAAGATTTTCCTCTGCACATCGAGCCCACTCTGCTGGGGAACGGTTAGCTCACCTCGTCTGTGATCACAGCGGCAGCGGTTCGAATCTCGCCGAGGTGCGACAGTTCCCCGCTACATCTACAGGCACCCCACAAACATGATGGCATAGCACACGTCGCAAACCAATCAGAGTGAGGATCGGCCCCACGGATCGGCCTAATTATCCAATACTTGATCCACCTAACTTTTAGCCAACAGCTAAATTAATAATGGAACCGATATACGATCCTTATATCGGATCAGTGCCTCCCTACTCACAATCCTATCACTCCAATAATACAGTCACTGCCGGCTGCTGGACTGAACGTGTTACTTACTTGCTGGTCCCGAACTATGTGAACCTTTATGTAGGCCTGCAGCTTGTCGCGATGGTCTTCGCTGTACAGCCAGTTCTTTTGTTCAGCCGGAAGGCTGTTGAATGCTTTATCAGTGGGCCAGAACATCGTGAAAGGATAGAACGGCACATGCTGGACCATATTAATCAAGTCGGCTTGCTGCAATTAAACAGAAGTGAAGAGATTTAAGGAAGGTGGCATTAGACTGACGGCACACTCCTTCTGGTTAACAGAACATCCTAACACAAAACGTAGCCAAGGTGTGCCGCATGGCTCATGGCTGTGTTAACAGCAGCGTAAAAACAACGGCAAAAAACAAAACCGCGCTTTCACAGCACCCCAGCTGTCCGACCTCCTACCTAAATTATCACCAGATCTTCATTTAACTCATAACGACACACCGGACCCAATAAAACAAACAAAAAAGAGTAAAGTAATATTTAATATAGCTATAAATAATACAGTTCCTCATCCATTTTTTGAACTTACTCATCTAATCTTAAATGCCTCTGTTGGTAAAAGTATGTGAACCTCTGCTTTCAGGAAATTAACTGACCCCTTTGTTTAGCAAGAAGACATACAGACGGATAGATAGATAGGCAAACAGACCAATAGATAGACAGACAGACCGATAGACAGACAGACAAATAGATACATAGACAGAGTGATAGATAGATAGATAGACAGAGTGATAGATAGATAGATAGATAGATAGATAGATAGATAGACAGACAGATGAATAGACAGACATACAGATGAATAGACAGACAGATAAATAGACAGACGAATAGACAGACAGACAGACGAATAGACAGACAGACAGACGAATAGACAGACAGACAGACGAATAGACAGACAGACGGACGAATAGACAGACAGACAGACAGACAGACAGACGAATAGACAGACAGACAGACGAATAGACAGACAGACAGACAGACGAATAGACAGACAGAAACATAAATAAACACATAAAAAACCCGTCCAATCAGAAGCCAGATGACAGTAACGGTAGCTGTACACTGTAAACAACAGTACAGATAACGTCTTATAAATAAATGTGCTGTGTTATAGGGCATAGACAAAGTGGCAGTGCCCAGTGATATGAGTATAGAAAAGTGTAATGTCCAGCTGGTGCTCAGTTAGCCTGAACTGTTCAGTGTCCAATAATGTCCCAGCACAGTGAAGAGGTGTTGTACAGTGTGATCGCTGCACACCGCACATCTGCGTTTCTCTCCATGCTTTCATTCCATTCATGGTGGACTGATGAACTCACAGACTCATTAGGTATGTGTGTCGCTCTGTGATGGACTGGCAGCCTACCCAGTGTGTTTCCTGCCTTCTGCCCAATGACACAAGCTCCAGCACCCCGCCCGAACCCAGAAGGAGAAGCAGCTTATAAGATGAATGACCCATTATAAGACCATTAATATAAAGGTTAAAGGTGGATGAACGTACCACCATAAAAGGCCAAAAAGGGGAGGTCCAAAGCAGCACACACTCACCCGTAACAGCTTGCTGAACACGGTATAGCCATAAGCGTCAGCTGCCGTGGTAACATTCAACTGAAATATAAATATATAATACAGAATTATGAAACAGAACTATTTAAAGTTTACTCTTCATGTATTTTCTTTCTAGAGAGACTCACATCTGGCTTGACGAATACAGTCTTGTCCTTCAGTTCATAAGGGAAGAGGAGGCCTCCTATGAAATGGATGATTCCATTGGAACACTGGTAGTCAGTAGTGATGATCTTAGTCTTGTCGTTGATGTACACCACTCCCTGTGAACATCAGACAGATAGGAAGGAGGTACCAACTGCTGCTATGCTTAAACAGCAGTAGCGTATAAATCCTGATAAATTAACCAACATTAAAGGCCTTTCATAAAAATAGAAGCTTCCCGGACAAAAAAATGAGTCCCCTTGTGTGATTAAGGTGGTAGTAACTTCAGGCTCCTGCAGATGGCGCTGCACAGGGATGATGGGGCTACAAATAGCTGTACATAGGTGTGAGTGACGGGATCCATTGATTGGGAAGAGGTACTACAGTGCAAGGAATGTCTCGTTTCCATGTGTGGAAAACGGCTCCAGAGCAGATGTTAATGACTGGCTAAAAGGAGGGACTGCGTGTGGGCGTGGCCAAAGACCATAGTGTGGAGTAGCTGAATCTGCAGGTGTATGGAAGCGTACGGTCATACGGGTCTACCAGCAGTGGCTAAAACCTCAGTCTACAGGGAATTCTCCTCCTTTGGTGGATGCCTTCCCTGGCACTTCACCAAATCACCAACTGCTTAATTCTCTGATGCAAGAGTGTCTGAACACTGATGTGGCTACATCCAGAAACTTGTCCAGTCTATGCCCAATCCAGTCCTAGCTGTTGTTGGTGCTGGTGGAGGTGTTACACACTACTAGGTACGTTTTAGTCCCAGGTGGCTATTTTTTTGTCTGGTGAGATTATTTTTTTTAATCTTTCATAGACTGACATAGTAAACATTTAACCCTCACACTACTCCTCATGAATGGAAATCTAGCTGCCAAAAAATGCTCCCTTTAGAATTAATTATTTTTAAAACGTTACATGCATTTACACATATCCGCCTGCTCAGCTTACAGCTGTTTAGCTTCGCCTGTTGGTGCTCCCCTGAATAAAGACCATTTACGAAGATCAGCCTTAAAGGCACAGTAAAAAAAATAGCCAGTCAGACTTGTATGCAACTTCAGCTGCATGAAACCTACATGAAACTAAACGGCACTTGAGTTGCATAACATGAAGCATCCTGCAACAGATTTGAAACTCAGCTGCAACAGCTGCAAGCTACTTTGTGAAACACTGTTTCATAAAACAACCAATCAAAATGCCAGTACTGTATTTTTGGATTGTGTCAAAGGTATCATTAATAAATCTAATGATTGCAACTAGTTGCATGCAAATTGCATAATGGTTTCAAAGTGTAAAGCCAGACTAAGAGATTAAGAAAGGCTGGAAAACAGTTAGTGTAAAAATTAATTGTGTCTGTTTTTGATACATAACATCTCATAAATTGACCAGCGCACTTCAGGTTAAATGATAAAGGCTGTTTCATGCTAGGAATGTTTTCCCTCCTACAGTGTTTCCATTCTGGATGCATTTTTTCCCGAAGGCTGCGAATACTTACATCTTTTACGCTGAAGCGCAATACATGCCCAGAGGCTGCGACAACTCGAGTGAGAGATTTGAGCTCCGATTCAGGAAGCTCTTCACATCCGACGATGTGGTACCTCATTAGGTCTGCCAGGGAGCTTTTATTCTTCCATTCCTCAGTCTGCTTGAAAAGAAGGTGGGAACAGATCAGTCCAAAACTACAAGAGGAAATATTAGGGGCAAATGAAAACTGACAGCTACATAAATACTGGCCCAGGGTCATAAAAATCTCCCTCACATTAAAAATATGACTTTAATCAAACTTGTAATTAAAGTAAATTAAGTTGAACCATTTTAATGAACCACAAGTATGTGTTTTATAGCCCATTGATTAATCCATCATTACCGATGGTGCCAGCATCGGGTACCAATGACTATGGAGCTGACTACAGACATGTGGGCCATGTCACTACAGGCTTCTGGGACTTCCATTCGGGCCCTTCGCACAACTGTTCAGACATACAGAAATTTAAACAGTGGATGTAAAAACAAATCATACAAACAAACAAAAAAAAGCCATACCGTGAAGTTGGAGATGTAGTCTGGATGAGGGACAAACACAGTGAATGGCCCTTTGCCGAACAAATCCCTGACCAGTGACAGCTAGAACAAACAAGCCAGTATAAAGTTGAAAGCACTGGCCACTTTATCAGAAACCCCTCCCTCATTGCTGCACGTATCTAGTGTACAGTTAGAGACTACAGTTCATCTAATGGGGGACAGCTTGTGTCAGCCATCATCTAGTCCTTCTTCATAGGTCAGTGTCTGAACACAGAGCCAGTCTGTGTTAGTGTGCTGTAAGTAGCGTGTTGGTGTGCAGTAACTCAGTAAGTGTAATGCGTTAGTGTGCTGTAAGTAGTGTGTCGGTGTACAGTAACTCAGTAAGTGTAATGTGTTAGTGTGCTGTAAGTAGCGTGTTGGTGTACGGTAACTCAGTAGGTGTAATGTGTTAGTGTGCTGTAAGGAGTGTGTTGGTGTACAGTAACTCAGTAAGTGTAGTGTGTTAGTGTGCTGTAAGTAGCGTGTTGGTGTACAGTAACTCAGTAAGTGTAATGTGTTAGTGTACTGTAAGTAGCGTGTTGGTGTACAGTAACTCAGTAAGTGTAATGTGTTAGTGTGCTGTAAGTAGCGTGTTGGTGTACAGTAACTCAGTAAGTGTAATGCGTTAGTGTACTGTAAGTAGCGTGTTGGTGTACAGTAACTCAGTAAGTGTAATGTGTTAGTGTGCTGTAAGTAGCGTGTTGGTGTACAGTAACTCAGTAAGTGTAATGTGTTAGTGTGCTGTAAGTAGCGTGTCTGTGTACAGTAACTCAGTAAGTGTAATGCGTTAGTGTGCTGTAAGTAGCGTGTTGGTGTACAGTAACTCAGTAAGTGTAATGTGTTAGTGTGCTGTAAGTAGCGTGTCGGTGTACAGTAACTCAGTAAGTGTAATGTGTTAGTGTACTGTAAGTAGTGTGTCGGTGTACGGTAACTCAGTAAGTGTAATGTGTTAGTGTACTGTAAGTAGCGTGTCGGTGTACGGTAACTCAGTAAGTGTGATGTGTTAGTGTACTGTAAGTAGTGTGTTGGTGTGCAGTAACTCAGTAAGTGTAATGTGTTAGTGTGCTGTAAGTAGTGTGTCGGTGTACGGTAACTCAGTAAGTGTAATGTGTTAGTGTGCTGTAAGGAGTGTGTTGGTGTACAGTAACTCAGTAAGTGTAATGCGTTAGTGTGCTGTAAGTAGTGTGTTGGTGTACAGTAACTCAGTAAGTGTAATGTGTTAGTGTACTGTAAGTAGTGTGTCGGTGTACGGTAACTCAGTAAGTGTAATGTGTTAGTGTGCTGTAAGTAGCGTTGTGGTGTACGGTAACTCAGTAAGTGTAATGTGTTAGTGTGCTGTAAGTAGCGTGTTGGTGTACAGTAACTCAGTAAGTGTAATGTGTTAGTGTGCTGTAAGTAGCGTGTTGGTGTACAGTAACTCAGTAAGTGTAATGTGTTAGTGTACTGTAAGTAGTGTGTTGGTGTACAGTAACTCAGTAAGTGTAATGTGTTAGTGTGCTGTAAGTAGTGTGTTGGTGTACAGTAACTCACTAAGTGTAATGTGTTAGTGTGCTGTAAGTAGTGTGTCGGTGTACAGTAACTCAGTAAGTGTAATGTGTTAGTGTAATGTGTTAGTGTTCTGATCTGAAGCAGCTTGATGTTTTCCTCCCTCGTAGGGATAAAAGCTTTAAGTGCTATTTGCATGACGAGGACAGTGTTAGTGTAGTCTATCAGGTCTTCTAGGTGGTTGTTAGGAGTCCCACTTTCTCTGTAGCTGTTTTCCTTCCTTAGCAAGAGGACCACCTTCTATCTAACCTACACAGATCCATCTCCTGAAACCATCTGTACCTAATGTCTGTTATTGACTGGAAATGTACAACACCGACTCAGAAACAGTGGGGATGGTCTGGTAAACGCAAATCAAAAAAGAAAGCAGTGATTTCTAAAATGTGGTTAGACAGAGGCTTTACTTACTCCGAGATTCCTCCGGAACCAGTCACCCTCTGGTTTGTGAAGGAGTTCCTACCTCAACCGATAAAGGGATTCAATTAACAAGGAGGAAGAAAGAAAATGAAACAGGGAATACTAGCTCATCCATAATCATCGTTTCCATATATAGATTTCCTTTCCTTCTGGCTTTTAGCCGGAGGATACTCACTCTAGTGATCGACCCGGCACATTCAAAGCCGTTTCCTTTGTAGCCGTAGCGGCATGTGCAGTTCCTCTCTCCGGGGCCAATGTATCGGCATATAGCATTGATGTTGCATTCTCCATTGTCCTGCAAAACCATTTAAACACGGTTCAACATGTGTACGTACCGCGTCAACCTGACCAGTTAGCATTACTGAAAGTAGCCTGTAGTTTCATCCTGGATTTATTCTATTCATTTTGGACGTATTCTGTTTAGCGAGGGAGGTTCTGGTTCTGGTTCTCGGTCTGATTGTTTGAAGCCACTGATATACAACAGTATGACTGCACGAGACTGCAGTCTGCCTCTATGGGTCTATTCAAATGCACAGTCTTGATGTTTGGCAGCCATATCCTACCCTATCCTACTACAGTGCTCGGCAGGAAGCTGTTCGATTGTGAGGTCATTACACAATTATTAAATAAAATTATTTTTCAGCATTTCTGTATATGACCCCCCATAAAAAAGGCCTAATAGATCCTAGATCAGCTACTTTCTGCTAAAACAAACATCGGAATTTGTATATTTTTGACGTTTTGATCAACAGTTACTAAAGTCAGCGTTGTGTGTTAGTGGAGGGATATTTAGACTAAATGATGTGACATAACCTTGCACATAAAAAAGCCTAAACAAGACTTTAACTTTGATTATGAGGTCTCTGTGACTTGTAGCCCACGTGTAAAGACGATTCCTCATGCTCCCTGAATCGCTCTTTCACCGTCCGAGCCCGGTGAATATCAGCATTGTTGTCCTGGAATGTGGCTGGGCCAGGAAAAGGTCCATTGATGGGATAACCTGGTCATTCAGGTGGTCAGCTGACTTCATAACACTGCTGAGCCTCAGCCTGACCAACTGAAGCCTCCCAGATCATAAGACTGCCTCCAGCGGTTCGTACAGTAGATACTATATATGATGGGTGTACTGATTCATCTGCTTCCCCTCTTACCCTGATGCTCCCATTTCTCTGGATTAGGGCCAGACTGGACGCATTAGACCACATGACCTTTTTCCCATCACTCTAAATTCCAGAAAACTGAAGGATTCTTTCCAGATATTTTCACATACCAGTGGTTTTCATGTGTCTACACAGTCTATCTTCTAAGACTGGACTTTGGAGGTGTGTCTCTCTGAGAAACCGGAAGTGAGGAAGCTGTAATAAAGGTGAAGTCTGGACACTAAGTGCTGAAAAAATGATCTTGTATTTAGCTGTTGAGGTGCCTGTGACATATGCTATTAATACCGATGGATTATAACTCGTCTTTCATGGCTCTTTTGACTGGAAATTAAATAAATGAGAGGGTGGTCTATGATTTTGCACAGTACTGTAGGTGTAGCTAATAATCTGGTTCAGTGCTCTTATGCTGAGCTTACACCAAACTTTTGATTTTACTGTCGCAGACAAATTTCCAATGTGGGAACAAAATCCTGAGTCTTGCTAGAGTTGCATCGCGTTCGGGTCATCTCGATTGTTCAGTGTAAGGTGGTCAGGACTGCAGGTTTCTGTCAGTCTTTCTCTCGTCCTGGCGTATCGATAAAATCAGCCGTGATTAATATTATCATCAAGTCTTAGGTCTCAAATTACGCAAATAGTGAAGTGGACATTGTCGACAACCAATAGGAGAGCTCTTTTCAGCTCTGAACGGGAAGCCGCGAGAAAGCACAGAAATGTCTGGCGGAGATTTGACATGGAGGGGAGCCCAGCGAGGGCACGGAAACCCCGTTCGTATGGACTGTTTAAAAGGAGGGGAAGCTGGTGGAGCTGGTGGAGCTGTGGAGGTGTGCCTCTTTGACGCATCTTCCCATTTATACCACGACAGAGTGGAAAAGGAAAATGGTGGACAGAAATTGCTGAAGCCCTCAAAATCCCCAGGGCGGGTTAAAATGTGGGCTCGAGTCATGGGCCCCGAGACGCCACAAACGTAAACACATCCAGGAGTTTATTAATGCACAGAAATGCGCAGTAAGCAGTCCGATTCTAAATCACGCACAATTTAAAAACGCTTTCACGTTATACTATCTTGTAACAAAGGGTAGTTATGCTATGCTAAAGCTAACCACCCAGCTAGCTAAAACACTGCAGACCTGGGCTACAGTGTTTACATTTAGCCTACCAGCGAGCATGATGGGAAGTAATCTAAAAATCTCGTTGCAGTCTTGTAAATAGTGAATCTGCAAGATTCCCAGCTTTTGCAAAATCATAGTCTGTGACTAGAAGTCTGTGACGTGTCTTTAGATGCGAGAGGGTGTCAGACTAAGTCTATTAAAGGTCTTTTCAGAGTCTTTTTGAAGTCTTCTAGTGTTTGGTTTGCTTTAGTTAAGAAGGGTTTTGCATATAACAATGACAGACCTTTCTTCTGATTCTGGATTCCTACGACCCTATGAATGAAATGTGTTTGTGCTCAGGGGGTCACGTACCTTTAGGCATGGATTTATTGCAGAACACATGCGTCCTTGCGCAGCATAGCCTGGTCTACAAACACACGCAGCCTGGAATAGAATATTTATGTTATACCCAAAGAGATCTCAGTGAAAGAAACCAATACCCTTAACTGTATTAGCTCTGTTAGCCTTATTAGCATGGAAGAAAACAACATTTTTTACTTTATTGGATAAAACCTCCATTTCAGCAACATATGGCGGTTCAACAGTTTATAAGAAAGATAATGAAAAACGAATGTAATATTTACCGTGTTTGGTCCAGTTTTGACGCAGTCCGCGGTTTCAGAGCATCCTCCGTTGTTAACTAGGCAGGGGTTTAGCTCTGTTATAGAAACACAAATAGCAGCATAATCATATTTCCATTACTGTCAGTCTTTAGATGCATTTAATTACCGCATTGAGGCAAAAATAAATTGGATTGAACATGGTGCCACTGAGCACACAATAAAAGCCATTAATATTATTTTAGCTCGTACATGATTTATCTCAGGAGTCTGTGTATGTATTTGCCTGTACAAATACTAAATAATATTTGGATCATTTCAAATAACCATAAATATCATCAACTGTCTCAAGAGCATCTTATTTCTCCAGTAAAATAATGGTCTTCCTCAAAGTGTAATGTGTTAGTGTACTCCAGTAGCCGTTTGGTGCCTCTGTACTGAAGTGTCCCACTCTGGGGGTCTTTTAAATTGAACTCCACCACTTTTTAAAGTCTGATATCTCACTATTTACTCCAATACGGCCAAATCTCTCCTTCCTTCTGACTTGTGTGTGCATAAAAACCAAACATGTTCAAACGAAATAGCCGTGAAGTGAGCCCACCAATCAGGCTACAGCGCTCACTTTGTTTTGAGCTTGTTTTGATCTGTTGGACAGAGCTTGGTTCTAGCTAATGGAGCCTGTTCTCCTTCAGTGTTTTGTCCTGATGGATATTTAAGAAAAGGGTGTTGGTCTACGGTAACTCAGTAAATGTAATGTGTTAGTGTATTGTGAGTAGTGTTTAGGTGTACGGTGAGTGTAATGTGTTTTTTAAAGTGCACCTTTGTTTTGACTTGTTGAACAGAGCTTGGTTCTAGCCAATGGAACCTGTTCCCCTTCAGTGTTCTGTGCTGATGATGATTTGAATAGACATCAGTGTCAGACTAATGAATCAGCTTCTATTATATTTACGGGATTTAGCTGACACTCTGAGCGACTTACAAGGTCAGTCATATTCCAGGTGGGTCAGTGTAGTGTTAGGAGTCTTGCCCAAGGACTCTTAGCATAGTCACCCAGACCAGGAATCGAACCCCAAACTCCCACATGGCGTGGTAGCTCAGTGACAAGCGCTGTCATCTGTTGCACCACACCAACCACAATTAAAGACTGGTGGACTGAGAGACACTAGAGTCTCTTCACCTACACTGAGCTGATTTAGAGTCTTGCTCCAGAAATGATAATAGGACATTCGAGCCATTACTACAGAATGGCTTGAGAACCAGCAGCTGGGAACCAGAGCATGTGAACAGAGCGGCAGCTCCACTCCGGGTTTTCTGCTCTGCGCTCACCGCTCATTCACTACGTGCTCCTAATCCTAGAACTGACTGCCATTATTACACGAATAAGGCTTTCACAGGATATGATCACATGCTATAACAGTGCAGATGGTGAACCAGCGCACAAACTTTTAACCTGACCCTTTATCACATAACAGCGAAATGGACAACACGTGACTAACTGTAGAACTTTGTTGCAATCGGTAGGAATTTCCAGCATGTAGGTCTGCTGACGCAGCGTCCATGCTGCGTATGAATGACTGTTGTGTGGGCTGGAGCAGTGACTGCCACATCACTTGTCATGTACAAGGGCTGGCCAGGATGGAGCAATCCTGGAGTGGTAGCGAGAGAGAACAGAGATGCTTCCTGCTTCCTGCTCTGGTCAAAATCATGTTACTCCAACCCCCCAACCAATGCGAAACGCATACTTGCTCCGGTGGAAATATAGACTTATTTAAGTGTAAAAAAATGTATATTAATAATAAAGTGTTTGCAATTACTTATCAGAACCCCTATGGAGATGCATGACATGTATGCAGAGAACACTTTACATGAGGTACATATCGTCGCTGTCCAAAGAAAAACATGTATCTCCATTTTTGTTGATTTTTACTTTTATGCCTCATTTGATCACATGAGCTGCTTTTTACACTGTGTGGAAATTTCATGAAGAATGGACCAACAGAAATGGCCTAAAACTGCTTGGAAAGACGTCTGGTTCCATTGACTTCCATTCAAATGAAATGAGGTTTTTGGCCTCTCCTGTAAAGTTGCCATTTTGGAGATACCTGTTTTTGGACAGCAACGATATACACATCATGTTCTCCGGAGGGGAAAATACTGTACGTCTTTAAAGGAATATGAGCTAACAATAGTGTTTATACTGGTGCAAAATAGGCCCTGGTATTCCGGAGGTCCTATCTTGGCTGGCTGCCAACTCCCTCACCATACAGCACCGATGCTGAATCTTTGGAACGAGTTCGCTCTGTGTTCTGGGGTGTTTCATTCTGTGGAAATGGGTTCCTTGGTCGAGGTGACAGTAAATTTGAACCACACTCAGCTGCTGGAACAACCAGGTTTGGCTTTTGCTCATCATCTTACTGAGGAGGAACATGACAGTTCTCACGTTCATTGGGCTGCAAATGTGACTGACTGGCATGATGAACATTCGGGAGCAGTCACAAATCTGGACTGGCTCGCCAAGTCCCCAATTCTGAATGCTCTTGAACAACGAGTAAAATGCCAGGGAGGGCTTCCACCAAATCGGGCCCTTTGATGGAAGAGTGTCTGAACATTGATCATCCAGAAACTTGTCCAGTACATGCCCAATCCAATCCCAGCTGTTGTTGGTGCTGGTGGAGGTGTTACATGCTATTAGGTATGCGTCAATTACAGGTGACACATTTTTTGGTCTCTTGAGTTTAGATTTTATATGCATTATGCACTATTATTATTTATTTATATTGGCATAGCTAGCTTCATTAGGCTATAAACGGCCAACTGCCTGCACAAATCTGAATCAAACCTGAGGCAGACCACCGCTGCACCTCTAGTTAGTTAGCGATAACAGAAGACAGAAGTAATAACATCATCATTTTCAGATTTTGAGGCATTGAGGGGGTTCAGGAGGTTACATCTGGGGGTCCCAGAACCCCCAGGACCTCCTGTATGTCGCATCTTGCACCAGATGCTAAAAGAAAACAAGCTAGAGGAACGCTAAGGTGGGTTTCCAAGGGGTTGTACTCATTAGTAATGAATCTCAAAACAATCCAGCAACTAAGCTTTTAACATGTTGTCCTAAGACAAGTATCCTAGGAGATCACATCAAGACCCACCAGACCATTACTAGACCACCCACACACTGTGAACACGATAAAGACACAAAGGTATCAGAAACCATGCTAACCACTTCATCTCAACATAGCATGGCATTACACCAGTATCCTTCCTAATGCTACACCACTACCGACTGAATCCAAGCTCCTCCAATTACGATGAACGGAGACACGGTATTGATCCCCTTCACGCTTACCTAGACAGACGATTCCATCCCCCGTGTATTCATCATTACACGTGCAGCTCCTTTCCCCAGGTGAAGTCCTCAAGCAGGTTGCATGCTCAGAACAGCCACCGTTATTAGTGCCGCACAAGTCGCTTTCTGCAAAGGTCAGAATTTCCACACAGCATTAGGAAACAAAGGCAGGCTGGACTAATAGCATGTGTGTTCCCTGAAGTCCTCCTAAACATTGAACTATTAAATTAAGAACCTTTGCAGAAGGTTCCATTTCCTTGGTAACCCGCTACGCACACACACTCTGGCTGTTTCCCTGCACCTCCTGAAACACAGCTGAAAGAGAACAAGCCTAGTTAACAAGTTCCCGGACTTCATGAGTGTAACATACAGATTCCCAAGGCATAATTCCAGGCTTCGTTTTTGTACTCACTTGGCGTTTTCGTCACAAATGCCTCCACATTCATCGTTAACGACAGCTGAAACACAAATACAAGGTGTTTAATGAGCTGGACGTCAGGGCTGAGCAAGGACGGTTATTAACCAGTTAGGAGAATCTGTAGCACTAACCCACAGAGCAGTTCACGCCTTTCCAGCCCTTGTAGCAGATGCACTGGCCGTTACCGTCCATCCCATCCAAACATTTTCCATGGTCACACCGACATTCTGTAAAACAATAGTAAATTGGTTAAGTAATAGCCAGAAACTAGTATAGTGTGGGAACAAGATAAATAAATTAATTCATGAGATAATTAAGCCAGGACTAATGCATGGGAGTGAAACAGAATGTGGGAGGTGGGAATGAGATAAAGTCATGGCCATGACTTAATATGATGTAGGAACAAGATAACTAAGTCACAGCCATGACTTAACAAGTCATAGGAACCAGATAATTAATTCGTAAGATGGGGGAAGTGACAAAATTAAGTCATAGCCACAACTGACGTATATTTAAGGCGTAGCCACAACTTAGTATGATGTAGGAACAAGATAACTAAGTCATAGCCATGACTTAACAAGTCATAGGAGCAAGATAATTCATTCATCAAGTCATTGGGAAACTAAATTAAGTCATAGCCACAACTTAGTAAGGTGTAAAAACGAGATGACTATGTCTTATGATGTGGGAACAAGATAAATAAGTCATACCCATGACTGTAAAACAACAGGAAGTTTGTTAAGTAATAGCCAGAAACTAGTATAGTGTGGGAACAAGATAAATTAATTATTCATGAGATAATTAAGCCAGGACTAAAGCATGGGAGTGAAACAGAATGTGGGAGGTGGGAATGAGATAAAGTCATGGCCATGACTTAGTATGACGTAGGAACAAGATAACTAAGTCATAGCCATGACCTAACAAGTCATAGGAACCAGATAATTAATTCATAAGACGGGGGAAGTGACAAAATTAAGTCATAGCCACTACTTAGTAAGATGTAAAAATTAGATGATTATGTCTTAGTCAAAATTAGTATGATGTGGGAACAAGATAAATAAGCCATACCCATGAGTAATAAAATAATTTAAGTCATACCCACAACTTAGTTAGATGTGGGAATGAGATAAAGTCATATCCATGGCTTAGTATGATGTGGGAGCGAAATAATGAAGTCATAGTTAAGTAGTATGAAGTATGATGTGGGATCAAGATGGCATAGCAATGAGATAATTACATTATAGGCTTGATTTAGTATGATGTGGGAACAAGATAATTAAGTAATAGCTACAACTTTGTATGATGCAGGTTCAAGATAATAAGAAATAGCCACAGCTTAATGTGACGTGGGAGCAAGCCAATTAAGTCATAGCCACAACTGACGTACAGTTGAAACCAAAAGTTTACATACACTATATAAAAAGACACATATGCATTTTTTTCTCACTGTCTGACATGAAATCAGAATAAACTTTTCCCTTTTTAGGTCAGTTAGGATTACCACAATTATTTCTATTTGCTAAATGTTAGAATAATGAGAGAGGAATTTTTTTAAGGCAATTTTTATTACTTTCTTCAAGCTCAAAAGTTTAAATACATTTCATTAGTATTTGGTACTATATGCCTCTTAACTGTAAATGACTTGGGTTAAACGTTTTGGATATCCTTCCAACAAGCTTTTCACAATAGTTGGCAGGAATTTTTTGCCCCATATCCTCCTGACAGAACCTGGTGTAACTGAGCCATGTTTGTAGGCCGCCTTTTCTCACACAATGCCGTGTTCAGCACTTCGCCCCATAAATTTCCAATAGGATTGAGATGGAGGGCTTTGTGATGGGCCACTCCAAAACATTAACTTTGTTAATCCTTAAGCCACTTTGTAACCAGTTTGGTCAGTATGCTTTGGGTCCATTGTCCATTTGGAAGATCCATTTGTGCGCCCAAGCTTTAACTTCCTGGGCTGATGTCTTTGAGATGTTGCTTCATATTATTCCACATAATGTTCTTTGTCCTCATGATGCCATCTATTTTGTGAAGTGCACTCAGTCCCTCCCTGCAGCAAAACAACCCCACAAACATGACTGCTGCCACCCCCGTGCTTCACAGTTGGGAGGGTGGTCTTAGGTTTGCAAAGCTTCCCCCTTTTTTCCCCTCCACACGTAACGATGGTTCATTATGGCCAAAACAGTTCAATTCCTGGTTTCGTCAAGACCACAGGAACATTGTCTCAAAAAAATTAAGGTATTTTTCCCTGTGTGCATTTTGCAAAACAGTAATTCTGCTTTTTTTATGTTTCGTTTGGAGTAATGGCTTCTTCCCTGGCAGAGTGGCCCTTTCAGCCCATTGTCGATACAGAAACAGAACTCGTTTCAACTGTGGATAATGATACACTCGTTACCGAGCTTCAGCCATCATGTTCACAAGGTTCTTTTGCCTTTTGCTTCTTGGGTTTATATGCAACACTTCGAAACCAAAAAGCACGTTCCACTCTGGGGACACAGAACCCCTTTTTCCTTCCTGAGCGGTTTATGATGGCTGGACATTCCCATCTGTTTTTGTACTTGCGTTTAATTGTTTGTACAGATGAACGCAGGCCACCATTCAGGCATCTGGAAATTGCATCCCAAGGAGGAACCAGACTTGATGCAAGTCCACAATTCTCTTCCTGATATCTTGGCTGATTTCTTTCGACTTTCCCCATGATGTTACTCAAAGAAGCAGTGTGTTTTCAGGTGTGCCTTAAAATTACATCCACAGGTGTGTGTCTTTAATTAACTCAGATGTTGGAAGATAACTAAGTCACAGCCATGACTTAACAAGTCATAGGAACAAGATAATTTATTCATCAAGTCATGGGGGAGACTAAATTAAGTCATAGCCACAACTTAGTAAGGTGTAAAAACGAGATGACTATGTCTTATGATTTGGGAACAAGATAAATAAGTCATACCCATGACTTAATAAAACACAGGAATAAGATAATTTAAGTCATACCTACAACTTAGTAAGATGTAGAAACGAGATAAAGCCATAGCCACCATTTAGTATGATGTGTGAACAACTTAACCACAACTTTTGTCATTATTATGTCATAATCACAACATAATAAGGCATAGGCACAAGATAATTAAGTCATAGCGACAAGTTAGTAAGATGTGGGAACTAGATAATTAAGTTAGAACCATGATATGGAAATGTGATAACTAAGTCACACCCACCTGACTTGCAGTCTTTGCCGTATCTTCCACCCTCACACATTTCACACGCTGTGCCATGAAACCCCTCATTACAGAGACATTCCCCATTGCCGTATAGGCCGTCCTGGCATTTGCCATTGTTAGAGCACCAGTTGTCCACTGTCCCGGGGCATTTAAAGCAGTCATGGCCATAGTAACCTGGGCAACAGGAGTGGTCCTACAAGAGATAGATGATGACCAGAGCTTAGCATTAGCCAAATATGGTTAGTATAGCTGTATGCAAAAGTTGTACTACCCACATGGTACACAGGGCACAAACAATATATATCATTTTTAATAATATATTAGAATAATAGAATTTAAAATGGGCCATAGCTTTTAAACAAGCCCCCTCATTACTATTCCTCATTATTTTTAATTCAGCCAATAAACAGTAGCGGTGCATTCAAATCCAATCAGATCAAATCAGATCAAATCAAATCAAATCAGATCAAACCAAATCAAACCAAATTAAACTAAATCAAACCAAATCAAACCAAATCAAACCAAATCACTTTTATTGTCACGTCACATTTTCACAGGTGTGCTCTTTGTTGTCCTGCTCCATGTGCTTCTGTTTGTTTTGGTCATGGGCTCCTCCCGTCTCCGCCCTCTAGTCAGGTCCCTTGTTTCTAGCCCCGCCCCTTCCCAGGTGTCTCTGGTTGACCCTTGTTGTTTTATACCCCATGTTGTGCCCTTGGTTCTTGTTGGGTCTCCCTGCCGGTTGTTTGTTTCCTTGTCAGTAATTTGTCTCCCACTCTGTTCCTCTTGTTTCTATGTTCGTTGATTTAGCCTGGTTATGGTTTTTGTTACCCTGTTTCTTTGTATTGTTTTGTATTAGTTTTCTAGTGTCTTTGGTTTTTGTTTTTCCTGTTAGTTTGTCATTAAATCACTTGCGTTTGTAACCTGCCTGCGCCACGTCCTGTTCCTGTGCCCCAGTGTAACATATACACAGTACTACAAAAACGCTGTTTATCTAATATATAGTGTTATATAACAGTAATATAAAGTTATGAGTGAAAACTATGATATATCCAGCTGTACACATTTCCATATAGCACTGTGGTAAGGCTGAGGCAGATGAGAGATGCAGGGTATATACAGTGCATTCAAATGTGCAGATGTTTTGTCTTCACTTCGAAATTGTGTGACTGTATTTAGTGAAAATCTGGAGAGTGAATATTTTACCTTTGTAGTCCTCAGGCAGTCAATCATGCAACCTTGCACAGTCTTCCTGGTTTTTCCTACTCGTGTCCTGTATTTACAGTTGGATTTCATATTTGACGGGAAGCTGGGCTTCATCTTAACAGAACGATGGAATAAAAAGCAGCGTTAGATATGAACCATTAAATACAAGCAACACTGCGATAACAGGATGGAAACAGCCCATAAGGGCTCAGCTGTACGAAGCAGCAGTGTTCGGTTTCAGTCCACCGGGACCCTGTACAGCTTTTTTTTTTTTGTTCCCTATTCAAGCCCACCTGTTTCAAGCCAAGAAGTGCTTGGAGATAATTAGCTGATGAATCAGGTGTGTTAGAGAAGAGGAAGCACTGTAAATTACACAGGTCTCACAGGACCTGCACAGGGAACAAAACCCATGTATAATAATCAACAGAGGGAACGGTATCTTACCGGCTTGGCACTGTAGGTGCATTTGGGAGTCGAATCGCAAGGACCACACCTTCCCTGTGAGAATCAAAGACAATAAACATTTTACACGTCTGATTTAACGCTAGCACTGGTACAGGTACACAACAAGGACTGGCGCATCTGTAGCACACCATCGATTACCACAGGCA
The DNA here is from genome assembly GCA_024036415.1 of Prochilodus magdalenae. NCBI lineage: Eukaryota > Metazoa > Chordata > Actinopteri > Characiformes > Prochilodontidae > Prochilodus > Prochilodus magdalenae. The sequence goes on along the minus strand of JAMWET010005038.1, from coordinate 108,823 downwards.
GTAATCAGACACAGATCAGAAAACCTGTTGACTCGAGACACTCATAATAGAAGCACCTGCCCATCTGCTTTTATTGGAAGGGTGTTTAGAGACGTCGGGTTCCCGATTTATTCCTAATTACAGGGAAACTACTGTCGGTGGTAAACACTGTGTGCTACAGATACAGTGGGAGGTGGTTCAAAACACTGGAGTTTTCTTTCATCTATTAACTAATCAGTTTGATGAGCTGTAACGTATCATCCGGATCCTAGGATAACTGTTCTGGCTGAAGCTCTCATTTAGCTCTTTGCCACCAACACGGCGCCGGTTCCAAAATCTGGAACTGTTCTGCAGTTTGTGAGCAGAACAATTGGTTCTACTCCAGCCCAATGAACTCGCTGGTCTAGAACCGTAGTACTCCATCACCATGCCAGTGGTTGACACCGCCATTTTCCCAAAAACAGGACAATGAAGGAAAACAATGAAGTGTCCTAAAGGTGGTCTGCTGAGGTCATCTTCCACTATGTTGTTATTCTGCATTACCCACTGATTCAGCTACGGGCTACGGGACGCCCACATCCAGATAACCTCATCTCTAGGGCCACTGAAAAGCAGTCCTGTGCTTAGATCCTGGGAAGCAGCACCAGATCTGGCACGAACGCTGGCACTTTGTTAGTGAAAAGGAGGTAACTGTGTGAACAGATCTGGATCCAAAAACTACTCAGTTATCATTGTAGCTCTTTCCTTGTGATGGGAAAGAGAAGAGGAGGTGTCTGCAGTTGTTGAGGCTGGTTATATTTCTTATACCACTGAAGGAACAGCTAGCATTAGCATCCACTGGCAAAAACTATTCTATTAGCCTTTAATAAGGCAAGAAATGCATTATTGTGTTTCGGTTGTCAGGTTTGTCAGATAGACAAGCTGACAAAGATAGCTCGCTAGCTAATGTGGACCTAGCTCATTAAAACAGCTAACATGCTTAGAATGAATATGGGGATTCATAGCAAGAAACGTCCTATAAAACCATAGACTATATTAGGGAGATCTGCAACAGGCCTGTTAAGATTTTGCCAGTGGGTGCTAACGTTAGCTAGATTAGCTAGCTATTTAAGCATAGAGGCCTTCAACATTGTTGTTCTTTATTGGTATAAAAACTGTAACTCACCTTATCAACTACTGAGCACAAGAACAGAGATAGAATAATAACTGAGCCGTTTTTCCAGGTGGCTCAATGGAGGTTTGGCACATTGGCCAGTGGCTGTATTCAAAATTGCCGCTGTGTGTGGCATATAGTACAGTAACAATTTTGACCTACAGTGTAGTACACTAATATAGTCACATTACCAGTTACCTCACATTTACCTCAGAGCTGTTATTACTGTACCCACTGTTTAGAGCTAGCTGCTGCTAACGCTGCTCAGTTCACCTGAGATACTGGTTAGGCTAGCTGTTAGCTCCCCTCGGCTATTTCACTCTAAAACTGATACTCTAAAGCGAGTTCATCGTTTATTAATCTTCAGACCTGTATATTTAACTTTCTGAGGCTCATTCTGATGAACATACACCCCACTACCATCACTACACCCACATTTACCTCAGAGCTGTTATTACTGTATCCACTGTTTAGAGCTGGCTGCTGCTAACGCTGCTCAGTTCACATGAAATACGGATGGCCTAGCTGTTAGCTCCCCTCGGCTATTTCACTCTAAAACTGATCCACTAAAGCAAGTTCCACTATAATCACTATACAGCTAGCTCTAAACAGTGGATACAGTAATAACAGCTCTGAGGTAAATGTGAGGTAACTGGTCATGTGACCCAGCAGGTGGGCCAAATGCATCTTGTAAATATGTGGGCCAAAGCAGATTGCCAGTGCAGACAGTGCCATAGTGGGCCACATCCTAGCCAGATGTGACCCACTTCCACACGCGGTCTGGGAAGTGTTTGGTAAAAGCTGTTTAATTCGGTTTCTAGTAGGTGACTGAGTAAATTGGCACATTAGCTATGCACAGATTCCGAGTAGGAAGGAATTTTTCCGGAATTTTTTCCCATAGAGAATGAATAGGATCGAAAAACACATGCCTATCTAATCTACTTCCGCTCGACCTAGAGACACCAAATCAGATACACTAGCTTGGGGTGCAGTTCTGAGCAGGAATACAGTGTTTGATAGACCCACGCTCGTTCGTTTTTCCTTTTTGTTTCACATCCCTCCTTCCCATAGAGTCCCAGTCATTTTTGGACCCCTCTAAAGCCTGTTTCGTTCGGCCTAGAGGCGCGAAACTTCACATACACACTAAGGGCAGCACAAATCCACAGCCATACTGACCCACACTCCTCTATCTGTCGTTGATTCATCCCTCGTTCCTCCTGTACAGTCCCAGTCATTTTTTGACCCACCTAAGCGCAGCTGTTTCCTTCACCCGAGAGCCACCAGACTTCACATGCTCACTAAGGGGAGGTCCCCAAGCACTAACCCACAGCCATACTGACCCGCACTCGTCTATCTGTCGTTTATTCATCCCTCGTTCCTCCCATACAGTCCCAGTCATTTTCGACCCAAACCAAGCAGTAACGTTTCCGGTCGCCTGAGAGCCACCAAACTTCACATACTCACTAAGGGCAGGCCCCCAGACGCTAATCCACAGTCATACCGACCCGCACTCGTTTACTCATCCCTCGTTCCTCACTGAGCAAGATGCGGACCTATCCCGCATTTCCTTCAGGAAATGCACTTTTCTGGTTATGTTAACTGCTCCTTTAATTGGCTACCTGGATCTAAATAATCTAACCAGGAGCAGCACCATCAACATGATTGATAAGAGGTTAGAATACACAGCTGGGGCAGCAGAGCTACTTCTTCATCCTTTTGTGTAGGACTGATTCCACTCCTTCTGTACCACAGTGATTCCTCTCTCAGTAATTGCCTCTTCGGGTACACAGTGGTATTGTGAGAGGGGACGGGCTGCGGCTAGCTGATTAACATGCTAACTTCTGTAGATATCTCCGCAAGACTGTGAATAGACACAGCGTCACAATTTTAATTTGCTCACATAAATGCTTCTGTTTATAAATGTAGTTAATTTGGGGATTCTTTTAAACTAAAATTTTTCATATGGCTCCTTTAAAGGAAATATTTAACTAAAAATGACTACAAACTAAAGACTTTTGGGATGCGATGTTCTAATATCTCCCTGTCTTACAATTACAAAAAAAATGCACTGGGGCATACCTCCCCCACAGCCACTGCCACCACTGCCACCAAATCTAAAATAAACCAAACAAAAAGCTGGAGAATAACCACAGTAGTGAAACTGAACTAGAATCATCTGGTGAAAACAGCTGCTGCAGGGAAACGGCTTTTGGCAGTAGGAATTTTAAACTACTGTTTTCTACGTTTCAGCCCCTCCGTCACACAGGGTTGCCAGATTCTTGGTTTTCCCAGCAAATCCGTCTGGTTAGAAAGTGCAGTGCGGGTGGAAATTATACAGTTGCGGGGCGCCTTTTTGTTTGGACTACTTTCTAAATGTACCACGGCTGCGGAAAAAGACAAAAACGGAAAACAAACACGATGATTCGTCTCATAAACTGATCCTAATGTTGAACAGCTGGTAACTCGCAGGCAGGTTCGGTGAGGGAACCTGCAGAACAGCTTGGCTCATGTATTTTGGGTCCGTTTCAGATTGTGATGGGATATCAACTCTAGGCTGTTGCGATTCACAAGACATGGCCGTTTGACCTCTACAGCCCAAAAGTTTAAAAACTAAATTAATTATTATTAAGAATTTATATTTATTCACCCGAGATTCCAGCTCTTACTTCAGCAGCTCAAAAAAATGCAAAAAAAATAAATCTTTGTTATGCTCCTTTAATATTTACCAAGTTACTACCCATGACTGTATTGGAAATTGTCGCTGTTTGATGAAAAAACAGTATCTCCAATTTTTGATTTTCACTTTGGTCTTCCTGAATGTCCTATGCCTTCATTTTGGAGTCACCTTTGTTGGATGACCACTCCAAGGGTAGAGAAATCCACTGTTTGCCCTATCTAACCCAATCTCCTCAGAAATCTCCTCTGACTGAGACATGGCATGTACTAACGTGTGGTAAAGAGCAGATTTTGATGATTTAGACTCTGGTTGATGTATATTTAAACTGACTGTTATCCAGCTGATGAACCCTTTGATCCTCATTAGTACCTATCATTACTGTCCAATAATAAACATGGATCTCCATTTTTGTGGATATTTACATTTATGCATTATTTGAATACAGCAGCTGCTGTTTACATCGTGTGGAAATTTCATGATGAATAGACCAACAGAAATGGCCCAAATTTGCATGGAAAGCCACCTGGTTCCATTGACTTACATTAAGGTTAGGGTAGGTTATTGGCCTCTCCTGTAAAGTTCCCATTTTGGGGACATTTGTTTTCCTTCTAACAGCAACGACATACAGACATACGCCACCATTAACACCATTAAACTCTTTAAGAACCTCTTTGTTTAGGATATACATTTCTGGTAGGCTGACCAAATGACCAGCGTGAGGCTTACCGAGACTTTCAGGATCACGTCTTTGCTGCAGTGGTTTTTGTGGATCTGTAAAACACGGGGGACGGTGATGATGGTACCGTGCCTGATCTCGGTGAAGTTTCCACCCAAGGGCACATCGTTAACCAGTGTCTGGAATAGAGAGGAGGCAGAAATTCTGAGAATCCTGTGGAATTCCCCCTTTTCCATGACACTATGGAGTTAGAAATCTTCCCCCACCCTGTATACAAACCTCGTTTTTACTGTTTAGATGAATCATGATTTGATACCCACTCCCGAGAAGCGTGCTCTTCAAGGTCCCGTCAGTCAGGTGTGCGGGTAAAAGCTGTTCTTTAGGAATAACATGATATTTCACAACATCTGCATCCTGTCACAACAGAGACAAAACCATGTTTACAGGATCACTAGACGCAAACCACAGAAGGAGGCCGGCTTAAAGGAACGACTCGTTTGCAGGCTTACCAGTTGTGTTAAATTGGCTTTCTCTAGGTACGTCCGCACAGCGCTGTCGTCTGGGACAAAGACTGTGTAATCTCTTGATGGGATGATTTTGGACAGATTACAAAGCTAGAAAAAAAAACAGAAACGCGTGTCCTTATTTTGGAAGAGCAGTGCTGATGCGGTGATTTCCAGCTCAAATTAAAAGCACCCCTATGACCTGTGCACTGTGCTCTCATCAAACTCATTAAGGGTTCTATATTTGGATAATGAGCTGAATCAGGTGTGTTCAAAGCTAGGGCTGGCAACACTATAGCTGCATCCATTGTATAGCATCTGTGCATATATACTGTATATACATATATATCAAGTCACCACTATCTATTTGCTGCTGGTGGCAGTGGTATGGACAGGGTACTGTTTTCGTGCCATTCCCACTTATCCATTCAGGAAGGAATCCATCCTTACACCCACATATACCCATGCATGCTGATGGTTCATCAAAACAATGCCCCATGTCACATAGCTACAAATGTTTGACACTGGTTGGAGAGACATGGCCAAGACTTCCAAGTACTACCCTGGAATCCCTGATTCCCCAGACTTAAACCCAGTTGAGCATCTGTGGGTCCACCCCCATTGAAGTGTGCACTCTATGGATCCTCCCCCACACTTCCTCCAGCAGCTGTGGCAACCTACCAGGACCTTATTGAGTCACTCCCAGCAAGTGTAGCTGGACTAATAATACTGACATGACTGTGTGTGTACATACAGCATTGTATATAGCTGTTTTGCAGTTGCTGCATTAAAGCACTGCTTTTTAATTTCTGGTACTGCAGCATGTTTTTGCACATGACTGAGAAATCTGAAAGAAATCAGAGTAAGGCGTGTACATGCATTGAGAAACCTGATTCCTGTGCGAATCTTTATGGAATTTCCCCACTAGATTTCTAGGTCTTAATCGGATCCAAGAAATCAGAGTTGTTGACTCTGTTGACACGATCACTTCAATAATCAGATAACTGCAGAAATCTGATCAGTTTATTGAGTGCACGTAAAAGCACACAATGTGAAACGGTGCAGTCCTGGAGATGCTGTAACGTTCCGACAGCTCTGATTTAATAAAGATTAAATAAACTTTACCTAAACACGTTGCTAACTTTCCTTAAATTAAATAACTTGGTTAAATGCACCATGAAGGGCAGTACAACAGAACACTATATACTATACATAGAACCTCCAGTCTGGGTGTGCCTGAGTGAAGGGGACTTTACAGTGCTCAGTGTCTTAACACACCTGATTCAACTCATCCCGATCATCAAGAGGTTCAAAGCTGAACCAGGTAGTGTTAAAGCAGGAGAAACACTAAAACTGGCCTCACTCTGGAAGACTGGCTGTCTGATCTGCCAGTCCATGTATATCAAAGCACTGTGAGGTGGTGAGTCCAGGTTTACCAGTGCTGCTTGTCTGAAGAGGCTGAATGATGGCGTGTTATTCAGGACCTCCATCAGCTCAGGGGGTATGGGGGCGAAGTCCGAAACAGGGGGCATCAGAACCTGACACAGAATACAGAAAGCCGTTCCAGTACAAACACTTTACACGTTACAGAGAGATATTCATTATCTAGAACATAAAGGGCATTTACAAAATACGGTAGTTAGAATAAGGCATGCTGCAGCTGAATCTCAAACTTTTAACAAACAGAGAACATGAACGTTACACGTACTAACGGGATTTTTGGCACATGCGTTTATTATAAGTGGTGAAAGAAAATAGCCTCGAACATACGTATCCACTCTAGGAATTTATTGGGTCTCAACTAAGCTCTAGCAAATGACCTTTTGTTGTGGGGGGGTGTGATGGCCTTATGTTATGGAAAGTGGAATGGTCTCCCCATAACCCTGTCCTTCTCTTCCTTCACCTTGATCTAACTTTCCTCACGTACTCCTCTTTTTGCTCCCCCTAAAACCATGTCAGACTGAATTTGGGTGGGGCCAATCAGTAGTTTCTGAGCCACTTTGTGCCACACACAGAGGAATTTCCCATCTGTGAAGTGAAACACCCAAATACACACACACTAGTGAACACACACACTGAGGGGTAGTGAGCACCCTTGCCTGGAGCGGTGGGCAGCTCTGACCAGTTAGGCACCTAAAGCCTGACCCTATACACGGCGCCCAGGGAGCAGTTGGGTGTTAGGTGCCTTGCTAACGGGCACTTAAGTCAGCTCAGGGAATCTAACCAACGACACTCCGGTCACAAGGCTGGTTCCCTAACCTCCAGACCACAGCTGCCTCCTAAGGCTGAGCCTGACTGGATCAGACTGGACAGGACAGACAGCCTAAGCCTGGTCCCTGTGCATGATTCTGCATGCCGGTGAATAAGACTGCTGATCGAGTGACTGAGCTGTACCCATACGTCTCTGTATGTGGAAATACACTCGAGGCAATGCTGACTCTCATTTACAGTCTCCTGACTCCTTATTAACCTTACGACCCAAATTTATCAGTGGGTACAATAAAACTAGCCAACGGAGGGACAGCCTGAGTCTGAAAGTCTTCATGATTAATTCTGGAAGAATTACCGCACTGATGACGTGAATGTAGCCATTGGTGGTCTTGAGATCTGGTGTAACGATGGCGGCATTTCCAACCCAGAGCTCCTGAAAAGGAACACAGTGGAGTCACTTCCACATTAAAATGACAGAGGAACGTATACATGCTGCCGTCGAGCTTAGCGAAAGTTACCGTGTCTTTACTAGTGACCTCCCACTTCGTCTTGCTTTTGGTTGGGACCAGTTTGTTCACTTGCTTTCTCAAGTCTTCAAAAGAATAAATACCATCCAGAAAGTGAGCCCTGAAATGAGGAAACAAACAGTGAACAAGTGCACAGGCATTTCCCCCTCGCTTTAGACACTTCACTTCATGATAACCCATTTAGAGCTTACTGGAGGAGGTGAGGCAGACGGTAATAGTCCAGATAAAAGGCCTCGTCCGCAGCACTCAGGTTTCTAAAAGCCTCCTTCAAGGGAACTAAAGCAGTCACGTTGCTGTCAGCGCTGATCACGGGGTGTTTCTGGAGAGTGAAGCGTTAAAGGGGAATGAACTGATGTCGGGACAGATGTTTTTGCATTGGTCTATTAAAAAAAAGATAAATAAATAATAATACTAATAGAAAACGGACATACCTGTAGATGGCGGTTAAAGTCGCTGAAAAGCCCGTTTTCATCCAGCGTCTGCATTTAAACAGAGGCACAAAGAAACGCCACTAGTGGTGATTTTAAAGTATGCAGCTTTTAAACTTAAATAGTAATGTTAGTCACCGGGTTAACTTAAAGTTCAACATCAAATAATATATTATCAAATATAAATACTAATCATTTAACTTAATAGTACAACTTCAGTGAACCCAAAACATCATGTTATCCTGGTAATGTGTCTATTTCGTCCAAGTGTCTAAGTTTAAAAGCATTTTAATTATTAAATTATTGTTTTATTTATTTATGATCACATATATATTTTTTTATTTACAGTTTAATGTTTTACTTGTTGGTTATTGCACAACATAGACCAGAAACAAACAAAAAAAAAATCAAGTTATACAATAAAGACAAATAGTAATTTATAAAAAAAAATATATATATATATATATATAGATAGATAGATAGATAGATAGATATAATATATAGAAATAAACTAAAAATATAATATAGAAATATAATAACAATATTATAATATAAATAATGACAAATATATTATATATGATATAGAAATATAAATATATACATAGAAATAATATATAATAAGACATAATATGTAAATATAAACACTATACAATAAATATACATAATTAATTAAATGGTATCAAATTCTATTTGACTTTTTCTCTTTTTCTGAACCCTATTTATTATATTTGTGCATTTTTATGTGCTAAAATCAACAATTTAATAATGTTAATTTAATAATAATAACTGTGTAGTCACTACATATACAATATGATGTCTTGTGTTTTTTGATTGTGCAATTTTCATCATAAATTAAGTTATTTTTAATCAGAAACCAGCGGTGCTTGCTCATTCAGTGGTTTCAGGCTGGTTGGTTGGTTCATTTGGTGAATTAATTTGTTTGATTATTTATTAATTGATCGTGATAAACATGTAGTCTAAATAAGACAAACACCATATATTTGATGACATCATGGACCTTTTTGAACATTATCGCTTCCCATAGTTCCAGCGTGGAACGTCAGTTTGAAAGTAAAGTGAAGCGGATATAACACCAGCAGCACTGAACTGCTGGTGCGCCCTGATAACCCAAAGAGTGGGTGTAGAAGTGCTGCTACTGTGTAGTGCTGAGGCACCGGTATATGGACCTGGTTCAGCATGTCTCACCAAAACCATCTAAACGATGATCTCCATGGACAATCATCACTCTGCTCTTTACATTAACATATTTACACTTGCACATACAGACTGACCTACTGTTATCTTCCATCCGCACTGTATATCTGTAGTGTATGTATATACATATATAATACATATATAATATAATATTCTATGCCCTGTATATACCCTGCATCTCTCATCTACATGCTATATGGTAATGTGTACATCTGCATATATCATAGTTTTTATTCATAACTGTAAATTAGTGTAAACAGAGATTTTAGTGCTGAGATTGTATATATTTATTGTCTAATGTATATGTTTGTATTGAAGTGCTGTAAGGGACTAGGCACCTATGTTTTTCACTCACCTTCACACCTGTGAAAATGTGATGTGACAATAAAAGTGATTTGATTTGATGCGTGATTTGTACTGGTGCGTCCTGGCCCACGTCAGGCACTGCACCACCTTTGTGACCGTGCCTTAGAGACTGACGTATGTAAATGAGGTCTGTTCTGACCGGCCCTGCGCTGCAGCCCCCGTGGTCCATGTACTAACCCACTAAACGGGGCGGGGCTAAACCGCTGTAGCCTAAATAGGTGCATGTGCCAAATAGGTAATATGTGCTTTACTGTGATATGGGCTCTTTAAATCCCATAATAATAAGAGCAAACGCCTCGTTAGAGCTTGTTTATGTGGGAGCTTGACCTGTGATTTTGAAGCTGTTAGTGTCATTTCACTCCATGCAGCAGGTTTACGTTTCATTCGTCTCTTCTTTCAGGAGGGAACTCACCACAAGCATGCTGGTGTAGCACACGATGCCGTCTCCTTTATAGCCTTCAGGGCAAACACAGCTGTGTGTCCCATTACTGTTTAACGAACACGCCGCCTGCAGAAAAGAACAGTCAGCAGTTAAACCTCAGGCCTGAAGTCCGAGAGGGGAGTACCCCCGGCTGTTCAGGGGGTCCCATGATGGCCGCAAACCCACGCGCCGTAGCGGTGCTGATGGCCACAGAACGTCTGGTTGAACAGTTGTTCTTCTGGAAATGGTCTTTTCTAGTTTGGTGGGTCTCCCACACACTCATCGTGCTCTTCTCCTCTTCAGTCTGAGAGCTAATGACTCATTCCTTCCACCCGTGTCCTTCAGAGCTATGCTACGGCATACCGCGGCGCTGCTGAGAGGCATCCTGGGCGTAGTTACAGTTGCAGAGCATGGTGTTAGTCTATGAAGGACCATCCGGGGGAACCAATCTGCTACAGCGCCCCCCTGAGGCAGACCCGTCCTGCAGCTCTAGTTCATTAAGAGCACCACAGACAGCAGCTCCGATTGGTGGGTGTGGCAGCTAAACGACGACCTTTAACTGCACTGGGCAAACGGACAGCACTTAACGGACAGCATGATGTCATCGTAAGCTTGTTTTCAGGGACCCTGGAATTGTGAGTCATTCAGAGGTTAATTAAAGGGGCCTGGACCCTCACTAGCCATCAGGACTGGCTCTGGATTCTGCTCTCTGATGAGGGTGTGGTATTCACCCGCTGTGTTCAGACTCTGGCATGTGACTGGAAGGTAAACGCAGACGTTCAGTTCAGGACTGATCCACCATTCGGTGCATAGACATATATATATTTTTAAATAACGTCCCCTCAGATCATCAGTGAACAGTTCTACCTGATACCTCACACCTATTATTACCATTTATTCTCATCACTGATATGACATCATCATAGGTCTAGAGTACAGTGCACAACTCTTATACAGAGCCACTTACAAGGCTAATCATATTACAGGGAGGCCAGTGTAGTGTTAGGAGTCTTGCCCAAGGACTCTTACTAGTGTAGCTCATACTCACCCAGACTGGGAATCAAACCCCAATCTCCCACATGGTGTGGTAGCTCAATGACCAGTGGTGTTATCCGTTGTGCGGCAACCACCACCATTTATTTAATTTTAATAATAATCTTGTCAGAACAGTCAAGAAGTACAGGCTACTCATTTTTAAGGAAGTAAAAAAGAAGAAAATGTATTACATGTATTATTATTATTATTATTATTATTATTATTATTATTATTAATAATAATAATAATAATAATAATAATAATAATAACATTGGTGTATCCAGGGTGTTTCCTTTGCTTTCTGACCTGTGACTGCTGTGATAGGCTCTGTTATTCTTCTTCTTCTTAGTATTATTATTATTATTATTATTATTAACAACATATATTATTTCAGGAGACTCCCTTTCAGTCCCTCAAAGAGACACACCTCCAAAGATCCATCCTAGAAGTTGGTTTATCTGGTTTCCTGCTTCTTCTCACCATCCTAATAACCCCCAACACTGTCAGCGGTCCTGAGGTTCTGGACTCTGGGGTGGTCAGTCCATTGTTCTGAAAACACCAGTAGCGTCTTTGTTGGATGAGTAACTCTTTTTCTCAGTGAGGAGCTTCTTGAACAGCTACACCTCCTTTCAGACCTCCATAGTGTTGAGCTGTCCTCTCACAGTGGGAGGATGGACAGACGTGGATGTTCTCAGAGCTGAAGCAGCTCGATGCCCTCCTCTTTTAGAAATGAAAGCTGTAAGTGGTGTTGGGGGCAGTGTTGGGTGGGTCTACCAGGTCTTCCGGTAGGAGTCTCGTTTTCTCAGTAGACGGTAATCAGCTTTTAAAACAGTTTTGGGAACTCGCTCATTTCCCGCTAACTTCCTTCTCTCGTGTGCAGGCGGATCGCCTCATATGTAATCTGGGAAATATAATCCGGCTGCTCTAAGGAGTGAAAGGTGGTCTTGGCGTTTCCACAGTACTGTAGCTCTGTAAAGCACATCTAATGTAGATCTGATTTTGTGTAGGTCACATTTATAAATGACAAACATTCCCCAGACATAAAACACTCCAGTCTGTGGATTAAAACCTCCATAGTCGGAGGATGAGAGATAACGTGCTGAATCAAATATACAGCCAGAGACTCCATCACTCTGTAGAGCAGCTCTCTTCTGATTACACTGCTCAAAATCTCCTACAGGAGCTCAGAGAGTGATCCAGCGCTGAAGACAAGCAGTGAATAACACAGTACAGGCAGCACAGCCTTTCCCTTCCTATTTCCAAATCAACCCCGTCAATCAAATCACGTCCAGTAAGGAACGCGGTTTTATCTTAGGTCATTTTTAATTTCAGTTCCTCCATTCTGAAGTGCCAACGCAAACAACTTCCTCACTGGGACTTAACCCCTACATTTACACTACACCCGTAACTCCTACATTTACACTAAACCCCTAACCCCTACACTTACACTAAACCCCTAACCCCTACATTTACACTAAACCCCTAACCCCTACATTTACACTAAACCCCCTAACCCCTACACTTACACTAAACCCCTAACCCCTACATTTACACTAAACCCTAACCCCTACATTTACACTAAACCACTAACCCTACATTTACACTAAACCACTAACCCTACATTTACACTAAACCCTAACCCCTACATTTACACTAAACCCCTAACCCCTACATTTACACTAAACCCCCTAACCCCTACATTTACACTAAACCCCCTAACCCCTACATTTACACTAAACCCCTAACCCCTACATTTACACTAAACCCCTAACCCCTACATTTACACTAAACCCCTAACCCCTACATTTACACTAAACCCTAACCCCTACATTTACACTAACCCCTACATTTACCCTAACCCCTACATTTACACTAAACCCCTAACCCCTACATTTACACTAAACCCCCTAACCCCTACATTTACACTAAACCCCTAACCCCTACATTTACACTAACCCCCTAACCCCTACATTTACACTAACCCCCTAACCCCTACATTTACACTAAACCCCTAACCCCTACATTTACACTAACCCCCAACCCCTACATTTACACTAAACCCCTAACCCCTACATTTACACTAAACCCCTAACCCCTAAACCCCTACACCCCTACATTTACACTAACCCCTACATTTACACTAAACCCCCTAACCCCTACATTTACACTAAACCCCTAACCCCTACATTTACACTAAACCCCTAACCCCTACATTTACACTAAACCCCTAACCCCTACATTTACACTAAACCCTAACCCCTACATTTACACTAAACCCTAACCCCTACATTTACACTAAACCCCATAACCCCTACATTTACACTAAACCCTAACCCCAACATTTACACTAACCCCTAACCCCGACATTTACACTAAACCCCTACATTTACACTAAACCCTCTCACCCCTACATTTACACTAAACCCTAACCCCTACATTTACACTAAACCCCTAGCCCCTACATTTACACTAACCCCTAACCCCGACATTTACACTAAACCCGACATTTACACTAAACAGTAACCCCTACATTTACACTAAACCCTCTAACCCCAACATTTACACTAAACCTCTAACCCCTACATTTACACTAACCCCTAACCCTGACATTTACACTAACCCCTAACCTCTACATTTACACTAAACCCTAACCCCTACATTTACACTAAACCCCCTAACCCCTACATTTACACTAAACCCCTAACCCCTACATTTACACTAAACCCCTATCCCTCACATTTACACTAAACCCCACCCACACATTTACACTAACCCCTAACCCCTACATTTACACTAAACCCCCTAACCCCTACATTTACACTAAACCCCTAACCCCTACATTTACACTAAACCCCTAACCCCTACATTTACACTAAACCCCTAACCCCGATATTTACACTAAACTCCTAACCCCGATATTTACACTAAACTCCTAACCCCGATATTTACACTAACCCTTTGCTTTATTACAATATAAAACTCTACACCCTTTATCTGAGGTAAACTCAAACTAATGCATTCCATGTGACTATCCTATGTAGTATTTTTGTGTCACAGGAGCTTTAATTCCACATTTCAATCACTAATGACATTAATGTTTACAAACCAGTGCATGGCAGCCTCCGTTACCGGTCAAGCAGGGGTTGACGATTTCACATATGAAGCCATCTCCCATGTAGCCCTTCATGCAGGCACATTCGTTCTGGAACAACAAGAGAGTAAATACAGCTGAGTACTCTGAGAAGTGCTAGAGATCAAACCTCTTTGGGCTTTTAAACAGGTACCACTTGATACAGAGCACTGTATAACAGGTCATAGGCTTTTATGAGCTGTCATGACTGATTTGTGTTCAGTAGTATAACAGTTCCATTACAAAGTCAAGAGGTGGCCAGTGTCACCCAGGAATAGCAGACAGCCATCCTGCTGGCCACCCCAATTATGGAAAGTGAAAAAGTCCACTATCATCAGTCAGTCAACATTAATAAAACATCAAATGTGCTGTATGGTGGAAATCTGCAACCAGGATACCAACCAGTAATGAGAGTGATGGTGTATCTGTAGTGGGCTAATACACTAAGGAGGCAGGCGAGTTTATGTGCACTAGGTCCTCCAGCAGTGCTGCTCTGTCAACTACCTCATGAAAGTGGCTGTACTGGATATACACACCCATCCATCGACATTCTAGACAGCTATACATACTGATGTATATCCTGTAGCAGGAGCAGCCTAAATAAGCTTCTATGGCCTGTATATATGACATATGGTGGCCATGAACACCTAATACTCCAATACATCATTGCTTCATAAATTACTAATGTATGCTCACCGGACAAAAAATGAGTCCCCTGAAACGTCCCTACCGGCTTGTAATCCCTCCACCAGCACCAATAACAGCTGGGGCTGGATTTGGCATGTACTGGACAAGTTTCTGGGTGTAGGCCGGTAGGCTGGGATTGTAGCCACTGGCTGGTAGACCCTTATGACCGTACGCTTCCATACACCTGCAGATTCAGCTACTTCCTCACACTTTAGCTCTCTTCCCTGCACACATGAATCACTCCAGCCAAATCAGGGAACATCTGCTCTGAGAGAGCGGTTTTCCACAACATGGAACGATGTGTACTGACCAGGAAATTATGTGTCCTAGCAGGTGGGTCTTTTTGAAAGTTATGTTACTATTAACACCTTTTGCAGGCCACTGCATGATAATGCACCAAGGCACAAAGTAACACCCGCCTCAAACATGATACAGTGTTCCAGAATTCTAAAAGTCAATGCCATGTGTAGGGAACAGCTTGAAAGTTCAAACTGCAGGCTGGAAATCGAGGACCGGACCCAATGTATTAGGCGAACAAGAACTCGAGACCCCACCCAGTATTAGTGTAGCATTTCTAATAAAGCGCTCAAACAGGCTTTATTGCCTCATTGACCAAAAAAGAGGAAGATGTTTTTGACCATTACCTGACCTGGCCCAGTGGGTGTGCAGCCAGCGAATTCGTGGCAGCCGCCACGATTCAGCAGCCAACAGTTATTGACCTCCACGCACAAGACGCCATCGCCCGTCCATCCCTCATTGCACACGCAGGACACGTTTCCAGGGCCTGCATAGACGCACTGGGCCTGTAAACACACAAGAGCCGTCCGCTGAAAGTGCTGACCACGGCAGATACTTGCACAGCGATTTCTAGAGCACGTTGAGCAACCGATCTGAACTGCCAAGACTTCACTGCGGCGCAATAACAGGTCATCAGAAATAGATACCGTACAGCTGCCGCTCATAATCCACGAGACAGAGAACAAAGTCAGGTTAGAAAGTGGCCAGGAATAGAAAGGAGATAAGACTGAGCCTCACGTTCACGTCGCACCCTCCCCTGTCGGGTTTCAGGCAGAGGTTGGCTTCAGCGCAGGAGTATCCGTCCCCCCCATATCCGGGATTGCACACACACCTGTAACACAGGAGCAGGTGATACAGGCTATAGGCATGTGGGGAAACTCACACATACAAAGCTGGACAAAAGGAGGATGGAAGCTCTCTCAGAATTGACTAATGATTCACTCGCATGGTCGTGAGTTATATTGGTGCCAGGTTAGATGAGCTTTGTGAAAAAAGCTAGGTAAAAAAAATTAGCAAAAAAGCTAGCTAAAATAGCTAGCTAACTGAAAACAGGGATTAGCAAATTCGGACTGTTTTGATTCAGTGATATAACACTGTAATGGTGGCCCGGGTCCTCTGGAACGAAGCTAACAGAAGCTAACTAGCTAACAGAAAGGCTCAGATAACCATCCTGTACAGTTGTGGTTAGGGTTCCCACCTTTCAGAAATGAAAATAAGGCACACCCACCACGGCTCCTTTGGGCCATGACCACCACAGGCCCGGCTCCTGCGCCGTGGGGCGCCCGCAGGCAGGCACAGACCCACAGAGAAGCTTAGTCGGGGGGGGGATTGGGGGGTGGGCTCATGTGTGTGACAGATGTGTGTATCGGACATTTACAGACATACAGAACAAATCGTGTCCCCTATTGGCTTAATACGGGACGCAACATTGAATCGCCAAATAAGTGACGTTTCCATACTTTACGGGACGGGTGGCAACCCTAGTTGTGGTGACCAGAAACACATCTCCAAACCCACCACCCGTCCAGCCTTGAGGGCTACAACAGCAGACAAGCACATCAGTTTCTACTTCTATCAGCCAAATACAGAAAGCTGAGGTCAAAGTGGACAGAAGCTCATGCTCAGGTGGGGAAATCCAATTCTGTCCACATACAAAGCTGGACAAAGGATGCAAGCTAACTCAGGACTGACTACTGCTTCACTCACACTGTGTTGTTGCTGGGTTTAGATAAGCTCACACAAACGGAAAGCAGGGATTCAGTGGTATCACCTCTGGAACGAAGTACAGCCCCACTTCTGGCCACTCCATTAATGCAAAGTGAAACAGTCAGCCATCAGTTAGCATGAGTTACACCATACAGTGAAAATCTGCCACAGAGATTACCCATCAGTAATGAGAGTCTGATGACAATGTGTTTAATAAGTAGCGTCTTGCTGCGTTAGGCTAATTAGCTGACGGGCTGCTGACTACAGGCGTAGCAGAACGCGTCTGCTGGATGCAGCGACCCTGCAATGCCCTCTAAATTACATATAGCTCTGTATCCACTCACTCAGCTGGGACATCACCTGGAACGGCTGTTTTAACACACCTGTGTTTATACCGCTATGTAAACTACGATGTCCTGACCACATCAACAGGGTTTATGGGGAGCTGTAGACATTCCCTATTAGTACCATTAAATACAATGTACCATAAAAATAATCCCAGGTTATATTAGTCCCTGAATTAAAATGTACCATAGAAATAATCCCAGGTTGTATTAGTTCCATAATTTCAAATGTACCATAGAAATAATCCCAGGTTGTATTAGTTCCATAATTTCAAATGTACCATAGAAATAATCTCTGGTTAAATTAGTCCCTTGAGATAAATGCACCATAGAAATAATCCCTGGTTAAATTTGTCGAATGAATTAAAATGTACCATAGAAATAATCCCAGGTTATATTAGCCCCATGAATTAAAATGTACCAAAGAAATAATCCCAGATTAAATTAGCCCCATGAATTAAAATGTACCACAGAAATAATCCCAGGTTATATTAGCCCCATGAATTAAAATGTACCAAAGAAATAATCCCATATTAAATTAGCCCCATAAATTAAAATGTACCATAGAAATAAACCCAGATTAAATTAGCCCCATGAATTAAAATATACCATAGAAATAATACCGGGTTATATTAGTCCCATGAATTAAAATGTACCATAGAAATAATCCCTGGTTAAATTAGTCCCATGAATTAAAATGTACCTTAGAAATAATCCCAGATTAAATTAGCCCCATGAATTAAAATGTACCATAGAAATAATCCCAGATTAAATTAGCCCCATGAATTAAAATATACCATAGAAATAATACCGGGTTAAATTAGTCCCATGAATTAAAATGTACCATAGAAATAATCCCAGATTAAATAAGCCCCATGAATTAAAATGTACCTTAAAAATAATCCCAGGTTATATTAGCCCCATGAATTAAAATGCACCATAGAAATAATCTCAGGTTAAATTAGTCCCATGGATTAAAATGTACCATAGAAATAATCCCTGGTTAAATTATTCCCATTAATTAAAATGTACCATAGAAATAATCACAGGTTATATTAGTCCCTTGAAATAAAATGCACCATAGAAATAAAACCAGATTATATAAACCCCATGAATTAAAATGTACCATAGAAATAATCCCAGGTTATATTAGTCCCCTGAATTAAAATGTACCATAGAAATAATCCCAGGTTATATTAGTCCCCTGAATTAAAATGTACCATAGAAATAATCCCAGGTTATATTAGCCCCATAAAACAAAATAAATAAAATGCATCATAGAAATCATTTTAATCTGGATGCATCCTGTGCTACAGACTGTACTAGACTAAAACGACCCCAGGTTAGGTTAATACTCTGATATGAAATTTGCCATAGAAATAATCTCATATTATATGAATTCCAAGGCATGGAATGTGGAATAAAAATATTTCCAGGCTTTAATAATCTGTGCCTTTCATAGTTTAGAGAGTTCATCAAGTCTTCAGGAACTTGAATGGGGAATCAGGTGGATCTGATTAGAGCTGCTGTAAAACCAGGAGCTAAACTACTGAGGAATCAGCCGTACTACTGCAGCAGGCCCTTCCCCTACCACCGTCTGCTGGTTCTTGAAATGATAAAAAATGTTGGTGGAATTTCTTATTTAGTTCATGATTTCTGAGTGTGAAAAAAAACGCAGAAATGGTGGAACTGACGTGGTTTGGCCGTCGTCATAGATGCAGTGGGCGTGGATGTGGCAGTGTTTGATAGCTCCGTCTGAATCGCAGGGCGAGGCTGCCTGATCACAGAGCTCCCCGGAGTACCCTGGCAGACAGGAGTCCCTGCGGCAGACCCCCAGGCTGCCGGGCCTGTTGTCACACACCCCATGGACACAACGGCAATCTGCATAAACACACAAACAAATCATCTCTGACAACCTGTTTCTTAAGGGAACGGTTCTGGGTGGGCTATGATGCCATGATACTTAGTCTTTGCAGGCTCCCAACAGTCATTAGCCATTCCCCACTATACCCAGTGGCTGCCGCTCAGTAAAAATGCTCTGGTCTGTTTCTGTGTGTCCGTTCAGCAAGCCAGCTGGCAATCAGGCGTTTCTGAAACAGACATTTCTGGGGCCAAAGGAGCCCACAGACTAGGGTGGCCACATGCCAACAATATTATGAGTGCCACTGGCTCATGTTGGTATCAAAAGACATGCCCCGCATTTCACTGGTTTAACAAGATCATGTGACGTATTGACTCGCCTACTGGCTAACTGCAGGTCAGCTCTAAATGCTAGTCAATGAATAAGCTCCAATATCATTCATTCCACCCAATTAGGAGAGTAAAGCATCATGTCTCTGTTGGTTTTTATTCTGTTCTAGTATCATGTTCAACCCGTGTCCATTCATCCGTTTGTCCGTACGTCAACATGTTACTTCATCCGTTCATTCCTTTATCCATCCACCAACATTATTTCTTCACCCATTCATTCGTTTATCCATCACCAACATTGTTCCTTCATCCATTCATTCCTTTATCCATCACCAACATTGTTCCTTCATCCGTTCATTCCTTTATCCATACACCAGTGTTGTTCCTTCATCCATTTATTCCTTTATCCATCAACATTGTTCCTTCATCCGTTCATTCCTTTATCCATACACCAATATTGTTCCTTCATCCGTTCATTCCTTTATCCATCCACCAACATTATTTCTTCACCCATTCATTCCTTTATCCATACACCAACATTGTTCCTTCATCCGTTCATTCCTTTATCCATCACCAACATTGTTCCTTCATCCATTCATTCCTTTATCCATCACCAACATTGTTCCTTCATCCGTTCATTCCTTTATCCATACACCAGCGTTGTTCCTTCATCCATTTATTCCTTTATCCATCACCATTGTTCCTTCATCCGTTCATTCCTTTATGCATCACTAACATTGTTTCTGTCATCAATTCATTCCTTTATCCATCCACCAACATTATTTCTTCACCCATTCATTCCTTTATCCATACACCAACATTGTTCCTTCATCCGTTCATTCCTTTATCCATACACCAGCGTTGTTCCTTCATCCGTTCATTCCTTTATCCATCACCAACATTGTTCCTTCATCCATTCATTCCTTTATCCATCACCAACATTGTTCCTTCATCCGTTCATTCCTTTATCCATACACCAGCGTTGTTCCTTCATCCGTTCATTCCTTTATCCATACACCAGCGTTGTTCCTTCATCCATTTATTCCTTTATCCATCACCATTGTTCCTTCATCCGTTCATTCCTTTATGCATCACTAACATTGTTTCTGTCATCAATTCATTCCTTTATCCATCCACCAACATTATTTCTTCACCCATTCATTCCTTTATCCATACACCAACATTGTTCCTTCATCCGTTCATTCCTTTATCCATCACCAACATTGTTCCTTCATCCGTTCATTCCTTTATCCATCACCAACATTGTTCTTTCATCCGTTCATTCTTTTATCCATACACCAACGCTATTTCTTCACCCATTCATTCCTTTATCCTTCACCAACATTGTTCCTTCATCCGTTCATTCCTTTATCCATCACCAACATTGTTTCCGTCATCAATTCATTCCTTTATCCGTTCACCAACGTGGTTTCTTCACCCATTCATTCCCTTATCTGTACATCTACGCCGCTCTGTCCTCCTTTGTCATTCCTTCATTTGTGTGTTGCTTTGTCCATCTGTTCATTTGTAAACCTGTCTGTCTGCACGTCTGTTTCTCCATGACTTGTTTTTCTTTGTTCAGTCAGTGTCACATATAAGCTTGATAATAACACTGGTTCTGAATGAGGGGTGGAGCAAACTATGAGGTGTCAATCGCCTGCTCATAGGATACACCCACACCGCTCTCATATAGGTCTGATCACATTGTACTGTGTGTTGTACATATATACTCAGACTCTCACCTTCATTGCAGCTTTCTCCATGTTTTTTCGGGTCGGAACAGAGGTGGCAGCCAATGCCCATGAAGCCCGGATTACACTTGCATGTGCCGTCTCCGTTGATACCATCGGAACACTGTCAGAAACACCAGACATGAGGTGGAACCTTCATCCTCTATACTCTTAATTTCACAAGTAAGAGGTGTCTGTACTCACAGTGCCTTTATCGTAACACGGGTGTTGGAAACCTCCAATGCAGGGTTTACAGTCTGGCCCATAGAAGCCCCCACAGCATTCCGGCCTCTGAAAGACAAATCAGCCAGCACACTTCTCTGACTACTTACCATATAAACACACACAAACTCTTAGGCCCGATTCAAAGTCCAGGTGACCAAAGAAATGTGGCTGAGTTATATAAGAGTATATGTGGTGTATCAGGATACGGACTGGTTCAGACTATCAGGTGGAGCTGTTCAGTGTACCACTGTAGAGTCTTTAAGACCACCAACTACATCCATTTAGATGGGTGTGTCTAATCTTTTGACTGGTACTGTATGAACAACAATTATCTTTAGTACAGCTGATATTCAGTAGTAGCATAGTGCTAGTTACGGTGGCCGAGAAGTGCAAAACAAATTAACATTTAAAAAAAAAAAACCTAAAAACAAATTTACAAAAAAAATAAAAAATAAAAAAATAACAAAAGCAAAAACAATTTTACAAGCAGTGACAACACTAGTAACTAGTAACAATATTACAAACAGTGAATTCTGATGGAAAGGGGCGGTGCTAACACACAGGAAGTGCTTGTTGTGGACCAAACAAGTCAATCAAACAGTTTGGTGGTGGTAGAGTGAGTGGAAGGCAGAGACGAACCGGCGACGTCTAAACCACTTAGAGCTGGAAATGTTAATTAAGGTATGTGGGCTGTAACGCTGGCTATAGTGGAGAACCAGCTAGCTAGCTTAAAATGTCTGAAAGCTTTTACAGCCCACTGTTTACAGCCCAGGTGGTTTAGAGTCGCCTGGTCGTCTCTTTCCTCAGTCTGCTCTTTAAAAACTCTAAAGACCTTCAACAGGAAAAACAGAAGCGTGCCAGCCGGAATAACATGCTTCAGCGTCACCATCATCGCAAACCCCACTCACTCTATCACCGCCAAACAGTTTGATTGACAAGGCACTTCCTGTGTGTTAGACCTGCACTTCAATCAGAATTCACAGTTCGTAAAAGTGTTTCACGTCTTGTAAATTTGTTTTGGCTTTTGTAATTTTACAAAAATATATGTTCATTTGCTTTGCCCTTCTCGGCCGCCGTATTAGATCCTATCGGTTTTCATTTAAAGAGTTTAGTTACGCAGCAAAGATAATCAAAACTTCGGTTTCATGATTCTGAGCCACACTGGACATTTCAGAAAGATGTTTTCCTACCAGGCGTGTGAGGTTGCAGTATTTGGCACAGCCGGCCACTGTCAGGAAAGCAGGGAATTGTTGATTAGGAGAAGGCTGGCAGTCTATAGCAAGTTGAGGCTGACAGAAGAGAAATGACACAAACCCTATTACATACACATAACGGGGGTCAACGAGTCTATTCATCACAGCCAACCAGCAATGATCTGATCTGATTACGGAGTAAGAATCACTGCAAAGTCAGAGTATACAATGGTATACTATTCGGTATTTACCTTTCTGGCATTTATCTGACGCTCTTTTCCAGAGTGACTTACAAGGTTAGTCATATTACGTGTCGGCCAGTGTAGTGTTAGGAGTCTTGCCCAAGGACTCTTATTAATGTAGCACAGTATAGTCCAGACCGGGATTCAAACCCCAGTCTTCTACATGTGGTGGTGTCTCCCTGGCGGGTAGTGGTGGTATCCGCTGAGATACACCAACAAAGCTCAGCACTCTCCCCATCGAGGAATCGAACCTCGGTCCTCGTGACAGGCGGCGCTACTATCCACTATACTAACGAGGACCACACATGGACCACCAATGGCTGAATATAGACCACAACACTGCTACCTAGCGGCTGATGTGTTTGTGAGAATCCATACAGCGTCACAAAACATAACATTGTGATACCCACATGCATTGACATTTTTTACACTCCTAGTGACATCACAACCATGATGAATTCCAAATAGGCCATTTCTGCATCTGGATTTCTATTTATGCAGGGTACAGATGGAGAAGTGGCTCAGTGTATGTAGTTACTGTCTAAATCGACCTTCACAGGTTTTTACAGTCAATGCTCATGATGGTTAAATAGTGTCACATCCTAAAACATATAAGCATATCCTTTAAAGACTATTTTGGTTTACAGCAGCCTGAATGTACCCAATATATACAGCTCTGGAAATAAATAAGAGCCCGCTCCTGTTTCTTCTTAAATCAGCATCTCCACATGTACAGCAGGTTCTCAGTGAGGAACCGAAGGTTGGGTTCTAGCTTTACTGGCAGATACAGTGAGCGTCTGGTTCATAAGAACAAGGTCCAGCAGCAAACACACAGGACAACACAGCTACAGACTGGCAGAGGGCCAAACCCGCTCTCTACTGACCGTAATGAGCGCCACCTCATTCCAATGTCCCTTACCCACCGTAAGATGACCTCAGGTGACCTACAGAGAGACTGGCGAGCGGTGGCTGGGGTGAGACGCACAGCGAGCATGGTTCTAAAAACAGGCTTCTGGAGGTCATTAGTGATTTTCTAAATACACAGATCTAATACAATATCTGATCTGGAGTTTGGGAGACATGCTTCCAGTAGTGTAGAGAATATTTATATTTATATATATATATATATATATATATAAACACACACACACACACATAGAGCTTATAGAGTCATGAAATGGTTTGGATGTCTGGTTCCTATCACCACCACTGTGGCTCTGCAAGTATCTTTCTTGGAGGGTTTAATTTAACCTTAAAAATCAGAATATACCATTTCAACGCTTCCTGGTGGACACTGCGTCTCAGAAACCCGGGAACACTGCACACAAGGACTCTGAAAAAACAAAAAGAGAAAAAGAGAAAAGCTACATATAGCTCAATAGGTGTGTGTACTGTATGGAATGAGCACATAGGACTGAAAAGTTCCCAAAGCTGGGTTTCGGTATGCCAGAGACAGTATACTCCAAGTACACATACCATGACGATGGCGCTCTCATTCACATCACAGCGATGTGGCATGATTGGCACGATGGAAGGAGGCACAAGCACTCCATCAATCAAGTGAATGATTCCGTTGGATGCAACTATGTCCTTTGATTCGAGGGGTATTCCTTTTTCACCAAGAAGCACTCGTCCCTGCGGGCAGTACAGGACCTCGTTAAGCACAACCTAGATTCATCACAACTGACAAATACCTGACACAGCTACTTACATCACCAGTGACGTTGATGACTATGGCCTGCCGGGCCATGGTCTGAATCTCGCTCATGCTGGCCAGCTGGTCCATTGTGACCTATGAGACAAATATGGTTCAGCCTGGAAACTCACTGTACTGTAGGGTAGAGCTCATGACACCAATTAAAACCCTTCATGAGCGCCAACATTGAAACACTTTGATCTGAGATTGGCAAAAATAATAGGACACAGCTTGCCACTTTATACTGGCACTTTTATGGCCCAATATCATGCTGGTATATCATTCAAATACAGAGTCATTACACGCATCATGTGGGTGATGGATCATTCTTTGCACTGTAGTGACACTCACATGGTGTTGGTGTGTTAGTGTGTGTGGTGCTGGTGTGAGTGGATCAGACACAGCAGGGCTGCTGGACACCTCAGTGTCACTGCTGGACTGATAATCGTCCACAAACCAAAATTATCCAGCGTCCTGAGGGCAGCGTCCTGAGGGCAGCGTCCTGAGGGCAGCGTCCCGAGGGCAGAGTCCCGAGGGCAGAGTCCCGAGGGCAGAGTCCCGAGGGCAGAGGCCTGAGGGCAGAGGCCTGAGGGCAGAGGCCTGAGGGCACAGTCCTGAGGGCAGCGTCCTGTGACCACTGATAAAGGAGGACTAGAGGATGACCAACACTGCACTGTGCAGCAGCAGATGAGCTATCGTCTCTGACTGTCCATCTACAAGGTGGAGCAGCAAGGTAGGAGTGTCTAATAGAGTGGACCGTGAGTGGACACAGTGTCTAAACACTCCAGCAGCACTGCTGTGTCTGATCCACCCACACCAGCACCACACACACTAACACACCACCACCACCAAAAGGCTAGTTAGACTGATGAAGCATGTTGCGCAGAGGTTTGTATGACCTGCACGTCTGACCCAGCATGCTGTTTAATGCCGAGTTGCTCAGTAAACAGAGAACACTGCAGGACACGCGAAATAATATGTTTGAAAGTCTGATCGTTCAGGAATCCATCGAGTATTGCTAAGCGGAGACGGACCAGAGCATGTTCAACACCACACCACCTCAATAAGTACATGGACTTGTGCTTCATTCTGGAGGAGAACAAGTCCAGCAGGTTTCATTCTTCCCACCAGTGAGTAGTGAGGTTGAGAACTGACTGTGACAGAAGGCTAACTGTGTTAGCGCTGTATGCAACTCACTGCGGCCTGGGAGAACATGTGGTGCTTCAGAAGCTCCTGGAGTTTGTGCTTGGCCTTTGGAAGACAGACATGCATATAGAATCTGTTAGAAATCAAGACTAGCTGTTTCCTGCTAATGACGAATAACTGGACCGCACATATAAGACGACGGAGGGAAGAGGCTACTCACTTCGTGCAGCATGTATATAAGGCTCCCGTCTCTGAACTTGTCCACTGCTTTATTGGTTGGGACGAACACCGTAAGTGGTCCTGGACCCTTGAGTGGCATTGGAGCTCCGCAGTTCTAACAGAGTAAAGGATGGACGATGGCAAAAATAAAACATCAGGATACTTAAAGACACTTTCGCGATACATGATATAAATCATTATAAGTCGGTAAAGAAATTGGAATGAATAAAACACTTTCATATTTAAATACAGGCCTAAAAAACACATCACTAAAAGAACAGCTGCACCCAGAAGGAGGTGTGGGAGTGCAGTGCTGTTGGGAAGGAAGATAAAGGGGACCAGGATCAATAACTGATGATAAATTTAGACTGATATGATCAATATTTATTGAGCTACACATACAGAAGTCTGTCTCTCAGTATGGCGTCGGGCCGCCGTGTTTGCTAACCCAACATGCCAGACGTCTCGGTATGGAGCTGTAGAGGTTCCTAATGGTGTCTTGTGATAATCCATCCCATGCAGCTTGAACATCCTCACACAGTTCCTGCAGATGGTGCGCTAGGGGTGGAGGTGGAGGGACACCAGGCCTTCTGGACGTGTGACACAACAACATTTGTCTTGGTGCTGACCACGGTGCCTCCACACACGGACTCGTTGGGCGTCTCCACAAAGACTAAAGCGGGACTCGTCACTGAAGATGACCCGCTGCCATTCTGAGTCACTCCATGACAGTCTGGTACGACACCACTGCAGTCTTTGGTGACGGTGATGTGGTGTTAGGGACAGTCGTGGTAACGGTCTGTGTGCATGTAGTCCTGCGTGGTGCAGCCGTCTGCCAATGGTGCTGCACTAACAGGATGACTCATGAAGGCTGCGTTGAACCTTTAGCCTCATATCAAGTTCTTGCCAGTACACAGATGTGAAACTCTTCCTCTGGTGGGGAGGTGTTGTAGATGGCGTGTAACCTGGATGCTGGGGTGTTGCTGGGTGGTTGCTATTGTGTTTAGTTATATAGTGCTAAATCTGCTGGACTTCAAATTAAACACCCGGAACATCTTATCATTTAGAGAGAAAAGAGAAAAGACACTCACGTCCACTAGGGACAGAAATCGGTTGAATCTGTCATCATTGATGATTATCTCTCCAATGGTGTTTGAAGAAAACTGCAAATGCACGAGAGAGAAAGTGAGTCAGCTAAAAACGATGGACTGGCAGACTGTCCAGGGTGTTTCCTGCCTCCTGCTGAATGAGGGCTGGGTAGGCTCCAGCACCACCACCTCCCCAACACCCCGGGAACCAGAAGCATATGCAGCTTAGACTAAGAATGAATAAATGAATGAAAGAATGAATGAGTTAATGAGTCATAAATTTACCTCTGCATTTCCTGATGTGTCTATATTGGCAAACGCCTTGTCAATGATATGTATAATTCCATTGGCTGCAGGGATGTCACTCTCGAGAATGGTGAACAGCGTGTCTGGATCTTTCTTTGAAATGAATTGCTGGAAACACAAGCAAACATCATCATCACATTACACTAGAAAAGACATAGCACAGTCCTGAAGGCCTAGGCCTCTGAGGAAACTGAATGTACAGTCACATACATGGGCAGTAAGCATGAACTTGCTTGGTCAGGCTAGTTTGGCCATAGAACCACATCAGGTTCTTTCTTTTTCTTGCTTAAGTTCCTTTAGCTTTCCTCTGATATCAGCTCTGTACTGATCCTGCAGTGGTAAACTGTGTCCTCCTAGACCTCAGCTTTCAGTTAAGGCTGTAATTGTGGGTCAGAACCCAGAAAGAGCAGCACCAGTGTCACGCTACTCTCCACCAGCACAGCTGTGGGATTCTCCTGGTATTTAGCAGCCAAGATTAGCATTTTTAGTGGTTCTAGATAAAATGTGAGCAATTTTAAAGAGATTCCCTTCAGGCATGCACCACTGCTAGGGTTGCCACCGTTCAGGAATCAAAATAAGGCACGCCCACCACGGCTCCTCCGGGCCATGACCACCTCAGGCCTGACTCCTGCGGGGTGGGGCGCCCGAAGCCAGGGACAGACACAGAGGCGGGGTTTGAGGGTTTTGATCATGATTGTTAGATTTAGGGTTCATGTGTGTGTGACAGACGTGTGTATCGGACATTTACGGAAATACGGACCAAACCGTGTCCCGTATTGGTTCAATACGGGCCCGCAACATTTAATTGGGCCGATTCCGTATTTTACGGGACGGGTGGCAACCCTAACCGCTGCTTCCATTCCTGACAAATGACTAAAAACTGGGCTGTGACAAATCCCAGCGAAACTTTTACGTCCATCAGAGTTTACACTGTGGCAGCTGAGGCGGCCATGCATGGCGCCCTCTTCGGAGGTCTCCCGGAGTCTGACTGAAAACACTGAAAAACCTTTACGATAAAACACTAGCTTGTGCTCTCAGGTCCGCAACTCTCATGCACACCAAGCTACAGCGGCCGCTTTTGTAGCCCCTCCCACGCGGTTCTGACTAAACATGTTGTTCAGGACCGAAACCGTAACCAATCGGAGCACAATGTTCTGAGACAGAACGTTTCGCTGGCTAGACTACAGCTCACATTCCCAGTCAGAGGCGAATACAGAGGGAAGTCATGGGCTAGAGGTTAGGGACCCAGACTAGCGACCGGCGCATTGTTGATCCGCTTCCCTGAACCAACTGAAATGGCCTTGAGCAAGGCACCTAACCCCCAACTGCTCCCCGGGTGCCATGTATAGAGCTTCTCACCGCTCCAGGCAAGTGTGCTCACTGCCCCCTAGAGTGCGGTTGTTTCACTTTACGCATGGGTTACACGTAGTAGACATATTCATCTGTGAGCAAACACAATGACACATGAAATCTAGAACTTCAAGAACAATTATGTTAGTGATTGAACTGACACACTAGGGCTTCAGTCTGGCTCCTGAAGTCCTAACCAATAGGAAAGCTGGGCTATATCTACCTATAATACTGAAGATTTCTGTCTGGCTGTTTTAAGAATCGATTTTGTTTGTTTTCATCCAAACTTAACTATGTAATAGAAGTATTGCTTCTATATATGCATAATATAATATAATATAATATAATATAATATAATATAATATATTGATGAATAATTTTAACAAATTACTGAATTTTATTTCCCAAAAATCTTCAAATTTTCTCTGAAAACCAATCAAACTGCGATAAAACTGCAATATTAGGTATGAGATAAATTTTAATAGCATAAAAACAGCATACAATTTTTAAGCTATACCTAGCTATAGCTGCACGCAAAGGTTTGGGCACCCAGGTTAAATTATATTTAATTGGATTATATTTGATTGGAAACATACACACTATATATTCTTCAGGTACTGAAATGGCTGAACTGTTTTATTCTTTTCAGTACATTAAACTCCAAATAAATAAAAGTCATATTTAGGCATGCGTTCATTTATTTCTGACTGAAGGCATTCAAAGTTTAGAAACACAATTCTATAAAACTTATTTACCTTGTTGGGTTTAAATCTGAGCACTTCTCCTCCATACGTCCATAGATCTTGGCCTTCCAAGTCCTTGTAAAGACGCTGACCGAGGATTAGGTGGTGTTTACATATGGCTCCAGCAGCTGCCTGGTGGTTGAGCTTGTCCGCAGATATCTACGTAGAGTTTTAACACATACAGATCAACAGCATGAGCAACACACGGCTTTCCACACACTGTAATAATCACCGGACCCCCTTTAGCCCTGATCAGGGTGGCATTGTTTCAGCAAACTCAAGGAACATAACATTCATTTCTGTCCTGGTCGAGGTCCCATCCCGTCCCATTCGCTTTGGCCGAGGTCTTGTATTGACGTAAGGAGACTCGAACCACAGAGCCACAAAATCTTCTCCAACACATCTCAAAGACTCTCAATGGTGTTTACAAGGTCTGGACTCTGTGGTGGCCAGTTCATGTAATTCCTCATATTCCCTGAATATTCTTTCATAATCTAGACCTGGTGAATCTCATCATGGTCGTCTTGAAATATGCTCGTGGCATGAGGGGGAAAGGCTTCCCTTCCTACCCTGATGCTCCCATCACTCAAACCACACGACCTTTCTCCCTCACTCCAGTGTCCAGTCTTTATGCTCTCTAGCACACTGAAACCGTCTTCACTAACAGCTGGCCTCCTTACGTCATGCCAACTACAATATGCACAATTCATTATTTCTGTATGTGTGTGTGTGTGTGTGTGTGTGTGTGTGTGTGTGTGTGTGTGTGTGTATGTATGTATGTATGTATGTATGTATGTATGTATGTATGTATGTATGTATGTATGTATGTATGTATGTGTGTGTGTGTGTGTGTGTGTGTGTGTGTGTGTGTGTGTGTGTGTGTGTGTGTGTATGTATGTATGTATGTATGTATGTATGTATGTATGTATGTATGTATGTATGTGTGTGTGTGTGTGTGTGTGTGTGTGTGTGTGTGTGTGTGTGTGTGTGTGTGTATGTATGTATGTATGTATGTATGTATGTATATGTATGTGTGTATGTGTGTGTGTGTGTATGTATGTATGTATGTATGTGTGTGTGTATGTATGTGTGTATGTGTGTCTGTATGTGTGTCTGTATGTACACTCATCATCAAACGAAAAGTAGGCTGGAATGCGTAGGTTTGACACTGTGAGATTGGGAATGGGAATGATTCTAGTTTCACGATCGCTCATACGTGACCTAAGCAAGGGATTAGGGGGGTAATTACTTCATTGGGGACATTCAGCGAGCAGGTTTCCTCTGTGAGTCATTCTGTTAGTGCCAGCACCATTGACAGACGGCTTTACCCCGCAGGACTACATGCGGACTATATTACAACGACTGTCCTTAACACCACGTCACCATCATCAAAGACTGCAATGGTATCGTGCCATACTGTCATGGAGTGACTCAGAATGGCAGCGGGTCATCTTCAGTGACGACCAACGAATCCGTGTGTGTCACACGTCCAGAAGACCTGGTGTCACTCCACCTCCAACCCTACCGCACCCTCTGCAGGAACTGTGTGAGGATGTTTAAGCTGCATGGAATGGATTATCACAGGACACCATTAGGAACCTCTACAGCTCAATGCAGAGACATCTGGCATGCTGGGTTAACCAACATGGGGGCTCGACGCCATACTGTTAGGGAAAGTTAGTGTCTAGGGCCAGATACTGATTCTCACGTTGGACCACATGGGGGCGCCAATCACTGGGGTCTTATAAACTGTGGGCTCAGCCGGAAATGGCGGCTGGAGCAACAGCAGAAAATCTTGGGGCGTCGAAGATTGCGTTTGGGACTCTCTCTCACTCTCTTCTTCCTTTGGTGGACATCCCTACCATCAACTGATAACAACCTGAACGCTACCATGAACGGGGCTTGAGCTGGCCGGCCTGCGGCTCATAGACTGAGCGGCCCCACTCCCCCCAAGGTGATTCGAGGACCCAGACAGGTGAGTTGGTCTCTTATTGGGTCTAACCAGTTAGGCACACACCTCTACGTAGGGCTCATCTACCATGACAAGGTGCAACACGTAGGGGCAGTGTGTCTTTGTCACAGTCAGGAGCAAGATCCTAATTAAGCCCTAGACAGTTTTGTGGGTATGACTTAGCGTACCATTGGTCCCTGGGCTTGTGACAATACTGAGAGACAGACTTCTGTATGTGTAGCTCAATAAATATTGATCATATCAGTCTAAATGTATCACCAGTTATTAATCCTGGTCACCTTTATCTTCCCTCCCATCAGACCTGCAATCCCACACCTCCTTCTGGGTGCAGCTGTTCTGTTGATGATGAGTGTATATGTGTAAGTATGTCTATATGTACACTCACTTGGGAAGTATCCAGTGGAACGAAGGCTGTAAATGGTCCATGCCTGCTCAAGACGAGCTCACATCCTTTCTCTGCAAACAAAAACAAACTATCAGAGCGAGCTGCCGCCCTTTGATCGCGCCGCCTCTGATAACATGAGTGTACAGCGCAGCCGACCCCTAGAGAGTAGATGAAAGACCCCATGTGGAAAGTTCAGGAGCACTACCGAACATGGCGATGGTTCCGGTGAGCTTTCCTGCCTGGCTGCCCTCTCCGCCCAGCTCCAGAACGCGCTCCATGAGGTTGCCATAGCAACGCTTCCCATCCCTTATCTGCTGACGGCTGCAAAGGCACCTAAAAGGGGAAATGCCTCCATTTAGAACAGAGGCCTGGAGGAAATTCTCACAGGAGGCTTCAGCTAGGCACTGTGGTGAGCCCTCCAAATAGGAAAGCACCACAATCCAGCTTTATGGAATCTGTAATGACTGTGTGGGGCTGCGCTGTACTGATAAAGCTCCATATTATCTTATTATACCGCACATTCACAATTACGCCCAATGACCTACAGTGATACGCAGCACAAATCGGTGTTGACAAACACACTTATACTGTATAAGCTTTTATGCTGGTAATTTTAATGCATGAATAATTTTCGTTTGCAGAATTTAACCTATAGAAAAATGTCATAACTTCTGCACAGGTCATATTGCACTCATCATCAAAAGAGTTGTTGCACAAATAGCTGCACCCAAAAGGAATCAGCCGACAGGAATGAAACTTGGTGGGTAGGTTGAACGTCGTGAGATGCGTGAGTTTCACGCTCGGATGCTCATGTGACATAAGCAAGGACGGGCCTCATCTCGGTACCTGACTGACCCAACAGCCGCGATTTTGGACATTCAGCGAGCAGTGGTGTCCTCCATGAGTAGTCCTGTTAGTGCAGCACCATCGGCAGACGGCTGCACCACGCAGGACTACATGCACACAGACCGTTACCACGACTGTCCTTAACACCACGTCACCGTCACCAAAGACTGCAGTGGTGTCGTACCAGACTGTCATGGAGTGACTCAGAATGGCAGCAGGTCATCTTCAGTGACGAGTCACGCTTTAGTCTTGGTGGAGACGCCCAACGAATCCGTGTGCGGAGGCACCGTGGTCAGCACCAAGGTGAACGGTTTGCTGTCACACGCCCAGAAGGCCTGGTATCAATTCACCTCCACCCCTACCGCACCATCTGCAGGAACTGTGTGAGGATGTTCAAGCTGCATGGGATGGATTATCACAGGACACCATCAGGAACCTCTACAGCTCCATACCGAGACGTCTGGCGTGATGGCCCGACGCCATACTGAGAGACAGACTTCTGTATGTGTAGCTCAATAAATATTGATCATATCAGTCTAAATTTATCATCAGTTATTGATCCAGGTCACCTTTATCTTCATTCCCAATGGCACTGCAGTCCCACACTTCCCTCTGGGTGAAGCTGTTCTTTTGATGATGAGTGTAATTTTTACTTTACTAAATTAAAAATTTAAAAATGATTGTAAATTAACCGTCACCCCACTGTGCATGTTTTCTTTTCTTTTTGTGTGTGCATATTTGTGATTGTACTTTGAAGTTCTTTCTTTACTTTTCCTTTTGTTTTGTTTTCTCTACTTTTGTGATTCCTATGTATCAAAACAAAAAATGCTTTAAATAAAGAGTAGAAAAAAAAAAAAAAAATGATTGTAAATTGATTAAGGACATATGACTGCATATTTACCTGGTTAAGATGCTCACAGGTTTCATGAGGGGCTCATTTTCATAATTCAGTATTGCAGTATGTAGTACTGTTTACAATAGAATGACTGGAGGTGGGCAGTAGAGCTGGACAATATGATCACATTCATCATTATCCTGACGAATTACGTCGCAATTTGTATCAATACGTCCCTTTTTGTCCAGCTCATGTCTAGCTTGTGAAGGTGGATCCACCAACTTGTTTTGCCAGACGTTCAGGATGAGACTCTGGATCAAACTGATAAGGCGGAACTGACACCATTGTAGGAACAGCCACTGCGGTTTGGGTGACGGAATTTGTAACAAGATTACCAATCAGAACAGAGTGGCTGCTGACCAATCAGGACACACCGGACTCATCGGGAGGCGGGGCTCACAGAAAGGGGGAGATGTGTCACCATATTCTGTTCCATACAGATAATGTGTTACCTTCTTCTGTGTCACTTGATCCTGGCCGTCTAAACATCTGCATGCAACGGCACTATCAACAATTTGGCCTTTACTGAACCATCTGCAGTTTTCCAGGAACATGGATCTGAAAAAACCCGTATAAAGGGGAGACACTGACCTGGCTACTCCGTCTTGGCCGGTTTCACATCGTGCATTCCTGTGGCATGTGCTGTCCGTACAAGCAGACTTCAGAGTGCAGCCAGCAGCCGGGTTAGAGCCCTCCATTCCACTCATGCATGTGCATTTCGCCTGACGTGGAAAACAGACACTGACTTCATAACATAGGCCTGACATTTTACCAAAAGCTAATCAGACTCCAATCTAAACTTAACGAAGCACAGCATCTGTGTGCAGATGCACTACATCTATTAACTACATCTACATTGTCCCAACAATTATGGACAGGCCATTTTATCAGAAACACTTACTACACAGATGCAATGCCAATGGATTAAGACTAGGTCTGAGCTAACCATTAACTTCACCCAGCTGATTACTTCCATCAAGACAGTACTTTTGTATTATACATTTTCTGAAATTGTATGTTTAAATATGCAAATGGGGAATTATATACTTAACTCTGTGCTGATTTGCATATAATGCAAGAACTAAGCAACACAGCAACATTTTAGCAACCACCTGAGACACCATAGCAATGACACAGCAACATTCTACCAACCACCAGATACCACAGCAACCATCTAACAGCACCCTAGCAACCACCTGAGATACCATAGCAAGGTCACAGCAACATTTTACTAACCACCTGACATACCACAGCAACTATCTAACAACACCCTAGCAACCTCCTGAGATACCATAGCAATGACACAGCAACATTCTACCAACCACCTGAGATACCACAGCAACCTTGTAACAACACCCTAGCAACCACCTCAGATACCATAGCAATGACACAGCAACAGTCTAGCAACCACCTGAGATACCATAGCAATGACACAGCAACATTCTACCAACCACCTGAGATACCACAGCAACCATCTAACAACACCCTAGCAACCACCTGAGATACCATAGCAATGACACAGCAACATTCTACCAACCACCTGAGATACCACAGCAACCATCTAACAGCACCCTAGCAACCTCCTAAGATACCATAGCAATGACACAGCAACATTCTACCAACCACCTGAGATACCACAGCAACCATCTAACAACACCCTAGCAACCACCTGAGATACCATAGCAATGACACAGCAACAGTCTAGCAACCACCTGAGATACCATAGCAACCATCTAACAACACCCTAGCAACCACCTGAGCTAACATAGCAATGACACAGCAACATTCTACCAACCACCAGATACCACAGCAACCATCTAACAGCACCCTAGCAACCACCTGAGATACCATAGCAAGGTCACAGCAACAGTCTAGAAACCACCTGAGATACCATAGCAATGACACAGCAACATTTTACCAACCACCTGAGATACCATAGCAAGGTCCCAGCAACAGTCTAGAAACCACCTGAGATACCATAGCAATGACACAGCAACATTCTACCAACCACCTAAGATACCACTGCAACCATCTAACAGCACCCTAGCAACCACCTGAGATACCATAGCAATGACACAGCAACATTCTACCAACCACCTGAGATACCACAGCAACTATCTAACAACACCCTAACAACCACCTGAGATACCATAGCAATGACACAGCAACATTCTACCAACCACCAGATACCACAGCAACCATCTAACAGCACCCTAGCAACCATCTGAGATACCATAGCAATGACACAGCAACATTCTACCAACCACCTGAGATACCCAAGCAACTATCTAACAACACCCTAGCAACCACCTGAGCTAACATAGCAATGACACAGCAACATTCTATCAACCACCAGATACCACAGCAACCATCTAACAGCACCCTAGCAATCACCTGAGATACCATAGCAATGACACAGCAACATTTTACCAACCACCTGAGATACCATAGCAAGGTCACAGCAACAGTCTAGAAACCACCTGAGATACCATAGCAACTATCTAACAACACCCTAGCAACCTCCTGAGATACCATAGCTATGACACAGCAACATTCTACCAACCACCTGAGATACCATAGCAATGACACAGCAACATTCTACCAACCACCTGAGATACCACAGCAACCATCTAACAGCACCCTAGCAACCACCTGAGATACCATAGCAATGACACAGCAACATTCTACCAACCACCTGAGATACCACAGCAACTATCTAACAACACCCTAGCAACCACCTGAGATACCATAGCAATGACACAGCAACATTCTACCAACCACCTGAGATACCATAGCAATGACACAGCAACATTCTACCAACCACCTGAGATACCACAGCAACCATCTAACAGCACCCTAGCAACCTCCTGAGATACCATAGCAATGACACAGCAACATTCTACCAACCACCTGAGATACCACAGCAACTATCTAACAACACCCTAGCAACCACCTGAGATACCATAGCAATGACACAGCAACATTCTACCAACCACCTGAGATACCACAGCAACCATCTAACAACACCCTAGCAACCACCTGAGATACCATAGCAATGACACAGAAACAGTCTAGCAACCACCTGAGATACCATAGCAACCATCTAACAACACCCTAGCAACCACCTGAGATACCATAGCAACCATCTAACAACACCCTAGCAACCACCTGAGATACCATAGCAATGACACAGCAACAGTCTAGCAACCACCTGAGATACCATAGCAACCATCTAACAACACCCTAGCAACCACCTGAGCTAACATAGCAATGACACAGCAACATTCTACCAACCACCAGATACCACAGCAACCATCTAACAGCACCCTAGCAACCACCTGAGATACCATAGCAAGGTCACAGCAACAGTCTAGAAACCACCTGAGATACCATAGCAACCATCTAACAACACCCTAGCAACCACCTGAGATACCATAGCAATGACACAGCAACATTCTACCAACCACCTGAGATACCATAGCAAGGTCACAGCAACAGTCTAGAAACCACCTGAGATACCATAGCAATGACACAGCAACATTCTACCAACCACCTGAGATACCACAGCAACCATCTAACAGCACCCTAGCAACCACCTGAGATACCATAGCAATGACACAGCAACAGTCTAGCAACCACCTGAGATACCCTAGCAAACAACTAACAACACCCTAGCAACCACCTGAGATACCATAGCAATGACGGAGCAACATTCTACCAACCACCTGAGATACCATAGCAACCATCTAACAACACCCTAGCAACCACCTGAGATACCATAGCAATGACACAGCAACATTCTACCAACCACCTGAGATACCACAGCAACCTTCTAACAACACCCTAGCAACCACCTAAGGGGAGGGAGGGGGTGATGGTAACGTTACTGATGGTTGACTGATTAACACTAATTACTCTTATTACTAGTTATTATGTTTCAGCAAAGTGGGTTTAGTTTTGATTCCTTTACTGACCTTTACATGACCTTTTCATTCAAGTCAGAGACAATAACACTAGATGTGTAACACTGACGGAATATTGGACCCACAACTGACCTTGCCTGGGCCCATATATTCACAAACAGTAGAGTCAGAGGGGCATCCTCCGTTGTTCTGAGCACAGGGGTTGACCGGGTTGCAGATTTTTCCGTCTCCCTCGTAGCCGGTTTTACACGTGCACTGGAACTGTCCCGCCTTGTAGGAACACTCAGCGTTCA
This sequence comes from Prochilodus magdalenae, assembly GCA_024036415.1. Classification (NCBI taxonomy): domain Eukaryota; kingdom Metazoa; phylum Chordata; class Actinopteri; order Characiformes; family Prochilodontidae; genus Prochilodus; species Prochilodus magdalenae. The sequence goes on along the minus strand of JAMWET010005038.1, from coordinate 71,025 downwards.
CATCACAGACATCTGGCGAACACACACCTGAAACGGGGCAGAGCAACAGAGCGACTCAAATGTCTCATTTTTATGTGATTCAATGTGATGAGAAGTGGCCTTTTGGTATGATGAAGATAAGAGCTCAGTCTTAAATCAGTTATTTAATTTATTGTTTATAAATGCAGTGAACAGTTCCTACAGCAGGTTGTGTAGCTCATTAACAGGAGGCAACACAGCGCTCAGAGATTACTCCCTGAACTGGACATGGTATTTTAATAAGGTCATATATAATACAGAGCTTAGCTGTACGCTGATGGGTTCTGCCGTCTCCTGGGAGTCACTGGATCCAATATGAATATGCGTATCCCTGCATTGCAGCTATAGGTTACCATACTACTCAGCATCCATCTAGCAAAACCCTAGCAACCACCTTGAATCCCACTGCAACCACTATGCAATGCCCTAGTTAACACAATGCAACATCTGAGTAGCCACCTGACATACAACAGTATATGTAATAGCACATAATAGCATGATAGCAACCACCTGGAATCCCTCATTGACCACTATGCAACGCCCCAGCAACCACCATGCAACACCTAAGCAACCACCTGAAAAACCACAGTAAACAAATAATAGCATGCTAGCAACCACCTGGAATCCAATAGCAACCACTAGACTATGCCATAGTGACCACAATGCAACATCTGAGCAACCACCTGAAATACCACAGCAATCAATTAACACCACCATGGCAACCACCTAAGATATTAAAGTAACCGCATAGATACATCCTAGCAAACACACCCGAATACCATATCAACCGCATAGCAACCTCTAGTGACCACCTGGGATGCAACACCATCACAGCCTGAAATACCATAGCACCCAACTAGCAACAACCTAGCAACCATCTGGGACGCTAAAGCAGATGTAAAGGTATACAGTGCGATTTGATAGCTCATTCTTCATCAGTGGTCACAGGACGATGCCCACAGGACGCTGCCCACAGGACGCTGCCCACAAGCCGCTGCCCACAGGACGCTGCCCACAGGACGCTGTTGGCTAGATAGTTGTGGTTGGTGGACGATTCTCAGTCCAGCAGTGACACTGAGGTGTCCAGCAGCACTGCTGTGTCTAATCCACTCACACCACCACCACACACACTAACACACCACCACCACGTCAGTGTCCCTGCAGTGCTGAGAATGATCCACCACCCACATCATACCTGCTCTGTGCTGATACAGGAGCTGTTGGATCTCCCGGATCACATCATTTAAGAACATGTGAAATAATTGGGGATCATTGAGTGATGAATGTATGTAATGTTGTTAATTGTGACCCTGTAGTTTGATAAACATCCTTCCATTGTGTTCTAATGGGGGGGGGGCTGCGGCCTCAGCCAGGAGACTGTAATCAACTTCCTGGCAATTAGAAGCATGACGCTCAGTAGCACTGTGCTTGTTATCTCCTACATCTCCTGGCACTAATAAGGAGCGTAATGGTTCTCAGGTCAGTTCTGCGTGTAAGCATATTTGCCAATATCCTGATCATTTTGGACGGTCCCAAATACGTGTGTAGGGTCTCCTACCAGGCCACAGAGTTGCCCACAGAGTTGCATCTGGATTTTTATATGGCCGTGGCAATATTACTGACGCTTTCCAGTAAAATGCTTATCTCTACAATTACCGTTCCAGCACAAAGCGACAGATTGATTGGCACTGCTGTACGGTGTTCTCCAGCACCACAGTTCCGTTCTGATTTCCGTTTATTATTTGATATTCCGATGAAAACATTCCGCAAGGTACAATAGATCCATTCTACCAGACACCCCACTGCTAAACCGTCCCCATCAGTCAGTCCTTCAGTCAGGATAGTCGAGGAACAGTTCATACTTCATCATCAGGGTTACGAGCAGCGGCCGGAACGTTAGACAGTGTTGCCGGTTAGACTGATTTTGCACACTGCCCACGATGATGCCATATTAGGAACTAACTTTGACTTTGTTTGGTTTCCGCCGCTCAATTCATCCCCTGCAGCAGATCAGGCTCCCTCTGATCGGCTGAGCTAAATCCATATAATCCGCACAATGTACCCTATCTACCTCCATACCTACCTACGTCTACACACCTACCCTACTAACCTTCCTCCCTCCCTCCTGCCCTACGTCCATACTTTCCTATATGCATACCTATCTACCCACACAATCACCCTACCAACCCACTTACCCACGCCATGTACCTCAATCCCTACCTCCCCTCCAACTTGCGGCCATACCTACCTACCTCCATACCAACTGAAGTTACAAACCTACTTACCTCCATTCCTCCACACCTATCTACATACTTCTCTCTCTCCCTACCTTCCCACCTACCTAACTCCATACCTCTCCCCCTTCCTACATACCCACCTCCACACCAATCTACACACCCCTCCTCCCTACCTCACTATCCACCTACCTAACTTCATACCTCTCCCCCTTCCTACATACCCACCTCCACACCAATCTACATACTTCTCTCCCTTCCTACCTTCCCACCTACCTAACTCCATACCTCCCTCCCTTCCTACATACCCACCTCCACACCAATCTACACACCCCTCCTACCTACCTCACTACCCACCTACCTAACTCCATACCTCCCTCCCTTCCTACATACCCACCTCCACACCAATCTACACACCCCTCCTACCTACCTCACTACCCACCTACCTAACTCCATACCTCCCTCCGTCCATACCTACATCACCCACTGTGGTTCACACCAATCTACACACACCCTCATGTACTCTACCTCACTACCCTTCACCTGTACCTCAACTCCATACCTCCCTGAGACTTCCTACAGACCCGGACGATACTGCCCTGTGTGACAGGAGGCGGAGTACCTCCTGGACCTACCTTGTGGCATGGTGCCATAGGAACAACCCTACCACTTCCAAGACTACCTAGACTCCGCATACTCTCCCTCTTTATCCCTTCCTACATACCCCTACAGGTATCTCCACCTGGACGAATGGACTGGACACCACCCCTCCTAGGGGCAGACCTCACTATCCACCTAACGTCTAAAGCTCCATACCTCCCTGTCCCTTCCTACATGTGCTGGGGGGTACCCAAGAAGAGAGACTCCACACCCCACAGGTCAGTACCTGTGGAGCTGGACTCCGTGGAAGGGTACCTCCCTCCCTTCCTACATACCCACCTCCATACCCCACCTACCTACCTCACTATCCACCTACCTAACTCCGTACCTCCCTCCCTTCCCACATTTCCACCTCCATAATCAGAGAGATCATCTACACTACTTCACTCCATCTGGACACTCCACTTTCTACCCATCTCCCCACACTCATCCACTAAACTATATTTCTGATACCTCCCTCCTGTCCATTTTATCTGCTGATAACCTGCGACCCTTGCTCATTCTATACCTTTTGCCTCCCTCTCTCACCTCCTACCTACCAAGCTACATCCATACCTACCTACATAACTCCATACCACCCTTCCTTCCATCATATGCCCATACCTCCCTACCCCGCTACGTCCATACCTACCTACCACCCTCCCTCCCTACCTGACTACTTTTCCTCCCTCCTCACCTATCTACCTACTTAGCAGCATTTCTGAGGAGTACTACTCTGTTTTAACCCCCCAGTATCTGGTTTTGGAGTTTGTAGGTGCTCCTTTGCTGGTGGTTTGAGAAGCTTTGGTCAGAGTGACATTATGCAAAACTGTCACACATAGAGCATCACTAAGCCAATCACATCGCAGGGTCAGACCTAACGGTGGTATAATTTGAGCGTGCTTGAATATATACTGTGATTAGTGCCCAGATTCATGTACACAGGGTTGCATCTGTGTATACAGTACCTGCACAGACGCGTCCAATCATCCTGAAGTTAGGAAGACATTCACACATGGCGCTCTGTCCTGCTCCTTTACAGTAAGAGTTGGCGGGACAGGCACTGCAGGACGGGGAAACTGCACAACCAGAAAACAATAAATAAGCGTTTACACATCCATAACAAAAACTGCCAACATCTACATCCGCTAAACCTTATTATATATACACTCATCATCAAAAGAACAGCTGCACCCAGAAGGAGGTGTGGGATTGCAGTGCTGTTGGGAAGGAAGATAAAGGTAACCATAAACAATAAATATTTAGACTGATATGATCAATATTTATTGAGCTACACATACAGAAGTCTGTCTCTCAGTACGGTGTCGGGCCGCCGTGTTTCCCAACCCAACATTCCAGGCACGGTATGGAGCTGTAGAGGTTCCTAATGGTGTCCTGTGATAATCCATCCCATGCAGCTTGAATATCCTCACACAGTTCCTGCAGATGGTGCGGTAGGGGTGGAGGTGGAGGGACACCAGGCCTTCTGGACGTGTGACAGCAAACCGTTCATCTTGGCGCTGACCACGGTGCCTCCGCACACGGATTCGTTGGGCGTCTCCACCAAGACTAAAGCGTGACTCGTCACTGAAGATGACCCGCTGCCATTCTGAGTCACTCCATGACAGTCTGGCATGATGCCACTGCAGTGTTTGTTGACATTGGAGTTAAGAGTAGACATTGTAGCTCTTTGTGTGCATGTAGTCCTGCGTCGTACAGCTGTCAGTGTCTGCCAGTGGTGCCGCACTCACAGGATGACTCATGGAGGACAGCAGTGTGAAACTCTCGTTCGCACGTCTCATGATGTCAAACCTACCCACCTAGTTTAATCCCTGTCAGTTGATTCCCTCTGGGTGCAACTTTCGTGAATGAGTGTATAAAAAAAATACACACAGACACTCGCACGCACACTCGCACGCACACTCGCACGCACACTCGCACGCACACTCGCACGCACACACATACACTTTACCTGTGTCACACTTTGGTCCTGAATACGGTGGTTGACAGAAACACTGTCCATCTCCATCTGGACCTGAATTACATTCTCCATGCACACAGCTGCACACTAAACCAAGGACACAGTGATATTACCACACACAGATGATCTATTACATATGAACAACATGCAGCTGAACATCAATCTTAATCTTAAAGGACATTTATATTACATGCCACTGTGACATTTTAGTTCTAGCCATGATATTAAAAAGAAGACCATTACATTTCCTGCCACCGCTTGCCAGCCTGACCACATGACTTTAACCCATACAGCTAGCAGCGTGCTACTAAACCAGCATGAGTATTAACCTCATTGTGGTTACTCTTGTAAAACACCGAAGCGACATCATTTCACAGACGATAAAGCTGGTCTATTAAAGGGGAATTGTTTAGATGCAAACTAAGCCCTTCAGAGTGTAGAGTGAGTGAGTGAGTCAGAAATGTTCACAGTGGTGGTGAATGGAACCAGGCGTCCACCTCTAAAAGCTCCCTTACAAAAGGAGAAGCTGTTTTGGCCCCAGATCCATTCGTGGTGGAGGGATACATGCAGTTGTTTAGAAACATTCATCTTGTAAGCTGTTTATTGCTCTGGGTTGCAGGGGTGCTGGAGCCAATCCCAGAACTCATTGGGCAGAGGGCAGGAAATACCCCGTCACCGGCCCAACACAGGGCCGACACACAGGTATACACATTCACACCGAGGGGGGCAATTCAGCATCTCCAGTTCACCTGACTGCATGCCGTTAGACGGTGGAAGGAAATCTGAGGACCCGGAAGAAATCCACACAGACATGCAAACGCCAGACAGAAGACTCAGCTGGGAATCAAACGCATGCCCTTCTTGCTGTGAGGCGACGGTGCTACCCACTGTGCCCAGCAAAATATCCCGTACATATATACACTCAGAGGACACGTGTAGGTTCACTGGTGGTTCTAGATAACAAACAAAATTTCAATATGTGTTGTAGGGGTGGTGACCCCTGGTTCCCATCACCACCACCACAACTGTAAAGAACTTCAGAGTCTCTACAATCAACCATCTCACACCAAACCACTCTGACTGAACTAGGCAGACATATCGGTGGAGTTCTCCTCGACAGACCTGAGCTGCAGTGCTCCCCATAGGCCTGTGTATTGGTGCACTTCTGGCAGGCGAAACCGGTGTAGCCCTCCTGAAAGTACAGTCATACATTCAGCCTGAACTCATATCAGCTGATACCTGGCACCTACATGACATGACAGCTGATGGAGGCCTACATGAATGTATATAAATGCTCATTCTAATACGCTGATTCATTTAGCTAAGTTTGGAAATGTAGCCTCCATAGTGAATGATGCCTACTGGAATTAGCATTATGAAACATTGATGTGGGGTTTATGTGAGCTGTCATGACAAGCTTATGTAGGAGTCATGTAGCCTTATAAACAGGACCCTACAGTAGAATGTTTTTCAATGTCATGCTTGTTAAATCTAAATCCTTAAAATAAATTTTGAAAAACAAACAAATCTTATATCTCTTTATTTTCACAAGTTGGATCTGTTGGAGCTTTCAGCTGGATCTGTAGGTCTGTATTGGGCTTCCTATAACAAATGTGACGGCCGTTCAGAATAACATGCATGCACATCGCAGTGATGACAGAAAGCCATTGACGTACCTCACAAACACAGGTGCCATTACCGGAATCTCCATCCGAGCAGGTACCGTGCCAGTTGCACATCTTCTCCGACCAGCTGGGACAGGCTGGAGAAGCAGAATGTCGGCTTAATCCAGTTGCTTGCTGTTTTAAATCAGCTTATGTTAACAAAACATGGCACTCACGTAAACACAGGGGCCCCCAGAAGCCGGGACAGCATCTCTTTGTCGTGATGACCTTCTCGCAGGAACGAGAGCAGCCTGGCAGCTCCAACAGACGGTCCCCAATTTCCACTGTATAACTGAAAACATTAGAGGAGGATGAGTACAATACACAAGGCATGCCTATAAATAAAAGGCTGGAGTTCAGAAACCATAGATCCAGAAACAACGGGTTACGGTTCTGGAGTTACAGGCAGTAGTTCTTCTCTTCCTCTGTTCTTCAATGGTCAAGACCCCCACAGGAGTCAGGACCCACCACAGAGCAGGTATTATGTACCTGATGTGGTGGTGGTGTGTTAGTGTGTGTGGTGGTGGTGTGAGTGGATCAGACACAGCAGTGCTGCTGGACACCTCAGTGTCACTGATGGACTGAGAATCGTCCACCAACCAAAACTATCCAACCACCAGCCTCCTGTGGCCTGTGAACGATTAACAGACCACCACATCAGTGTCACTACAGTGCTGAGAATGATCCACCACCCACATCATACCTGCGCTGGGGTGGTTCTGTGGGGGTCCTGTGGGGGTCCTGACCTTTGAAGAACAGGGTAATACAGTATACAGAGAATCAGATGGACTACAGTGTGGATCTGTAGAGCTACAGAGTGTCCTGTATGGTCAGTGGAGCTGTGAGAACAAAAGTAATGTGTTGTTACCGGCACTCAACATTCGTGGTGGTCTTCTTGAAGCCTGGTGGGCACACTATAGCAGGTGCTGCAGCGCAGGAAGTACACAGAGTAGAGTGCTGGACGACCCGGGGTTCATCGCAGCGGCTGGACACAGCCTTAAACAAAAGCGCCAGGATGATAAACATGGAAACATGGTGTAAGCTGGCATCCTGCCGTCTACGCTTCCAAGACAAATACCAGTGGCACAATGGCACACAATCCGGTTTAAAGTCTACACAGAACATGCAACCCTGAACACAAAGTCAGAAGGTCCACACAAAGTGGCACCAGAGAGAGGAACTCGACTTACCTTGACTTGTAAACTACATGGTACCATGAGTCCTAGGACCAAAAGGCAATACATGGCTGCTTCCTGAGAACGAGCAGACTCTGGGCACTCTTGATGTTCTCTGAGATAAGCAGGAAAACCACCAAGCCTCCCTCAGGACCTGCAGCAATCTGGAGACATGAGGGACAACAGTAAACTAACTTCTTCACCTCCGTACTTCACCGCACGTCCACTCGCAGTGCTTTTTCCTAGCCGCTTTCGGGGAACAGCATGCTGGTTAGTCGCGGCGAGAGAGGAAGGCTGTGCCGTTGTGCCCCACACTACTTTCAAAGAAGAGGAGACAGAGAAAATGATCTTTTCCTGACAGGAAAATCGACGGATTTCCTCTGCTGACTGCTGGGAAATGTGTGCTTGTCAGCTGACCGCTCTGCAAGGTTCAGCAAAAAATTTAGGAAAAAAACAAACCAGCAATTAGCAGAAGTGTCCTCATTGTTTCAGAGGTGTCGCAGCGAAGAACCTGCACTTCAGAACTCTGACTGTTCTCATCAGCGCTGCACTGGACCCTCACCCTCAGACACAAAGGTCCTGAAATGGGACCAGCGGCTCCATAAAGAACCATTCAATAGATGGGGCGCACAAGTCATGTAGTAAAGTTAAAGACACGCTACTTACAGCACACTAACACATTACACTTACTGAGTTCCTGTACACCAACACACTACTTACAGTACACTAACACATTACACTTACTGAGTTCCTGTACACCAACACACTACTTACAGTACACTAACGCATTACACTTACTGAGTTACTGTACACCAACACACTACTTACAGAACACTAACGCATTACACTTACTGAGTTACTGTACACCAACACGCTACTTACAGCACACTAACACATTACACTTACTGAGTTACTGTACACCAACACGCTACTTACAGCACACTAACACATTACACTTACTGAGTTCCTGTACACCAACACACTACTTACAGCACACTAACACATTACACTTACTGAGTTACCGTACACCAACACACTACTTACAGCACACTAACACATTACACTTACTGAGTTCCTGTACACCAACACGCTACTTACAGCACACTAACGCATTACACTTACTGAGTTCCTGTACACCAACATGCTACTTACAGCACACTAACACATTACACTTACTGAGTTACTGTACACCAACACACTACTTACAGCACACTAACACATTACACTTACTGAGTTACTGTACACCAACACGCTACTTACAGCACACTAACACATTACACTTACTGAGTTACTGTACACCAACACGCTACTTACAGCACACTAACACATTACACTTACTGAGTTCCTGTACACCAACACGCTACTTACAGCACACTAACACATTACACTGAGTTCCTATACACCAACACACTACTTACAGTACACTAACACATTACACTTACTGAGTTCCTGTACACCAACACACTACTTACAGCACACTAACACATTACACTTACTGAGTTCCTGTACACCAACACACTAACACATTACACTTACTGAGTTCCTGTACACCAACACACTACTTACAGTACACTAACGCATTACACTTACTGAGTTACTGTACACCAACACACTACTTACAGCACACTAACGCATTACACTTACTGAGTTACTGTACACCAACACACTACTTACAGTACACTAACGCATTACACTTACTGAGTTACTGTACACCGACACACTACTTACAGCACACTAACACATTACACTTACTGAGTTACTGTACACCAACACGCTACTTACAGCACACTAACACATTACACTTACTGAGTTACTGTACACCAACACGCTACTTACAGTACACTAACACATTACACTTACTGAGTTACCGTACACCAAAACACTACTTACAGTACACTAACACATTACACTTACTGAGTTCCTGTACACCGACACAGTACTTACAGCACACTAACACATTACACTTACTGAGTTACCGTACACCAACACACTACTTACAGCACACTAACACATTACACTTACTGAGTTACTGTACACAACACACTACTTACAGCACACTAACACATTACACTTACTGAGTTCCTGTACACCAACACACTACTTACAGCACACTAACACATTACACTTACTGAGTTCCTGTACACCAACACACTACTTACAGCACACTAACGCATTACACTTACTGAGTTACCGTACACCGACACACTCCTTACAGCACACTAACACATTACACTTACTGAGTTACCGTACACCGACACACTCCTTACAGCACACTAACACATTACACTTACTGAGTTACCGTACACCGACACACTCCTTACAGCACACTAACACATTACACTTACTGAGTTACCGTACACCAACACGCTACTTACAGCACACTAACACATCACACTTACTGAGTTACTGTACACCAACACGCTACTTACAGCACACTAATACATTACACTTACTGAGCTACTGTACACCAACACACTACTTACAGTACACTAACGCATTACACTTACTGAGTTACTGTACACCAACACACTAACGCATTACACTTACTGAGTTACTGTACACCAACACGCTACTTACAGTACACTAACACATTACACTTACTGAGTTACTGTACACCAACACACTACTTACAGCACACCAACACATTACACTTACTGAGTTACCGTACACCAACACACTACTAACAGTACACTAACACATTACACTTACTGAGTTACCGTACACCAACACACTACTTACAGCACACTTATACATTACACTTACTGAGCTACCGTACACCAACACACTACTTACAGTACACTAACGCATTACACTTACTGAGTTACTGTACACCAACACACTAACACATTATACTTACTGAGTTACTGTACACCAACACGCTACTTACAGTACACTAACACATTACACTTACTGAGTTACTGTACACCAACACACTACTTACAGTACACTAACGCATTAAACTTACTGAGTTACTGTACACCAACACACTACTTACAGTACACTAACGCATTACACTTACTGAGTTACTGTACACCAACACACTACTTACAGTACACTAACACATTACACTTACTGAGTTACTGTACACCAACACACTACTTACAGCACACTAACACATTACACTTACTGAGTAACTGTACACCGACACGCTACTTACAGTACACTAACACATTACACTTACTGAGTTACTGTACACCAACACGCTACTTACAGCACACTAACACATTACACTTACTGAGTTACTGTACACCAACACGCTACTTACAGTACACTAACACATTACACTTACTGAGTTACTGTACACCAACACACTACTTACAGTACACTAACACATTACACTTACTGAGTTACTGTACACCGACACGCTACTTACAGTACACTAACACATTACACTTACTGAGTTACTGTACACCAACACACTACTTACAGTACACTAACACATTACACTTACTGAGTTACTGTACACCAACACACTACTTACAGCACACTAACACATTACACTTACTGAGTTACTGTACACCAACACACTACTTACAGCACACTAACACATTACACTTACTGAGTTACTGTACACCAACACACTACTTACAGTACACTAACACATTACACTTACTGAGTTACTGTACACCAACACACTACTTACAGTACACTAACGCATTACACTTACTGAGTTACTGTACACCAACACACTACTAACAGTACACTAACGCGAACACACTTAACCGGTTCTATTATGCTTATGTTCAGTGTTGATAATTGTGACTGTTGTTTATACTGTAGTCACCCTCCGTCTGAAGCGCTCTATTAGAGCTCCTGTATCTTTAAGCCCGGCCTAGCAATGAGCCCAGTGTGCTTTTATTGGCCCGCTTACTCACTTTGTCCTAAATGGTCAACCTTCAGGGTGGCAACTGGCTACCAGTTCCGTCCTCACACTGGCGGCCTGTATGGGTTTGATCCAGAGAAAACAAAAGAGGAAAAACAGAACGGGTTCTCTTTATTCAGGAATGCACCGGTATGATAATCAGTATCATAGCTTAGTTACACCAGGTTTCGATATCAGTGTCGATATCCGGCAGGAAAAAGTGGTACCGAGCCAGTTTAATGCACAATACTGCTGATTTTAACAGGCAAGGAAAAATAATGTTTTAGCACACTTTATAATTTATTTTAAATTAATATATTAAACTTATATGTATAAACTTTGTGCACCAATATTTGCAAGTATTACCATATACCACTTAATAAAAAAAAATTATATATATTTAAATTATATACACACACACAGTGGGGCAAAAAAAAATATTCAGTCAGCCACTGATTGTCCAAGTTCTCCTATTTAGAAAGATGAGAGAGGTTTGTAATTTTCATCATAGGTACACTTCATCTATGAGAGACAAAATGAAAAAAAAAATCCAGGAAAATCACATTATTTGTAAATTATGGTGGGAAGTATCTGGTCAATGACAAAGTTCTTTGTAACATGACTTTTGTTGACGATGACAGATGTCAAACGTTTCCTGTAAGTCTTCACCAGGTGTGCACACCCTGTAGCTGGTATTCTGGCCCATTCCTCCATGCAGATCTCCTCTAGAGTATTGATGGGGCTGTCGCTGGGCAACACAGACTTTCAACTCCCTCCACAAATTGTCTGTGGGGTTGAGGTCTGGAGCCTGGCTAGGCCACTCCAGGACCTTGAAATACTTTTTACGGAGTCACTCCTTCGTAGTCCGAGTGGTGTGTTTGAGACCAGCCACATTCCATCTTCAGTGCTCTCACTGATGGAAGGTTTTGGCTTAAAATCTCACAATACACGGCCCCGTTCATCTTTCTCTTAACACGGATCAGTCGTCCTGTCCCCTCTGCAGAAAAACAGCCCCAGAGCATGAAGTCTCCACCCCCATGCTCCACAGTAGGTATGGTGTTCTTGGGACGCAGCTCAGCATTCTTCTTCCTCCAAACACGACGAGTTGAGTTTTTACCAAAATGTTCTGTTTTGGTTTCATCTGACCACATGGTATTCTCCCAATCCGCTTCTGGATCATCCATATGCTCTCTGGCAAACTTCAGACGGGCCTGGACATGTACTGGCTTAAGCAGGGGGACACGCCTGGCCCTGCAGGATCTGAGTCCCTCTCGGCGTAGTGTGTTATTGACGGGAGCCTTTGTTACGTTGGTCCCAGCTCTCTGCAGGTCATTCATCAGGTCCCTCCGCATGGTTCTGGGATTTTGGCTCACCGTTCTCATGATCATTTTGACCCCACAGGATGAGATCTTGGGAGATTATCAGTGGTCTTGTTGATTGGTTTATTCACACCAACCTGCTGCCTATTGTAGATTCACTCTTCCCAGCCTGGTGCAGGTCTCCAGTTTTCCTCCTGGTGTCTCTCGACAGCTCTTTGGTCTTGGCCATGGTTGAGTTTGGAGTCTGACTGTTTGAGGCTGTGGACAGGTGTCTTTCATACAGGTAACGAGGTCAAACACAGGTCATTTATAACAGTAACGAGGGGAGGACAGAAAAGCTTCTTAAAGAAGAGTTACAGGTCTGTGAGAGATCTTGCTTGTTTGTTATTGACCAAATACTTATTTTCCACCATAATTTACAAATAAATTCTTTAAAAATCCTTTTTCTTTTTTTTTCATTTTGTCTCTCATAATTGAAGTGTACCTATGATGAAAATTACAGACCTCTCTCATCTTTCTAGGTAGGAGAACTTGCACAATCAGTGCAATACAAAAATCTTGGTTTATATATACACATATACCTAAACACATATACATAAACACACATTATATATATATATATATATATATACATATATACACAGGGGTTGGAGAATGAAACTGAAACACCTGTCATTTTAGTGTGGGAGGTCTCATGGCTAAATTGGACCAGCCTGGTGGCCAATCTTCGTTAACTGCACATTGCACCAGTAAGAGCAGAGTGTGAAGGTTCAGTTAGCAGGTAAGAGCACAGTTCTGCTCAAAATACTGCAATGCACACAGCATTATGGGTGACATACCAGAGTTCAAAAGAGGACAGACTGTTGGTGCACGTCTTGCTGGCGCATCTGTGACCAAGACAGCAGGTCTTTGTGATGTATCAAGAGCCACGGTATCCAGGGTAATGTCAGCATACCACCAAGAAGGACGAACCTCCACCAGCATCACGTAGTGACCTGGCCACTATCCTGCAAGAAGAATGGCTTAAACTCCCTCTGACCACTGTGCAGGACGCAGTATATGTCATTCCCAAGACCAACTGACGCTGTATTGGCCGCAAAAGGAGGCCCTACACCATACTAATAAATGATTGTGGTCTAAAACCAGGTGTTTCAGTTTCATTGTCCAACCCCTGTATATATCCAAGCCAAGAACCGTTTGGGAAAATTAACTCAAAAGTTTTTTAATTAGTGAAGTACTTTATATACTACATCATTGGTGTCCAAAAAAAGTTAAATTGGCTAATAAAATAATAACAATAAAAAATTCTGATATTCTTATGACAGATATAAAAAATATTCATGCCGTTCCCATCCCCAGCAGCAAAGTTCATGAAGTTCAAAAGTAAATGGAAAGTTCCATCAGAAATGGGCTTCATAATTGTTAGAATCATTTAATAATATTACTGTTATTGCTGCTATCTTATTAAATAATAACTTTACAGTACAGACTGCAACATTCCAGTAGAAGTTACAAGTCAGACTTTTATGCTCATCACTTTTTAAAGGAAATGTTCTTTTTGCTTAAAGCTTTGAGGAACGAATCATTTTCTAATATCTACGTTACTAACTAGAATACAAGGCACTTGATTTGCTGGGGTTGCAAAAACACACAACTGTGCAGATTTGGGAATTGCCACTTGTTAGCACTGCTGTGTCATCAGAATGATTTTGTTCTTTCCTGGTATTGTTTTTCCTGAGAATTCGATTGTTATCCCCACGCTTTTATGAGCTGAAAGCCAGAAATAGATAAAATATGAACCACTAAAATCAAGGAGTTCATGTTAAGTTCATATTTTACCACAATTATTCTTTTTTATTATTCACATGTTAAATAATAGTGACTTTTGCCTGCACTTATTTCAGTGTTAATATTAAGAGAATCTGAAGCAGGAGTGGAGCTTGATGTTCTCCTCTCTGTCTCTGTGTGTGTGTGTGTGTGTGTGTCTCTCTCTCTGTCTGTCTCCCTCTCTGTCTCTTCTGTGTCTCTCTCTGTCTGTCTGTCTGTCTGTCTGTCTCTCTCTCTCTCTGTGCGTCTGTCTCTCTCTCTGTCTCTCTCTCTCTGTCTGTCTGTCTCCCTCTCTGTCTCTTCTGTGTGTCTTTCTGTCTCTCTCTCTCTCTCTTCTGTGTGTCTCTCTCTCTCTGTCTCTTCTGTGTGTCTCTCTGTCTGTCTGTCTCTCTCTCCCTCTCTCTCTCTCCCTCTCTGTGTCTCTCTCTCTCTGTGCGTCTCTCTCCCTCTCTCTCTCTCTGTCTCTTCTGTCTGTCTCTCTCTCTATGTCTCTCTGTGCGTCTCTCTCTCTCTCTCTCTATGTCTCTCTGTGCGTCTGTCTCTCTCTCTATGTCTCTCTGTGCGTCTGTCTCTCTCTCTATGTCTCTCTGTGTGTCTCTCTCTCTCTGTGTCTCTCTATGTCTCTCTGTGTGTCTCTCTCTCTCTGTGTCTCTCTATGTCTCTCTGTGTGTCTCTCTCTCTCTGTGTCTCTCTATGTCTCTCTGTGTGTGTCTCTCTCTGTGTCTCTCTATGTCTCTCTCTCTCTGATATGAAAGCTTTTTAGTGGTGTTTATCTGATATGGACAGCGTTGGTGGGTCTGCCAGGTCTACCATGTGCTTGTCAGCAGCTCCATTCAGTTTGGACCTCTCCTACTCATGTTCCATTCTCCTTCCTCATGCAAGTGGACGAGCTTATATGCCTACGCTTAAAAAAAAAAAAAAAAAAGAAGAGCACAGGTCAGTCTCTTCTGCAACACCTCCGGGAAAGAGAGCAGCTTGTGCTGAATGTCTGTTTTTCCCTGGAAATGAAACAGCTGAAGGTGATCTCTACACGAACTACTGAACTGAGATAGAGCTGGACATCACTGCGTGCTCTGACCTTCTAACAGAGCACACTCTGCTCTCTTTGGAATAACAGGAAGTGATGAGGTCAAGCTAACAATGCCCAACGCTGGTCCCTCAAACATAACACAACATGCCTTCAGTTTTCCATCGCCTTCCCATATTCCTATTGCCACAAACAACATTCCTGGTACAAAAAAACTAAAAAACTGCAGACATGAAATAAAAAGGAGAATTAAATGAAATAGAAATCTAGCAGGGCAGCCTGGCACACGGAGAGCATGCCAGCTGGTGGCGTTTCTCTGCACTGAGCTTCGTCCTGGTGAACAGAAAGTAGGATCTAATACTGCTGACTGCTACTTGTGGCTTGAGCAAAATAGTCCAAACTAAATGACTGTCTAAACTGGTCTGCAGCGTGCGGTACAGGTTTCTACAGACACTTCCTACTTTGTTTACCACTAACCTAGCACGTGAGCTAACCTTAGAAATCTGGGTTTAACGGGTTCTTCAAAAACCTCAAAATTAGCAACCATCAAGTTTTGCACAGAATTTTCGAACAATACAGATTTTTTTTGTCCAAAATAAACAAACATGTTCTGTAAAATACGAACAGATTTATTATTAATCAGATTTATTGATGTTTTAGCACACTTTTTATTTTTTTTATTTTATTATTTATTTGCTAAATCTTTACAAAAGCCATTTTTTTATGTGTATCAATGTTTTTCTGATGCTAAATTCAGCACAATAAACAACACCTGTGTATCATAAGTGTGTCCTCTGTGGGGGCTACATTATCTAACCATACAGCTGTAGATTATTACATATTTAACGTGTGTATTTGATTTCTGCTTGACAGATGCGAACATTCAGCCAACAGCATATTTTTAATTCTAGGTGTAAATGGACTGAAAGTTTAGAAATGCTTAATAATAGTTGCTATTATTTTCTGAAATAATAACTACAGCGCAGAGTGCAATATTATAAGCTGGACGTGAGAGTGTTATGATCATCACTTTTTTCAAAGATTAGAAATTCATTCTGAAGGATTCAGTTCTTTTGGGATGATCTAAAGATCTGGAGTTTCTTCAGTTTTTACATTTCCTGTCTATTAAACAGAATTTGTTGCAGAGTAACAGAACCACAGCAGGATTACAGTCACAGAGGTGTTCTCAGTATAGGAGCTGTAGCTTATTTACTCTTATAAAGGCAAAAAGATTTATGTATTAAAATTCCATGTTGATTTTCTATCATAACTGATTCTGCAATGTGCAACACCATCGTTACCCAACGGTATATTCTTCTTCGTTTTCTTCGTACACATTAACTCGTCCCACAGTTCTCAAGATAGCCACACCATTCCAACTCCAGAATGTTTGTTCTGATCGGGAATGGTGTGCTTATATACACAGCTTTTTAATCCGAAACACAGTTTAGTTTTTTAAACGAATTCATTTCCCGGGCTGGAAAAGTACGCTCCCATGTACCGTACTTCTGCTCAACCGTCAAACACCACCAGACACGTACACATCTCGGGGCAGAATTCCCCAGGCACTTGTCTGTTTGCATTTCCCCTCCCCCATCACTTGTTCCTCCCATAGACTACCATTCATTCATTTTCACCCCTTTCAAACCGTCATTTCCTTTAACCTACAACCACCAAACTGCATGTACTTACTCAGGGCAGAACCCCAAACCCTAATCCACAGACATACTGACCTGCACTCCTCTGTGTCATGGATTCATCCCTCGGTCCTCGCATACAACAAGCTGTGCAATCACTCTTCTTCATTCCTCAGGAAATGCACTTCTCTAGTTGAAATCAGTGATCCCTAACCTTTGACTGGAATGGTAAAGAGAATCAAGCAGATACAGGTAATAATAAATATCTCATATTAGCCTCTCTTTGCAACCTGGCAGTCAGATTATCCAGACTGCACCTTTTTTAAAATGGTGATTTATTTTATTATATCTTTTTCAATGAGATCCAAACATGTTGTAGGAACTAATACGCTGTAATACCAAATAAGTGACGCCCGGATCCAATTAAGGCCATGTTTTTGCATTAACCACATTTATTCTTAAAAATTCAAAAGTGCATGTTCAGTTATTAACTTCCACGGTGAAATAATCTCGAAACGTTGAGCCGACGTACATCGAACCGCAACAGTCTGTAAACGTTTGTAGGGTGGCTTTCCTTTTGCGTAAATGTGCAACCTTGAGATCTAAAACCAAAAATCATAAGTTCTAAAAAGGCCAGAGCACTTTAAAACATAAACAGAAAAATAAAATCAGCTAGGAAAAAAAAAAGCTTTTGTCCAAAAATGGATACGTTTCCTTAATTACGATTAAAACACATTAATACTGTCTGAGATGTGAAATAACACACGGTATTCACACGACGGTCTCGTCAGTCATTTACACGTTGGAGATTGTGCACAGCAGCAGATAAATAAGATGAAAGCGGCAAGGAAAGACAAGCGAAGTTCGAAGCCTGATATCAAAGAAAACATTACACTCATGTGGACTCTATTCACAATTTCCCAGGATGCATTGCATTGAAACAAATAAACAAATAAGAAAATAGTGGCTTTATGTATATCGTCCTTGCAGCAACAAAACTGAGGTGGGAAGAGAAGGAAGTTCTTAGATTTAATGTATGTTAATGTAACAAGATTTTATTCCAAGTCATTCTGGATCATTTCCATTCATCCGTCAGGATTTAGCAAGGAACAGTGTTGTGTGCATTTAATAGTGTAGGTGAAGTGCCCTGTTCTCTCTTTGTACTGCATGGTAGAAAAAAAAAATGGAAAAAAAAAGAAAGAAAAGAAGACAGGCTCATCAACCAGTGAGTTCCACTGGAAGCTCCCGGCTGCAAAGCGCCTCCCACTGGCGGGCCAGGAGTGAAATCAGCCTCTCTCTGCTCTCAGCACCAGGCACGAAGATGCACCACTGGACCTCGCTTTCAGCCCCACCGTTTCCCTGCATCCTCTCCCCCCTCTCCTGCTCATCTGCAAAGTGGTCCATGGTGAGATGGCACAGAAGATCTGGACCTGGAACGTCATCAAAGACCAGAGTGAGCGCCTGAGGGTACGTTTGGTAGCCCATGAGCACTCGGTCCAGATCACGTATCCGGCGGGCGTCTGTGAGGCAATACTTATCCCTCTGCGGCGGCTCCTTCGCGAATTCAGGCAGCGGGTAGCTGATGTAGTCCTCGTCCAACAGAAAGACGTCGGTGCCGGTTAGGATGAGGGTTTTCGGCTGCAGCAGATGCTGCTTCTCGCCCGATTGGCCCGGAACGCTCCTAACTTGAAACACCAGCACGTAGAAGAGGATGTTGAAGGACTGAGAAGATCCCTGAGGGCCCTTTCTCTCCGCCACGATGAAAGTGAGGTCCCCGATCTCCTCCTCGCTCGGATACACAAACTTCACCTTGCTCGAGTGGACCAGTTCATAATTCTCCATTTTACCTGTTGAATGGATGAAAGTCACACAGTGTTAAAATCTCACCTCATCTTAGTGATCAGTATTGGTCCTGTTTATGTCTACATAGGTTATAAAATGGATCAGCTTGTGGAACTGGAGCTCTCCCTGGAAATAGCCTCTGTATTTTCTAATAAATAATAACAAATGCATTTTACAGTTTTATACAGCATCCCATGTTGAATTCAGGGAAACCAATTAAAGGACAGGCTGATTACACTGTATTAAACACCTTATTTTATGGCTACGATAATATAACAATTATAAAACTACAACAATATCCAATATTTCATAATATACAAGTTTCATCAGCTTTACTGAGAAACGAGGCCACCAAAAGTGGAAGTGGAATTTCACTGGAAATAATTTTACTGTTCAGTTTTCCTGTATTTAAATATTGAGAGATATAGCTGAGTAGCATTAGTATCTGTAAATCAGAGCAAATGCAAAAAGTATAATTTGTTCTGTAATTATCTGATTATTAGTGCTGGCTCAAATATCACTTTTTGGGCTCTGGAGATTCAGCACCAATGAGAAGCGCATATTTAAAGCTTCTTTTGGGTGCAGAATTCAATATAAATTTGTTTGTTAAAATGCGACGTAGCTACTTTCACATTCAGGCCGTAGCCTCTACAGCATTGGCTTTGATCACTAGTAGCAGGTATTGCTGAGTAGTTCTCATTCTAGCTCTTTCTATGTGACGAGAAAGTGAAAAGGAGGTCTGCAGTTGCTAAGGTGAGCAACAATTCTTACACCACTAAAGAAAAACAAAGTTTGGTGCCACAGGGCTGTAATGTTAGCTAAATAGCTAACTAGCCAGCACCAGCACCCACTGGCAAAGCCAAACTGGCCCTTTGCGGATATTAAATATAGTCTATGGGGTTTTTATGGTCTTTTATGAAGCCATGCCTTTGTGTTTCAGCCGTGAGGCTTGTCAGTCAGAACAGGGCTGATGAAGACAGCTAGCTGTTTAGCTAAGGCGGAGCTAATGCTAGTAATATTTGCTTTAGCTGGTCACGACATAAAACAGCTAACAACCGGAACATTAAGATGTGGGTTCATAGCAAGAAACACCCTATAAAGTCCCAAAGTCTAGTCGAGGGTTTCCACAACAGGCCTGTCTGGTGATTGTCAGTGAGAGCTAACGTTAGGTAGCTTGCTAACATTAGAGCCCACAGACACAAAACTGTTTCTTCTTTGGTGTAAGGACTGTAACACGCGGCTGTTGCCGCTTCTCAGCACAGAGAAAGAGCTAGAACGATAACCGAGTAGTGTTTCACCTACTGGCAAAGTCAAACTGGCTCTTTGCAGATACTCCATATATTAGAGTATATGTTGCTATGAAGCAACATGTGTTTCAGTTATCAGCTTGTTTAGTTTCATTTTAGATGCTTGAACACAAAGTTACTAAGACATAATTAATAAGAATTAGACGGCACTGGTAAACCGGGAGGCACTTCTGTGACCCGTGAACAGCCGTTCATTTCCTCCTCTATATTTTATGAAATTGATAGTCGTCTTGTCTGTCATTAAAATGACACAAATGCGTCATACAACTTTAACTGGGAATGCCTTTCTGACGTGGCAAGTGACACTGACTCCATGTCTCCAATGCTTTACTGTTCAACCTAAACATTACCTGAGGGACCCCAATAGCAAGTTTACTAACGCTAAATGAAGCTGATACTTTTCTGCCTAAAGCACAGGATATTAACTCCCAATCGAACAGGGGAGGAACAACACTAGAAGACCGTCGTTTATACACCACCAGTTAACAGTTCAGACACACCCAGCTAAATGGATGTTGTTGGTGATCTTGAAGACTCTACAGGCTTACACCTGCTCCAACTGATAAGAGTCTGAAACTGTACATATGCTGATACACACTATACAGACAAAAATATTCACTTAACCATCTAAATCATTGAATTCGGGTGTTCCAATCACTTCCATGGCCACAGGTGTATAAAACCTCAGTACCTAGGCATGCAGACTGCTTCTACACACTCAGTGAATTCCAGCGTGGTACCGTAATTGGATGCCACCTGTGCAACAGGTCTAATCGTGAACGTTCCTCCCTACTAAATATTCCACAGTCAACTTATAACAAAGTGGAAGTGATTGGGAACGACTGCAACTCAGCAGGGTAGGCGGATCCTGGGGTGCATTTTGCCCAGAGGTCGCCAACTTGCTGCAGAGTCAATCACCTCTTAACTTCATGTGGCCTTCAGGTCAGCTCAACAACAGTGTGTAGAGCTTCAAGGAATAGGTTTCCATCGCCGAGCAGCTGCGTTCAAGCCTCACATCACCAAACCATTCATGGTCCGATGGATGATTCTGGGATTGGCGTTTGCCAGGAGAACGGTACTTGTCTGAGAACACTGTGCCGAGTGTCAAGTTTGGTGCAGACTGTGACCACTGATGAAGGACTAGAGGATGACCAACACTGCACTGTGCAGCAGCAGATGAGCTATCGTCTCTGACTGTCTATCTACAAGGCGGAGCAGCAAGGTAGGAGTGTCTAACAGAGTGGACAGTGAGTGGACACAGTGTCTAAACACTCCAGCAGCACTGCTGTGTCTGATCCACTCACACCAGCACAACACACACTAACACACCACCAGTGTCAGTGTCACTGAAGTGTTGAGAATGATCCACCACCCACACAGTACTGGCTCTGTGGTGGTCCTGTGGGGGTCCTGACCATTGAAGAACATGGTTACAAAGTATACAGAGAAACAGATGGACTACAGTCCGTAACTGTACAACTACAGAGTGTCCTGTATGGTCAGTGGAGCTGATAACATGGACAATTAGTGTAGATACAAGGTGATGTACCTCATGAAGCAGCTGGTTGGTGTAGTTTGCTCGTTCCTGTCTAGAGGCAAGTAGCGTGGGAGGCAACAGAGGACCCAAAGTTCTCTGAACTGTTGGTGTTGGCCATTCTTTCTTTTGACCGTTTTGACTAGTTAAGAGGGCTTGTTCACATGTCGTAGCCTTCAGTGATATCAGTGCTAAGATCAATACTCTGACAATGATTAGCAAGCTATATCCTGTCCAGCCTTTCGAGAAGCTGATGGTTTACTCCCGTACCTGTGCTTTTCTTCCCAAACTGAGTGTAAAAGTCTTGCTCGGAGGGCTCCGGCGAGGGGATCTTCTCCAGTAAGGACAGTACAGTCATCAGCTGCTGGAGAAAGTGATGTGTACTGTAGCCGTCCCTTGTCAGGCAGGTGATGATGTGCTCAGCAGAGGGCCCTTTGAACAGGAACAAAGAGAATGCTGTCAGATGTCCCCCTTGTACACTTCTGTGCAGAAAATAGGGCATACCCAAGATAAATGGGTTTTACTGATGGCGTTGGCTGGTCAGTGAGAAGATTTAAACCCTATGTAATATATGTTCTCACATTACACATACATTAGCTTGGCAATGCTTTATAAAACTCCCTTGGGTATGTGAAAGGCGATATATATGTGTAATAAATACATTTCGGCATTGACCTACTTCTGTACATGGAAGTGCGGCTCCAAACAGACATGCCATGAAACAATGCTAACAAACATGCCATGGACAACCATGCTTTTTCAGCAACTTCCTCAGAGCACAATTGTTTTCATATCATTGTTTAGATGATACATTAAGCACCTTAGCTCATGTACAAAAAAATTGTTAATTAATTAATTAGTTAGCTAAAGTCATATGAATAATAATATTTACTATTTAAACCATATTATCGTTATGTTTAAATAACATAACAATTAAACGGTTAATCTAAGAGACCACTTACTATTTAGAATAAGGAGTCCTACTAATAATGACCGCACCTAACATTATTCACCTCATGACATGACAACATAATTCTGCTAAAATAAAAAGAAGAAACTGATGTATATTCTCTAACCTAAAAGGAGAACTAGAGCTTTTACACTGTGCAGAAAAAGAGAAGAAAGTTTTTACACCACTAAATATATATTAGAGGTGGAGATATGGAGGAGTACCATACTGTGTACATCAGGAGTAGATGTGGTGTATCAGGATATGGACTGGTTCAGACTCTCATCAGTTGGAGCTGTTAAGTGTGAGGCTGTAGAGTCTTTAAGATCACCTAACATCCATTTAGATTCTCACTGATACTGTATGCATTTTCTATGTGACATGACATTTTTCTTTAATGCCATTTCTATTAATCTACTCAGTTTAACATCCTAAAAACATAATATATAAATTATAACTAACTTTTGGACATGTCCGTTTGACCAGGGTGCCAAAACTAGTCATGAAATCACATGAGTGAGTGAGGTGTTCAGTATGAGTATGAGCATGTGTATTTAATTTTCACAGCACAGTTTTACAGGACTTACATTAACGACAATTTAGTAATGACTTTAGCACTTGCAACTAGGCATAAAATGATTATTGACATTTCATTCAGGTTTAGATGCTAATTGGTAGCTTTAACAAACTAAAAAAACTAAAAAGTGCAAATAGGGAACTAAACATGGATGTCATTTAATTGAAATGGTATTCATAATGTATGCATTTACAAAAAAGGATTTGAACTACCATTCAGACAACACCATGGCAGGAAGACGGCTATCCTGCCATGTAAAAAGAGAAACAGCGCCTCCCATCTTCGCCTTGGCGTTTTCCCACCTTGTGATTAGAACTGCCGCCATTCTTTCACGTCATCAACTATGCTGATGCTGCAAGTATGTCAATTTGCATATTAATGGCCGTATAAGATTCCTGCCCTCTATACCATAGCCACAACCCTCTCCCCACCTTACAAACCTCAATCAGTATTCATGGCACCTTTATAATAACCTTTAACAGCTCGCTTCACACCGCTAGTGATGAGGTACGGAAACCCGCAGGTCATGTGTAATTTGGTGGATCTTGCTGTGGCTTAATAAATCACCCTTTAAAAGCCAATACAGTTGTATACCAAATGATACCAACTCGATGAAACGCTTTGTTTTGAAAATAAATCCACACACATTCTCTACAGAGGAATTCTGCAATTCCTGCTAATTTTAGTGCATATAAAAATATGATAGCTTTTGTGGACATGTAACATATTTACTTATTTGCAATCAACAAACTGACCAGGGCCACCCGAACTTTTTAAATTAGATCAGGTTTGATTCAATGTTAGTGTCATTGTGCAGAGTACAGGTACACAGCCAATGAAATACAGTTAGAATTTGACCAGATGTGCAAAATACTGTATTATTCAGATATAAAGTGGAGAAAAGTAACCACGGCCAGCAATGCAAGGCTCCAATGCAAGATTCCAATGCAAGGTGTACAGTTATGGACAGTGGAGTGGCAGAAAAATACAGGTCTATTATAAATATAATATACATATGTGACAGAGTGAGTGGAGAGAATACAATGCAGGTTGTGCAACAAAAGTGCAGAGTAAAGATACATGACAGTGAGTTTATAAACAGTATGAACAGTAACTGTCAAGATAAGACAGTAATAAATAAGATAAGTAATAAACTGGCGATTATGAATAGTGCAAGTACAGTTCAGTGCAGTGAATGCAATGATACAGTTAAGTGGTGTTGTGGAGTTCAAAAGTTCTTCCTGAGCCAGCTGGTGTGGGAGCAGAGACACACAACTATAAATCGGTAACTGTTAAAATAACAAAATTGCTGTTTTTACCCTATAGTAAATATATAGGCTGTTTTTGTTGGGCAATTAGGCAGAGCTATATTAAAACTCTATTTGTTATGAATGTTACAAGTCCAGGAATCCCTGACACACGAAGCCAAACCACCAATCTGTCTAGGGTTTAATTAGCGTATCCCAACGTTGGCTGTAACAAAGACACACTGGCCCTAAGGGTTCCAGTTTGAGAGGATACATGAACCCAAGTAAAGGGTGTGTGCCTAAATCTAGTTGCACCCACTGAGAGACAAGCTCACCTGTAGGGCCAGTCTCTGAATCACCTCTAACCAGCTCAGTCCATGAGCCATGATGTCGGCCAGCACAAGCCGTATTCATGGTAGTGTTTAGCTTTGGAATGGAAGGAGGAGACAGAGAATGAAAGCCAAAGAGATTGCTACCTCTCTCTAGAAGAGTCCAACGTGCAGCATTTAAAGTGCCACCATTTCCCGCCGTTGCCCCAGACGAACCATTTCATGCGGAGCCCATATTTTTTAAAGACCAAAGTGATTGGCGCCCCCATGTGGTCCAATGTGAAAGTGTGTTTCTGCCCCTCGCCAATAACTTACTCTAACATCAATTACAACTTGGAAATTTAAGCACACAGGGAAGGTATTACACTCATGAACAAATGATTACAGCCACACAGAAAGGCTTTATCTGATTACCTGCTGGTGTTAATGCATGGTTAAAACTGCAGTCAGATTTTAAGTGGATAAAATCAAGTGTAATTGAATTCTGCTCGATAGCTCGTCTGAATTAGAGTGCTTAGATCAGCTGATAAAATAACCTACAGACTGACTTAAAGTATGGATGAGCTTGGCAAATGCCGTCAAAGTTTAGGTTATTATTTTATTTTATTTAAGTGTGTATGTGTCGCAATGTCTTTAAATTTTTTTTTTGTATCTGATATGCTTCCAATGTATTGCATTTAACCAAGATGCTGTTCTTCATCACCACACATCCTCTACTCACCGACCACTCTGAAGTACTGGTCAAACAGCCCCACGTTCACGCTCTGCAGCTCGTTCAGTTTCATTGCAAAGCAGAACGAGATGAGGAAATCCCTGTTCCTGTGCTCTGATGGATGCCAGTTCCACATCACTGCAGGGGAAAATGTTTTAATGGTCATTTCCTTCATTAAGGAGCCATTATTTACAGTCTGTTTATTAGGATTAGACATTATGGATAATAAATACAGTCAAGCTGGCATTAGTATGGCAAATATTTATTATGTGCCATAAATACTTGACTGCATTTATTACCCCCGGTCAACAAAGTACACAAACCACGTACCTGAGTTAAAGTAGAAATCCCCAAGGTAAAATACGCCACTAGTGCCTTTAGACCTCCACTGGAGTAACAGTACTAAAGTATGTACCTTCAGATGTACTTAAGTATGGAGAGTAGCAGTACTAAAGTATGTACCTTCAGATGTACTTAAGTATGGAGAGTAACAGTACTAAAGTATGTACCTTCAGATGTACTTAAGTATGGAGAGTAGCAGTACTAAAGTATGTACCTTCAGATGTACTGAAGTATGGAGAGTAACAGGAGCATGGTTTATTACGGCTCTAATGTCCTATTATCATTTCTGGAACAGGACTCTTCATCAGCTCAGTGTAGGTGAAGAGACTCTAGTGTCTCTCAGTCCACCAGTCTTTAATAGAAGCTCATTCATTAGTCTGACACTGGCGTCTATCATCATCAGCACAGAACACTGAAGGAGAACAGGTTCCACTAGCTAGAACCAAGCTCTGTCCAACAGGTCAAAACAACCTCCAAACAAAGTGATCACTTACAAAGTTACTGTACACTAACACACTACTCGCAGTACACTAACACATTACACCTGACTGAGTCATTGTCCAACACTGTTTATTTTACTATAGGTTAATGGCTAAGCTCTGTGTCACCACTGGTTAACATCATAAGGATTTTCAGTGGTTCTATGATGTATTTGGTATGTATGATGCAATGCATGCTGGGTACTGCAGTGAGCAAAGACCGATAAACTTAAAAATTAAAATGATATTCTGTTCTGCATCAATTTGACAGACCTCATATGTTCATAACACATCACAGACTAAATGACATTAAGACTCTAGTTTAGAATTAGAGGTCCTCTGTAACACTTTTTCCTTTGTTTTGATTTCAGAACATGTGAGGTCACTCACTAGCTTGATCACTGAGGGTGGCCGCAGCATCATCTAGGATGAAGTACACAGCTTTGGTGGACAACATAATGCAGGACGTCATCTCCACTTCAGGGGATTTATAGAAGAGCACAGACGTCCATAGGATGTGCTTCAACTCTTCGTTCTCCACCTACAAAAGCATTAGCATATTGTCACTTTAACCAATTTAACTTTAAACTTTAACTTTTTAACTTTAACTAATTTAAATGGGGAAAAGCACCTGTGGATTTCATGGTGCTGCTCACATGGCAGCCCACATTAAACCAGATAAAATAATAAATAAAAAAAACACATTAAAACTACCTTCTTGTTTTTACACTCACTATCCACTTTATCAGCTCCACTCATACAGGTGCACTTTTACCCTGTTCATGGCACATGACACATTTCTCCCCTCTCCCAAATACAACTAAATAGTACTAAGCAATAAGTTTCCTATTACCAAAAAAAAAAGACCACAGGACTATCAAAGCACACTCAATTCGCTTACCTCAGCGATGTTGTCATGGAAAAAGGTGACAAGGTCCTCACCCCTCAGTGAGGAAAGGTAATGAAGGGAGGAAGAGACAGAGAGGTGGCTGGGACACTGATTTTCCTCTGAAAGCTGCCGGATGAGGGCCTCTCCAGGGTACAGCAGAGACAGCGTTAAATGGGGCTTCTGCAGATCCTGAGGAACGCTTAGAAGACAAGAAAGCGTTTTAAAGCCTGTTATTATAATTGGAAAGGAGGCATTTAGAAAGGAGTCGCTTACTAAAATATGTTATTAGTGATTACATAACCTTTCTCAAAGACCAACATCTTACAGAAAAGCTGCCCAGCAGAGTTCTGTCCAGCAGAGGGCACTACTGAGCAACTGCATTGAGCTCTGCTGGGTACATGATAAAAGCCCATTACCCAGCCACTGATTGTGCAAGCTTAGGGAGGATGAGTAATGAAAACCAGAATGATAACATGTCACAATATTTATAGACGTTTTCAAGATATACAGTATAAATCCTGACATTTAGCTTTTGTGGGGTTTCTGAGTAAGACAGAATGAACAAAAAGCTCCACAGGTTGTAAAGACCACATGAAAAGCAGTAAAAAAAAATTTCCAGAGGAATATTATTTAAGAAGGAGCAAGTCAGACAAACATCACACTGGTAAACATGAATGAATGAATTAAGATGGCATACATTCAATAAGCTAACTGTTACTACACTGGCTATTTACAGGCTCTCTATAATTAGGGCCAAATGATTTAGGGAAAATACCATGTTGCAAAATATTTCTGAGCATTTAAGGCCAAGAACACCACAACATCCACTTTTTCTGAGTTTAAACTGATAGCCCTTTGTGCATGTGATTTTACCGAACATGGATGTTTCATTGGTTTTGTTCTACCTCCTCTACAGTTCAGTACAGTACACTCTACAGATCCACCAGTTCAGAGTATTCAGGTATTTAATTTCCCTTAAATTTTTTATTTAAATGAAATTAAAATTGCAGCTTGTGCCATTTGAAAAGTGCAACATCGATCAAAACCAATTAATCTTTTTAGTAATGTCTATTGCTTGGTCATGGTATATTTTTGTAATAATCCCTACAGTAGGTCAACGTTCTAGAAGCACTTGCAGCAGAACCGATATACTCAAGAAAGCAGACTGCTGCATAGCTTATCATGGAAATGATAACAAATCATCATATCCCCTTCTCTATAACAGAGCATCAACTAGAAAAGCTCATTTCTTAAAAAACAAATGCAGATTGATTGCATATCTTAAGCAATTCCCAGGTGGTTACGAGGATTTTGAGAGGGGGGTCCTACAGCATGTTTATCACTGGTGCCAACACGTGTTTTACCCTCTAACGAAGCCCACAGGAAACAAAATGAGAAGACAGACGTTGCTCTACCTCTTGTTCTTCATTCTTTGGGTGGTTTTGCTGGGCACCGCAGAGCTCACTCGTAAGTGACATTTCCTGGTCTGCAGAAGAGCGATGGTCTTGATGTCCCTGAGGCTGGCACGAAACTGGCTGAACTGCCTCAAGAACAAGAACTTGTCATGAGGCAGAGCAAAAACAACAGCCAGGTGGTCATGCCCTGCCATCAGCTCTAGGACATGGCCGTTACAAAAACGATGGGCAAGAGAGTTGCTTTGGTCAGTGCAATCTCGTTTGGGGTTGAGCAAGGTAGAAGCCAAAGGAATACGGGTCAACTTGGCACAAGAGCGCATGCGGTTTCCCTCAGCCAAGTCTTTTGATGCCAGGGCCACAAAGTCTATCTTCAGGATGCAGAGGTGTCGTGTTGTGAGGAACATCACTAAAGGAATGGAGGTGTGGCTTTCATGGAGAGTAGACAAAACATCTGATGGCACAGAACTCCGTTGGGGACTGTTTGTGATCACCTGACTCAGGGTAAACAAGGAGGCAAGGTCCAGGACGTGAGCTAGGAGCCCACTTTTCACTCCACTATCGCTCTCCTCGATTTCCCAGGAATTTAGGAACTGCTCAACAAATTGCTGGATGGAGCATTCATTCAAATGTTCACTGGGAGTTCTGCTCACAAGCGAGTCCACATGGGCGTACACCTCTTTCAAACTTTGGCCATCTGAGAAGAAGAACCATTGCTTGTCACTTGACCTCACCTTTAAGGAGATGCAGGTGTCGGGAATATCAAACCGGAAAGCCTCAACATCTGCATACGGCACCATCAGCTCTATCTCAAGGCTGTCCGTTAGTGTTTGCAAACCACTTGGTGGATCTTTAGACTGCATTTGGAAAATGATAAGCAAGCTGTCCGTCACTGCCAAACAAGATGTCCTCTGATTCAGACCTACGTCTGGGGCCACAGTGATGCAGTGACACCACATGACCAAGCTGACATTTGCCCTTTCCACATCCTCTGATACCCGGTCTTCAACTGTGGTGGAGGAGGAGGAGCAGCCCATGATGTCCTCGCTGTTATCTAGGCCCATCTCAAAGTACCCACCTCCAGAGTCAGGGCTGCCCTGACAAGTCACCTCCAGGGAGGTAGTCCTGCATTGCGTGGAGGCGGTCCTCTCACTATCTGCTTGGCAAATCAAAGCAGAGAGCCGGGTTTTGAAATCCAAGTTAGTGTTGGTGTAGGACAGATAACAGAACAGAAGCACTGGTGTGGAGAGTTTGCTGGTCCAGGATTCCTGGTCCTCTTTGCAGTATAAGCAGCTGCAGAGTAGAAAATGAGATAAAGAGGCAAATAAAGAGACGGGTAGTGTATTATCTAACTATACACAAACACACACATATATATACATACATACACACACATACATACATATATACATACACATACACATATATATATATATATATATATATATATATATATATATATATATATACACACAGGGGTTGGACAATGAAACTGAAACACCTGGTTTTAGACCACAATCATTTATTAGTATGGTGTAGGGCCTCCTTTTGCAGCCAATACAGCGTCAGTTCATCTTGGGAATGACATATAAGTCCTGTTACCCATAATGTTGTGTGCATTGCAGTATTTTGAGCAGAACTGTGCTCTTACCTGCTAACTGAACCTTCACACTCTGCTCTTACTGGTGCAATGTGCAATTAATGAAGATTGGCCACCAGGCTGGTCCAATTTAGCCATGAGACCTCCCACACTAAAATGACAGGTGTTTCAGTTTCATTGTCCAACACCTGTGTGTGTGTGTGTGTGTGTGTGTGTGTGTGTGTGTGTGTGTGTGTGTGTGTATGTGTATATATATATATATATATATATATATATATATATATATATATATATATATATATATATATATATAAAATGCAACATGAAGCTAGGTAAAGATGGATGATACAGCAAAAAGATATGCATAACTCATTTGTTCTCACAGATTTGATAAATAATGCTCAAGTAGTATCAAATTTTAAATATGCTGCCAAAAGTATAAGGTTTTTATTCTATTCATTCTCTTATACAGGACAGATGTAATTTATGTAACAAAAGTAACAGATCAATATATGACAACAAACGTCAGTCAACATCTACCAAAACATCCATCCATCCATCCATCCACGATTCAAATACTTAGGGACCTCACCTGGAGTTTTCATTCACTGGCTCACAAGGGATCTCTGGAGATGAACAGGCTTCAAATTCAGTTTTAACCTGCAATATACCAAACACAGACAGCTCATCACGGTCAGTAGAGAGTGGGTTTGGCCCTCTGCCAGTCTGTAGCTGTGTTGTCCTGTGCGTTTGCTGCTTGACCTTGTTCTTATAAACCAGACGCTCACTGTATGTGCCAGTAAAGCTAGACCCAACCTTCTGTACCTCACTACGAACCTGCTGTACATGTGGAGATGCTGTTTTAAGAAGAAACTGTAGTGCTCTCTTATTTATTTCCAGAGCAGTATATAATTTATAAACAAAACCAGTTTATTTTGTACTTTGTTAGTATTTATATTTTGTTATAGCAAGTTATAAAAAAAAAAACCACTAGGCTATAGTTAACATACTAGAGCAAAACAACAAGTCAAATTGAGATGGGATTCAATTTCCACGGGGTCCTGAGACTCCTTTCACACAGGTGAAACTCAATGACTGTATTTCCTTCCCGTTTGGCAAGATCAGCGTTTTTCCTCCCCTAAGAAAACTACCCACAGTTTTTCACTGAACTCAGCTGTGCTCATCATTTTACAGCCGTCAGGGTAAAGGACTGCGATTTTCCAGCCAGATGTCGCCTCACATTTCTGAGCTGCAGTTTCCTGTATTTTCTCTTTTAGCATGTCCATCTACATTACTACGCAAACATGCTGTTTAAACACTTGAAGAGTAGAAAATGGCGAGTGAATATATAATAAAGAGGTAAGGACTTTTTTAAATTACTAAACAGCAAACACCTCAATGGTGATTTCAGTACTCAAACCTTGAATACTTAATCAGCTGCTTGAGTACTTGTCAAGTTGTAATTCATCAAACATTACAGATGCACCGACGCCATATTTTTCCATTTGGAGATTAACCCTAGATATCAGACCGTAAAACAGAGTATCATTACCAATAGCCAAGTCGAGATTTATTTATATAGCACCTTCTACAACAGATGCATCACAAAGCAGCCTTATGAAGAATCTGGTGTCCGAGCCCCGCAGTGAGCAAGCCAAGGGCAGCAGAGGCAGGAGAAGCTCCCTCATAAATTTGTGTCATCATAGTAAAACCTATCTTGTTTTGTTATTTACTATACATACATTAAAAATATTGTATTAAATAATACATATATTATTTTATTAAATTAAATAAATAATCATAAAAATTTTTTTAGCATCTTGAGTAAATATAAAATATCTTTATATTGTAAAACAGAACTAAACGGTTTGTAGACAAACCTGTGATGTGTACATGTGAGCACCTGGCAGCTTCTCTGGCTCAGCAAAAACAGTTTCACACCCAGATTTTTTTTCGTTTCTCTCATTTATGCGTCTCATTCACTTTGTGAATTCACTGATGTTCAGGCCTGGTGGAAGCAACAGACCATGAGACCCACGGCTGAGTAATACTGCCGACCTATTGAGGTGCCCTGCAGTTGGGGCTTGTGGGCATGCTAGCACAGCTACTTGTATGTTATGATACCTAAGGCTGAATAAAGGCCGAAGGCTGTGTGACAGCTCTAAAGCATTCAGGTATGGAGATCCTATTAGTGTGTTTACATACAGTTGGGGTGTGACCTATAACTGCAGTGCCAAACTACAGAATGACATTCTAAAGCAAGATGTGTTTCGAGTGGTTGTGCTTGGATGGAGGGGATAAATATCACCAGTGTCCAGCAGGGGCTGGAAGAACTGTCATATGATGACATATGACTCGGAGAACTCTGGACACATGTGGAAGTTGGTGAAGGGTTAAGGCATACTTCGCATATTATGTAACAAGAGGAGTGCAGGTCATTCCCTTACCTGAGGTGCTACCTCACATGATGTGTTGTATTTATTACAGCATCCCTGGGTAAATGTAGAATCCACATGAGTCAATATCTCTTTGGTAACAAAGGCTTCATCTTTACAGGCTATTTCTAAAACAGAAAGCACGAAAGGGTCAGTGCAAAGCAACAGACTCAACCGGCAGAGACAACAGAGACCAATAAAAAGTAAACAAACCGAGCAGTAAACACATTTAAAAACTGGAACAACGGAAACTGTACAAAGCATGCATCAATATCAGGAGGCAACAGTCGACAGAAACATTCTTTAATCTAAATTTAGTCTTAGTTTGCCCCTGCTGGTTAAATATTTTAGAATAACTGTTCATCATTACATGTCAAATCACATGAGTACAGTACAGGAGGTTGTTGTACACTATCCATCACAGGTCTTGGAGTCACCTTAAAAATACATAGACATAGTCAATGACCGTATAACAGCATATGCCATTTTGTATTCAGAGGTTCCCTTTAACTTCAGAGCTTTTACAGGCCTTTATTCCAGCAGGTCTACAATAATAACAAAATCTTACAATTTAATTATTACTACTACTACTACTACTAATAATAACTATAATAATAATAATATTTATTTATTGAGCACCTTTCATAGTGCTGACAGCTCAAAGAGCTTATAGACAGTTGACATCAGTAACAGAATAAATGATGCGGATTTTTTTGTTTTTTTAATAAGCTAAAAACACGAATCAAATTAATGAATGCATAAAAACCACATTATTGTAGTTTTAATTTAACGCCGAGTAAAAAAAAACACATTTTAAAATGTTTCTTAAATGTGAGCACTGGGCTCGACAGTCTAATAAAAGCTGGAATTGAGTTCCACAGTCAGGAAGCGGAAAAGCTAAAAGAGTCTCTCCACTTCCCACTTTGATAAACTTTGGCCATTGCAATTTTTTGTGTTCAACACATAAAAAGCCTTGAACACCAACTTCTATCTTTTAGTGTAGAGGCTCTGACGGCCAAGCTGATTTATTTTCAATGCAAGAATGTTTTGCATTTTTGCATAATTCAGTCATTCAGGGTGGTTTAAAGTGAAGTTCACTGTAGGGGACCTTACAGACTTATTTCTTTATAGTGGTGGTGATGGGAACCAGGAGTCATCGTGACTACAACACAAATATAGCCATTTTATTTAGTATCTAAATCCATAGTAAACCTACATGTGTTTTCTGAGTTCTGAGAAAAATAGTCAGAAATCTGAAGGAAGAAAGAACTGATGTCCTGCTTTACCTCTGGAAATAATAATGAATAGGTTTTTGCTCAAAACCACCATAAAATGATTCAATGAGTTCAAATGTCCTGTGACATATTACATTTCGTAACATATTGTGTGTTTAATTTTTGCCATATAACCTGTGGGCTTTACTTAACAAAAACTACTACTATGTTCAAACTTAATATGATTTTATATTTATAAATGATCTGATAATACAGTTTATCATCTTTACCCTCAGTATTGATCAGCCCCCATGTGGAGAACAACAACTCAATGATCTAAATGATCCTATTAATGGACGTTTTTACACGAGAGCTTTTTTCCAAACCCTGGTCTCGCATGCTACATGAGTTTGGTACGTTTGGTCGAATGCAAAAGCTGTTCTCGAGACCAGAAATGGCCCAGAGCACCTGTCTCTGGCCTTTCTGAAAATGGTGGTCTGGTGGTGGCTTCTATCGAACTCTGATTGGGTTCGCTGCAGCTGTGGAAGCTATCTGCTCCCGGTGCGGCGTGTGGAGTATGCGACTCATTTGGCTCATGGGCTCATTTTATAATGACGGCTTAATCTTATCATGTTAGTTCTCCTTCCCAAGCTGAGCCATATGATAGTCCAGTGTTATCAATATTATCCATCAGTATATGTCCAACAAAACCACACTTTTATAGGACTGGAGCAAGGCCACTGTAATAAACTTCTCTTCGAGGAGTGAGTGCATGTACCGAGAGCTCGGCAGTAATCACATCTTGCACTGCCCGGAAGATCTTCTCCTATGAAAATGGCTCTTTGTTTGCAGAGGCACCTGCAGGGTGAAATGCCCTTGCATCCCCAAAGTGCTGCTCCACACTGCTTGAGTGTTTGTATCCAGGCATAATAATAAAAAGCAGCAAACGGATGAACGCCTTCCAAGTATTTTGCCAAGCTTTCGGAGTAAAATGACGTATGGAATTGCACAATCGATCCACAATTAGTCCAGGGCTCGAATGGAGCTCTTGCGTGTGTAAAAGCAATCCAGCGATAATAAGCTCCTCCTCCAAAGACAGCCACCGAATAGGTCCTGAGTCCAGACTCAAGTACTCGGGACAAGTGTGAAAACGCTTGTAGCTAAACCATCAAGCTTATCCAGAGAGTTATCCGAAACGCTGTTTAAGATGCCTTTATTTCAGGGCAGAGCTAAAATAAGCCATTTATTTTTTAGCTACTAACAGCTAAACCTGCTTCTAATTTGAGGTTAGATTATTTGGGCTAGCCCACCAAAATGACCACCAAAATTAATATTTCAATATACACAGCAGCACAGGGATGACTGAACATAACTGGTGACATCCAGTGGTAGAGGGTGCAGGAATAATCATCTGTCATTTTGAAGGAACGTGATTAAGACAAGCTGCAAATCATGGAATCATTTTCCAGGCAAACCAAAGGCACCACAATCTGCTTTAACTAAAAGAGCTTGATGTGGTATGTAAATGTATGTAAATGTATGTAAACGTGGTTGGTGTAGCTCAGCGGATAACGCCACTACCCGCCAGGGAGCCACCACCACATGTGGGAGACTGGGGTTCGAATCCTGGTCTGGGTGACTATGCTGTGCTACACCAATAGGAGTCCTTGGGCAAGACTCCTAACACTACACTGGCCCACCTGTAATATGATAAGTCGCTCTGGATAACAGCGTCAGCTAAATGCCATAAATGTAAATGTACTTCCGTATATGGAAACTGAGCTGCAAATCAGCCCATGTTGTACATCTGTCCCCACTTAACGTCATTCGTCCAAACTGAACTTAAAAGTGCTTTAGTCTGGGCTGCTTTTCGAATATGGCACAATACAGCCCACCCAATCAGCTATATTGTGTCTACACACATCAGAAACCCATATTTCTGAAGCTGACCTCTGTTAAAATAAATAAATAAAATACAAAAAACAGAATACGAAGGCAGAACTCTCAAGGTTCTATGGTTCTAATCTTACAACGTTATGACGCACTGGTGATGGGACATTACTTTGAAACACAGGTAAATCCTTGATGGAAATGGACCTGACAGAACCCTGTCTGTAATCAACTCCACCCAGCAGCCTGATACATACATGATTAC
The DNA here is from genome assembly GCA_024036415.1 of Prochilodus magdalenae. Taxonomy (NCBI): domain Eukaryota; kingdom Metazoa; phylum Chordata; class Actinopteri; order Characiformes; family Prochilodontidae; genus Prochilodus; species Prochilodus magdalenae. The sequence continues at coordinate 34,619 of JAMWET010005038.1, read as the reverse complement.
CTTGGCTGGAGCTGGCAGAGTGCGACAGAGGGGGAGAGGAAGACGGCGGGGCGGCGAGAGAGCAAGACGACGAGGAGGACTTTGACCCACCCTCTGCATGTTTGGGGACATCACTGATCTGACAACGACAACAGCAAGCAGCGCTTTTAGGCACAGATTAACTACAGCTGTAAAATGAGGCCTGTAACAGATCATTGGTTTGTCTGTTTGCATGCTGTGGGCCTCACCCATATTCCAGATCCAGAGCTTCTGCAGGATACATTTCTATGCATCCAAACATTCGGATAGGAATCATTTTGGTTAAAATGCATGCAGGCTAGTGTTAAACCTGGCAAAAACTATTTCATAAATATTTTATATGTATCAGACCGCATAGCAAGCACAGTACGTAGCGACACTATCGCAATGTGGTACTTCTATTAGGGATGCACCGAAATGCAATTTTTTGTCTGAAGCTGAAACCGAACGAAGTGAAACATCTGGGCGAAGGCTGAATACCAAACACGGTTTCTCAACGGTCTTTCATGAATTATGCCACTTAGTCATCGTTGCATAAATTAAATTTGCTACAAGTATTTTTGTCTAGGTTTTCAAAAAAAATCACTATTACTAAACTGCAATTTAAAATGACTTCTTCAGCTCTGAGCATGTTTACCTTCCCAGCAAACACCAAGAAAACACAGCAAGACTTAAATACGTTCTCAATAAAAACATCCAAGCTGACATGTCTGCCTCCCTCCACGCTGGCTGCGTTTAAATCGCAATGTTGTAAAGCTGCGTGAGTGACCGTGCTGAGAAGCTGTTGTCCGTCTGCCTCGATGTAGCGTCACTGTTCTGGTCTTTACTCTGTCTGGAGCTCCGATTGGCTCAAACTCTTGAAGCTGAATAAAAGCTGGGAGAGGTCAGAATGCTCTGGTGTGACTCGCAGGGGAGAAACAAGGCATTAGAGTGGGTATTAGCCTGGAGCAGATGACACTAGCCCTGGAGCTAACGAGTTTCACTCCGTCTACATCCGGGAACTAGAAAAAGGTAACTGCAAAAAATGTTGCCAATTCCGGTTACCGAACATTCGGTGCATCTCTAACTTAATTCAGCCCTATAACAACGTCTAGCCTTACAATAATGACCATAACGTGCAGTTCTACAATAAACCTCAAGGAGGTTTGTTTTCAACTCAGGCAACAATTAAGACAATAACAGCTCTGGGAATGAAATGATGCACAGTAATAAATCTAAAATCTAAATGACAAAACCTGAGGGCACATATTCAGGATTATTCATATATTCCAATATTCAGGAGAAAATTGGAAAAATAGCCTGAAAAGTTGCCTTGTCATTTTAGGAAGTCATCACTCTTTTTCCATAAACTGATTTTACAAGCTTTGGCTTCGAAACACATAACTATATTCACAGTAAAATGTTTTTGTATTTACACACACACACACACACACACACACACACACACACACACACACACACACACACACACACCTGTATGCAATTTATGGTTGGGGTAAATAAATAAATTAAAAATAAACAAAATAAAATTAAATAAAAAATAAAATACAAAATAAAAAATAAAGAATAAAATACAAAATAAAAAATAAAATAAAATTATATACATATTGTTTTTAAAGTACAATTGGGACTGGATTACTTTTCTACATGGAGGTGAGGTAGTGTCATTTAACCACAGGATACCCATAACATGTATGACTAATCCGTATGGGATAAGTCTTGCTATATGTCAGAGAATGGATTGACTACTTAATTTGCACACTTCATTCACAATACTTTCAGCTCTTTTTAATTTAATTCATCCTTATTTATCCTGACCATCTACCCAGCTGCCTTAAGTAAACGCAGTATGTCACTAACATTTTCAAGATCATTTCTACCAACTTGCATGTTGTCATATTTTAACACATAGGGCAGTCCATTTTGGCTCATTCTAGGCCACAGAAAACACAAATAAATGCATCTCCAATAGCGTCCATAAGCAACATGCAATTACTTCCTTTTACACATGACATGATGAAATATTTTGTTGACATGGAGATATACACAGGATTCATAAAACCGGGGATAATTCTATGGACTGGTTTATAGTTATAGTTCTACAGATAAAAGGAGGAATTAAAATGAAACTAAAACCAAGATTTCACCCCACCTCCGTATGTAAAGCTAATCTCATTCCAGTAGTGTTCTAGACTGTGCAGGTGATCTCTAGGCATTTTAAAACTGTTTGAGTCTACACATACGCACTTTCTGGTTAGAAATGTCTCACAGATTTGACACACAGAATGAAGCTCTTGACTGCATACAGCTTACTTATCCATTTTATTAAATGTAAAACTTTGATATCTTGAAATATTTGTAATATTAGAAAGTGCTATGATAATTTCAGCCAGTTGTACAGCCACTGGGGAAAATGCAGTCTAAGATAGTGAACAGGAAATTCTGTGACCTTAAAAAAAAAGCAAATAACAAAAAGATTTATTTTGTTTAATAGAACAAATATTAACACTAAATTTTTCTGTTATACACCAGAGATCAAGATCATACAGCATCAAGCAATGTCAGTAATATCTCTTACCTTTTTTTCATTGTTTGCCATTCTATCTTTCACTTCTTTGGCTTTCTGAATGGCTTTCAGAACTTCAACAGTGTCCAGCTCCTTCTCAGTGGTCACAGTGCCATCTAAACAAACCTTCAGACAAAAATATGTTCATCTTTTTATGTTGCACAATTTACCTGTGCAAATTCTATTTATGGATGGAATAATGCTGGTCATGGATAAAGGAACGAAGGGTTGAAAGAACAGTGTTGGTGCATGGAACAAGGAATGAATGGATGAAGGAACAATGTTGACGTATAGATAAGCAATAAACAAATAAATGAACAATGTTGGTAATTAATAAAGTCATGAAAGGATGAAAGAACAATGTCGGTGTACAGGTAAAGGAATGAATGGATTAAGGAATAATGTTGGCTTATGGATAAAAGAACGAATGGCGAATGGATGAGGGAATAATGCTGGCGTTCAGATAAAGGAATAAATAGAAGAAGGAACAATTTTGGTGATGTATAATGGGATGAAGAAGTGACAGGCAGCTACAGACAGGAGCCCCGGCTTGTTAGCTTTTGTTATGCTGGTTAACATTTATCTTCCCAAGTTTCTCTGGAACTGTTTGTGTGGGCAGGCCAAAAGACGACCGTCTCATGATTGGTTAGAAAATGCTTGCAGAAGCATTACCCAAATTTAGGACCACCCACAATTTTAGGACCACAATTTTAGGATCACATGAAGCGGAGAGAAATATGGTGATGTACGGGGGACATTTGTTAGGCTTTGGGAAGATATTCAGAGACATTCTATGTACATGTATATGGTGGCTCATCAATGAGCAAGATTAACTTAATTAGATAGAGAACACAGACTTCTATTCCCTGGGCCTTCAAATTCAGCAAATAAACAGTAAGTGTATATTAAAATAAGCAGAAATGTGTTAACGTCTTTACACTTACAAAACCAACACATCTCATAATTTGATCAGGACTGCCCAAACCTTTGATTACGACTGTAAGGCTAATATATCCCATATAGAAGAGTAATGTACATAAACTTCGCTCAAATATTTAGCACACAGAAACTTGGATATTTTAAACAACCAACCCAGTTTCACAAAGCAAAGAGTCCTACCAAAAAAAAAAGCAGGAAACCAAGAACAAACACCAAGAAAAAGTGAGTATGATTTACCTCAGAGGCCCTGTCCCAGAACTGCGCCAGCACTTTTGTTCTGTAGTCAGGAATGATGCACATGGGATTGTTGGCAAGAGAGAGTTTTTCCAAACAGGGGAGCGTTCCAATGTGCTTTATTTCATCCAGCTGAAACAACAAACGTTAGAGTCACTGCTTAAAACGGATTAACACTAACCAGCACCCATATTCACAAAGCTTCTTAAAGTAGGAGAGCTGATTTAGGATCAGATTCAAGAACCATCTTACAGATCGGAACAGATCCTGGGTCAGCACTGCTAATCTGAGAAGTGTTGTGAATATGTGCCCAGACCAGGAAAAGGAAAGGAAACAAAAAAGGAAAAACAATACCTGTGCTAATTTGTTAGTGCTCAAATCCAGGTTCACAAGAGAGTAAAGTTTACTCAGACCGGAGAGGGTTTCAAGCTGATTGCCAGCCAAGTTCAGAGTCTTAATGTTCCCCAGCTTGGTGTGAACACCCCGTAGAACCGTTAGCTTGTTGAAGGACAAATCCAGGTGAACCAGATTGTACAGATGCTGCAAAGGAATTGGGGGAAAAACACTTCAGTGAGACTTCAGAGGCAATTCTGGCTGAAATAAAGGAACTGGAAGAAGCTTGTGCCACATATTCAAACAACTAAAGTCTTCCTACCTGGAGATTTTCCACCAAAGGCAGCTCATTGTGGCTAAGGTCCAGGAATTCAACCTTAGGAATCAGTTTCTATAAATACAAAGACAGAACGTTTAAAGGCTAGATACTTACTCAGAATTATAGATAATAACAACAACATGTTTCAAGAGAAATGCCAAGAAAAATTCCAAGAAGAATTCCCAGAGGACTTCCAAAAACGTAGGCACAACGTAACTGTTGAGAAGCAAACAATGAAATGGGTCATTGTAGAGAAACGTACAGAACTCTGATTTCTTTGCAGTGGTGGTGTTAAGAACCAGAAGCTGCCAATTCCTAAACATTTCATATAATAACTTTTCATTAGGGAGGAATTAGAATTAGGAATTCAACTCTTTAGACATTAGGATCCTGTAGGGTCTGTAGGGTGCGGAAACAAGACAATATTTATTGTTATCCTAATAATTGGACAATATCACACACATTTTTCTGAGCATTCTGTAGATATCTGTACTGTTTAATTGGATGTAGTGCAGCCCAATATGTGAAATGTCAGATCCATCCAATGTTGAATCAATTAAAAGTGTTTAATAGCATTTCTAAACTAATTTCTAAAAAGAAGAGGTCAAGAAAACTTGGTAAAGTATCCTGAAGTCTATGTTATTGCTATATTGCCCACCTATAGGTTCTACCACCACCACTGTGAACAATTCTGCCTTTTAACTATGCGGATGGTTTGAGAAATCGGTGGAATTCCCATTTAAACCATACAAGCCCAATGGAAAGATTGAAAGCACAGCTAATCCAAACAATGACCCTCATTCCAACTTTCTTCTTAAAACTCACTTATTAGGTTTATTTTTCAGGAAGATTCTGACAATCAGCAATGTTTTTCTGAGGTAAGACCAGTACAGAACCTCTGCACATTCAAGCTGAAAACATTTCTCCAGTTTAAGAGCACGTCATTAATCTGACAGGGACAAGTTTTCCCTAAAACAGAACAAAATACAGAGCTAATTTGGGATGAAATTGATGAATGAGGTCCAATGGCCACAACTTACCACAGACTCATCGATGCAGCGGATGGCATTGCGGCTCATGTCGAGAGTGGTCAGCACTTTCCATTTTGGAATGATAGCAGTCACAGGGCAGTCTACGTCTACACCTTCAGGTTCCCACTGGGCGAACTCGACAGATTCCGGAACTAAAATTTCCTAAACAGCACAACAGACAATGTTACTGAGGAAGTAAAGATAGCAGAAATTGGTTAAAACAAGAAACGGATTGTGTGTAATTTGGAGAGATGTACATTCTTATTCTTTGAGATCATGTCCTTATTTGTGCGTTTGGGGGGGCTGATGTTATCGGCTATTCTCTGCCTATGGGCGGAGTGGTCCTGTCTTTTTTTTAAGTATTCTCTTGTAACGTTTCAGCCTAGTGCAGGTAGTTGACAAAAGGTGAGGGGGGGGCTAAGCGGAGTAGGTGCATTCTAAATTGCTTGTGCTAATAATTTTTTGGTATAGTAGGGGGGGGGCAGGTTTTTGGGCGTCATGTGCCTCGACTATCGTTATTAAGGGACACGGTCGGCATCTTTAACGGTTATATACATTTACTCAATCTCCTGCTATCTTTGTGGGAGAGCGGATTGTAGCTTAGCTCAGATAATGGATATCGGGTAAGCATGAAGCATGTCGGCGTGGCAAGGGGAATAGGGTTACGCAGCAAGGGAAGTAAGGATTAGGAGGAGAAAGCAGGACGGGAGGAGGTCGACGAGGGGGAGCACTAGGGATAGTGGAGGGGTTCTTTGAGGGGCGACATGCAGAGCGAGATGGACGAAATCGGGATCGGACGGGCGAGGGCGAGAGGAGGACTGAAGCGAGGGCGAGCAGAGGGACCAAGGGATAGAGTAGGGGAAGTGTCGGAGAAGAGGTGGAAGAGGAAAATGGGCGGGGCAGTGGATAAAATAAAAGGAAGAGAGGGAGACGGGGGGGGAGTGAAGCGATAAAAAAAGGAAGATGAGGTGAGAGAGGGAGCACGAGAAAAATGGTGCTATAAAAAAGAGAGGAGGAGGAGGGAGGGGGTGGGGAGGGGGGAAGGGAAGGGAGAGAAGGGGAGGAAAAAGAGAGAAGGGGACAGGGGCGAAGACAGAGAAAGAGGGAGAGGGGAGAGAGAGAGGGAGGAGGAGAAGAGAAGAGAGAAAGAGAAGCCCACTGAATTACGTTCAAACGCTATATTATATATATCCTTAATATCTTTTATCAGGTTTTGTTATATAATTGTGAATCCATATCATTTCTTTTTTATACCAACGTCGTATATCTTATCCCATTTCCCTCTAAAATACCTTACCACCATCTTTGGTCGCCGTTTGGTGTTTTAATATATGTGCCTAATTTTCCTCTAAGTCCCATGCAGAGACTATATAATAGCCCTTCACGGGTAACGCTCTTCGTGATTTTAAAGCGATGAATTAGTATATATACCACTTCTCCTTGATTACTCCATGGTTTTAGGCTTCCCCTTAGCACATGAGCTTCCATCCAAAAAAAGTAAGAGTGGGCGTACATTGTTTTGACTTACTACTTTGCACATCATTCTTCGTCTCTACTTCACATCTACTGATTATCTTTTCCTTACCCTCATCTTTTCATCGTCACGATTCACATTGTTCCAACTTTAAATCTTTACTATGAACAATCAGGTGTCAAGTTTTAGGACACTTTCTTAGCTTTTGCTGTATGTAGGATAAGCCTTTCCCGTAAGTTTAAGTTCCCTTTTTCATTGCATTTAGCTTTTACATTTCAGCAATGTCTCACCACTGTCTCCACTTGATCGTATTCTTCAGCCGTCGTGTTTCTCTCTTTCCCCTTTGTTTCGCTTGTCTCTATTCAATGAATCAACCAATTTATAGTTTATCGTGTGCCGTTGTCTGACCAATTTTTGTTGCGGGTTTCCCTTCTTTGCTTTTTTTTTTATTATCGTTTCTTTTATGACTCTTTTTCCTTCCTATTCTGCCTCCCACCTAAACAAACACATAAAATCATATCTGTTCTTTTTGGTGTTCTCTTTGACCCTTATATGATACGTGTGGTGGTGCTGAAGGTTTGAGACTTGTTAACGTGAGATTTCCACACGTGTTGGAAACCTTAAGATTTTCGCCGCTTTTGTGGCTGCACCATGACTGATGTACGATGCAAGGCTAGGCTCACTTAGTCTCTGGTACACCGTTGATCCTTTTGTGATGTCCTCGCCCTCGCCGTCTAAACAAATTGCTAGTAGACCCGTTTCAGATGAGGATGATAGGGTGTCCTCCGGCCGGCCTTGGAAGGTCATGTATATGAATCTGTGATCGCTTAGTGCTAGCACCATGCATGGCAGATAGCTGTGCGACGGAGAGCTATCAGAGTTGCACACAAGTTGGCCGTTATCGGAGTAGGGGACCGACTGTGTCCCTACGTTGCATATTTTAGAACACCTATGTTTAATTCTCCTAGAACTGTCATTTACATTTTGCGTGTATATTTGAATGTTGGAATTTTTTTGGATACAAAGCTTGTATTTGAATTCGTTTGGTGTGTAGAAGTCGCTTCAGGGGGATCTAATCAATAAAAAACATATTATGGGAGTGTGGTGTTCATATGAACATGCAGGACAAAATTATTGGTTTATTCTGTTAGCTTGTTGCTGACGTTATTTTTTATACCTTTTGAATCGACAATATCGAAAAACTCCGCTAGGGTCTCAGAAACAAAAACCAATATGCGATCGGCAGAAATGTCACCTTTGACAGGAGATGACAACAAACACGTTCCATTTGAACTAGTTAATGTCACGGGGTGGGCCTCAATGGGAACCATAGGAGACGGATTTTTTTCCAAACACCTTTTGTGACCATTATTTCTGGTGGGGTCCTTTATCATAGGGATGATATTTTCACGAACTAGTTGGTTATTTGCTGGGGCAATGCCAGCTGTGGACTAATCAGAGATGATGCTATAAAAATGCGTGAAAAATATGTAACCAAATGGGACAAATCCAGGTCCATAGTATCACAAAAAGTGGCATAATATTTGTCGTATATTTTTGACGTTCACTCTTAGTGGACTGCTGGTAGATCGTAAGGATATAGAGTGGTTATACAAGTTTGCAAGTTGAAGTTACAACGACAATTGCCGGGTCATCTATAAGCTCACAGGGTTGCACCTATCAACGGCAATTGTGTCGATAAACCTTACAGTTGTCATTTGAAGAAGGTGGAGAAAGACGGTGGTTTATTCTTCATGATAATGAAATCCAACATGTGAGGGTGGTGAATCGTATCTAGGTAGCCGGAGGGGGTTAGTGATCGGGCACTGTTGATCTAGAATTATGTTCAGAAGATTGATACAGTTATTTTTTAATGTGTTGATCCAACATAAGGCGTGGTTTGCTTGGAAATGATCGTCCCCATACAGAATTAGTTAAAAGCGACACTGAGCGAAGTTCTCCTAGTCTGGTTTTCCCCGAAGATGCCTGCCTTGGCGATTTCTCCGATTGTCGCAGGTGTGGGGCTTTTTTGGCGAAGCTTCAGCTGATACTGCTTGGGTTACGAGGTTGTACCGCGGTAGGAGCTCTGGAAGATAAACAGATGTGCTAAGGTGAGCTGTGGTAGCTTGTACTCGTAATGCTTGAGGATCGAAACCATGAAAAAAAGGACGTTTGGTTTCTACACTTGGGCTTGTATTACGAAGCGGAGTTCAGCCTTTGTTAGTTGACCCTAATGGAAGGAGGTAAAGTGACGGAGCATTGCACCATAACTTACCAAATTGAAATCAAAGAAAAAAAAAAAAAGAAAAAAAAAAAAAAAAAAAAAAAAAAAAAATCTGGCATTTCCCATTACAGCACCACATAGATTCCACACTTAAACATTTAAAAGTGGGCTCAGCACAGTTTTTGATACGGTTAGCTAACCATGCTCAGGTTCACGCAACTGTCCAGGGGCCTGACATATCAATATATTAATTTTCTGACTGATTCTATTAGTCAGTCTACCGGCTGCGCAACCCACCGTAATACTTCAAACCCAAATCAATCAAATAAGTACAGTTACCTCACAGGGAGGCCAAACAAATAAGAGCAGCGCAAGATTTTAAATTCATCAATCAAAAAATCTCAAACCTTCAATTTAACCCTAATATGTAAATGCTAAACTGTGCTGCTAAACCAATAGAGTAGCTGATTAGCATTAGCTTAGCAAGCATGATTTCCTCACCACAGAACAGGTGTGATTCTGACTACATGAAACTAAACGTACATTAGGTTGGCTCAATACATAGGAAGCAAAGTCCTGCTTATGTTCTATGGTGTTTAAAGCTTTAGCCTACTAGCTAAGCTAAAGCTAGCAGGCTCCCCACTCAAGTCTAACTCCTAGCTCAGCTAAAGAGATCCTTACATCCCACTACAGGTTCTGTCCGACTAACTGGCGCTCTGATGTTATAAATACAGATGATGAGAAAACGAGAGCAAAGTTAACTGACTGATAACGGGAGTGACAAAAAGCTGAATTTAAAATTGCTCTGTAGTGTTTAAGGCTGTAGCCTGTTAGGCTAAGCTAACATAAGCGTATGGTGCTTCCCAGTGAAGTACAGGGTCAAACCGATAATTAGAATATATCTGAATATCTGGGGAAGGGTTGGAGAGAGATTGTGATCATTCATGTGTGTGTGACAGACGTGTACATCGGACATTTACGGAAATACGGAACAAATCGTGTCCCGTTTTGGTTTAATACAGGACGCAACACTAAATTGCCAAATAAAGGATGATTCCGTATTTTACGGGTGGCAACCCTACTGTCTCGTAATACCACTTGGTATCTGAAAGGTGATAGGGAGTCACTGTGGGGCTGTAGGAGTGGAATCAGTCTAACATGAGAGGATGAAGAAGTAGCTCTGCTGCCCCGACAACATACTCTAACCTCTTCTCAGTCATGTTGAAGGTGCTGCTCACGGTTAGATCATTTAGGGGAAGGTAGCCAATGGAAGGAGCAGTAAACCCAATGATGGCTGAAGCTCCTGGTGAGCAAAAGCCCCCACCGCCCTTACCGTTACCCTTATTCTTGGCAAGAAACCACATTCAGCAGCAAACAAAAGAAGGGATATACTTAGAAGCAGAAGAAGAGTTAACATTGTTGCTGCCGCTGGAGACGCTTTTGGAGAGGAACGAGAGGAAGTTTGATGCTAAACTTGAAATAAACAGCTGTTAATTCTACAATTTAGAAGGAGGCGCCGTGCTTCGTCTACACTAATACTGTCTCTCAGACATCAGGCAAAGCATTTCCAACAACTCCGCATTAATAACATTTCCATAGATTATAGATTTAGAATTCATTCAGTACTAGGGATGTTTGGTTCCTATTACCACCACTGTGAGCAACTCAGAAGTCTTTTCTAGGATCACATCCAAACCGCTCTGAATGACTCGGTTTACATCTTAATGATATGACTAAGCAGATATTTTGAATTCCACTTTTATTCACGAATACTACATACAAATATGAATGCAATGGTGATGCAATAAGATATGAATGATCTGGAAAAGGGATAAAAGACATACCTCTATGGAACAGATCTTCTGCCAGCGTAGCAGCAATGCCATTGATTTCCTGGTAACACAAACATATTACTGCATGTTACTTCATCTTATTATTATTATTATTAGGAAATGTTTACCGAGCTAAAAACAAACAAATCTGTGTGTTTGCCCGTCTCGCTGATTTAATACACAATCAGCCTTTCACGCTTTCAGGCCCTGAAACGTTTCATGTGGAAAGCACGCCGCTTCCATTCATGTCCTGATACCAATCTCAGCCCCTTTCACCATAGAAACAGCACACAGATGCAGAGTTAAGTGCCTCTAAAAACGGCATCAAGCCTCCAACACTTCACATGCTGCTGCGTCAGACGCTAAATTCAAATTTCATCAGTCATCAACTAAACATACAGAGGCTGTTTAAAGTCTGACAGCGGACTCATTACACAGTCTTCTTATCAGCAACAGCTTACCATCACTTCAGCTTCTGGTTTAACGCTTGGTTTGGTCTGTCTGAGCGTGTCAAACGTTTACTCATTTTGGAATCCTGGATGCAGATCAGCAGCACAATGTGGAAAGCTCGTCCTCTGTATTCAAGCCTCTACGGTAGCATTCAGATGCTGTTTAAACTAAAGCTTTTGGAGACTCATCAATGGAACTACTGTATACAGTGAAACACTGCTGACACTCTGAAGCCTAGCTGGATGGAGACCATTCGGAAGCCACTTCTGTGTAAACACTTAAGGGTGGTCGATATGAGAATCCCTATAAACCAAGGAGATGTGTATAGACTTCAGGAGGTCCAGGCCCTCTCAGCAGCCAATCTCCATCAAGGAGGTGGTCAGGTCCCACAAATAAAAAAGTATCTATCTATTGTTATTGTGATATACACTTGAGTATGTTTTTTTGAGTGTACTACTGAGTATCTAATGGATACTGCCATCACTTCCAGAACCCCTAGTCATAATGAAGAGAGAGCAGAATTAGAGCTATATCAGCAAAAATCTGATTTACCCGGCTTTACCCTTAATTAGGGCTAAACGATTTGAGATGAATATCCAACTCTGATTGTTCTGATCAGTATTGGGACTGTGATCTAAACTGCAGTTATTTTCCGGGATCTAAAGTCCAGGCCTGTTCTTGGGTCAGCATTAAGTTGTGTTGGGTCAGTAAGACCAGGGCATAGGTGTTTGGCTGCCTCTGATTGGTCGAACTTATCTATAGGCAGTTTACAAGCTCTGATATCACATTTAATGATGTACTATGTGATATTATCTTTCTGTGTATAATAAAAATTGAAATTTGAATATTGCAATCAATTAATCTTTCAGCTCTATGTGCTAAATCTTTAAAATATTATTTTTTTAAAAAGTGAAAACGGTTAATTCAGTATTTGTACATACAGTAAATCTAGTTAAGGGCTAATTTTGCTCTGCTTATAACAAAACACACAGTTGGTCAGTGTTCTACAAGTACTGACTATATACTAATTTAATAAACGGTGGCATTACTGAAATAAGAGAGTCCTCGACTGTAATCTTTTAAAACTAATAAACTTAGCAAAACTGACTTTTTGCACCTACTAAGCAACCTACCTACCTATCTTTCCCACTATCTTTGTCACATACTCTGTTACTAAGTTACAGAATGAGGCCTGTGGCATTTGTGGCGGTAGAAATGCTGAGCATGAAGAAATGCTGATAACCCACAGAGGGTGTTTACAAGTCAGATTAAAACTCTCACTGACTTTGTTTCAGCCTTGCGGTAGATTCAGTTACTGAGGAACTCAAAAGAGATGCACAGTGCTTCTGTCTTCCTGTACAACATACACACAAAGCTCATTGGAGAGCATCAACACACTGCTTTTACAGTGCAGCCTTGGCTGAAAAAGACTTGAGAGAGAAATTAACTTCAGTGTGAATGGGTGGTGCTAAACAGCTATAGGCTGAAAAGGTGAATATGCAAATGTCCTGGCTTTCATCGAGTCAGCAAAACATTAAATTATTCTATATATGTTCTTTTGGCGGCTTGGTATTTATTTATAATCAGATTATAATGATCACAATATGAAACAAAAAAAAAATAAGCAACAGTAATAAATACAAAAATAATAATATGTTATTACTAGTGCTATTATTGTTGCTAGTTGTTGCTATTATTATTATTATTATCATTATTATTATTATTAATATTATCATTATCATTATGACCTACGATTATTAGATAAGAAGTATTCTTCATTATGTAAATCTCACCACACAGCCATTACAGTATGAAAGCAGTTTTAGTCACTCTCTTTTGCAGCCACTCCTCTGGTTTGTTTTCAATTCTTCACTCATCCTTGCTTCCATTCTACATCTTATAGTTGCTGTTAAAAACTTACATTTCATTGTTTTCTACATCTAATAAAGATATCTCACTATTCCAGGCTTGTTAAGTTCATCACATTAAGTTCACTCCCCAGTTTGACGGATTGACAAGTTGATTTGTTGGTTTTGTTTGAACGTACTCCACAGCTTCCTGGTCCACCAAGCTTAAACCGTGTACTCTGTCATAGTCAGAATGCTGTTCAGGGTAAACACGTGTACCGTGCTCTTATAGGAATGATCCTGCAGTGTGCTAAGGGACAGGCTTGACTGTTAATTTCCTTGGTAAAAGTATATACAACCTTCCTGAATGTGTGAATGAGCAGCAAGTGGGGGGCTACAGCATCTGAAACTGACACAAACGTATACACAGCATATACAATGAAACAGTACTCCATATACAGAGGCTCCGTGCCATGGTATCACCATTTCCACCTGCACTGCTTTCAAACTACCACGATTTGTCATGAAATCTATCTGGCAACTCTGAGTGATAAGGTGGAAGAGTTAAAAATGAAGCCTCACAGTATAAAATAGGTGTGAGCGAAACTGATTTGTGAGTGTGCACTAGTTTACAACAGGGTGTCTCCACAGACGCCACATGATCCTTCTATCATCACAGTATCTCTGTGAAAGATGATAGAGCTCTCATATACGGGCCTGAGAGGCAAAATTCCTCAGCTAATCTCCTTTCAAATTCATTCACTCATTCCGAACAAAAGAGGTGTCAGCACCAGTACTTTCAAATCTATCCTGTAGCTCACAGGCAGCCAACGAAGAGAGACCAGCACTGGAGTAATACGCTCTCTGTATCTCATCCCGGTTAGAAGACGGGCTGCTAAATTTTGAACAAGCTGCTGTTCACCTGCCTGAGTCAGATACGTTGCTCGACTGCAGCTTGTTCAAAACGCAGCAGCCAGTCTTCTAACAAGGATCACTCCACTGCTGGCCTCTCTTCGCTGGCTGCCTGTGAGGATAGATTTTGAAGTACTGGTGCTGACCTATCAGGCATTACGTAACAATGCCCCTACATTCCTCATTGAGCTTTTATGTCCTCTTAAAAACAGGAGAACTTTAGGGTCAGTTCAGGGGCTATTAGCAGTCCTCCGAACTAAACAAAAATTAAAGGGAGGAGTTTTTGCAGCACATGCCCCAAACTGGAATAATCTCCCTGCTGAAATGAGGCTTTCAGCTCTTAATTCATGTTTTTAAAAAAACGTTTACTGACTAGACTTATTTTTATTATCTTGCTTTTAGTAGTTTGCGACTGATGGTTGGTGACTCTTATTGGGTTTTTTCAGTGTTTTATTGGTATTTTATTGTGTGGTATTGTAAAGCACTTTGAGATAGTTTCTAGAAAAGTGCTGCAAGAATAAAAACGTAATTACTTACTTGCGTACGTACATACATAGCCCTAACATGACTGTATGGACTGTTAGATGAACAGTATACGCATGATATGCAGCACTTCATATCAAAGTGAGGGAAACTCTGCTTTTCGAAATTGTTTAAGGAACACTATTCAAAGTGCTTTCTCCACACACTGATCAATATCTACACAGGTCCAGGCAGAGGTGAACAAGAGATAACGTCAGTCTTAACAAACACAAACAGAAAGACTTACATAGAAATGAAAATGGAGAAAACTGGATAGGACTTTAGGGACCGCCGCTGGGAACCTGCTGAGTAGAGTCTGGAGGTACACCTCCAGCTCCTTCTGCCTCTTCTCTACTGTGCTCTTAGAATTTTTACCGATGATCTTCTTAGGTGGCAACAGGTGTTTGTCGATCTTCTTCTCAGACGTGAGCTGGAAAACATGTTACAGAAGTCATACAGCTAGTGTGTATCCCATCAAGAAGAGAACCTCCCTGTTTCCAGAAGGATGGCATGCATACAAATATTCAATATAAACTGACTCACCTTTTCATGCAGGTCATGGAAGTCGCTGTAGCGATGCTTCACGGTCCAACGGTGGTCTCCAACCTTCACCTCAATCACATAAACCTGAACAGGATGGAAATGCGTTGTGACACAAGTTCCAAAACCTCCGGTAACCAGCAGAAATTCATATTTGCAAATTCTTCAAAAGTCTTCATTCATGAGTGGCTTGGTGTGAATATATCAGAATTGCTCACAGTGGCGGAGACAGGAAGCAAACGTCTGAAGCATTCAATGCTTTTAAAACACTATCCACAAGAAAATGTGTATATAACATAGTTACGGAGACGCTGCCTTGAGGTCTGGGAATCTGTCTCACTGGTGTAGATGAATATGCATAAGGTGTTGCGAGGCAAAGCAGATACTTATCAACATAGCTTATAACCACTTATAAGACACTATCCGGTTTTGTCTGATAGCAGATTAAATGGCTAAGTAGGTGTTGTAGAAGATCCTGGATCTCACCACCACAGAAGTCAATTAACCCACCTCACCTCACACCACTCTGGATGGCTTGGCCTGCATCTCAAAAACAGGATTTAACTGAAATTTTGAAACATGGGTGGATCTCCCCTTTAAGCGCTCTAACACTAGCGTATCTAGCTAGCTGGGTTAAACAGGTCAGGAACAGGAGTTAATCCATCTTTTGGCTAATGTAACTTTAGTTAAAGCCTTAATATATACATAACATCATCATCACAGAGATGGCAAAGAGATTCTGCAGGAGTAAACCTTGAAATAGTTAGATAAGCTAGTTAGCCTAGCCTAAAATGCACTTCTGTCAAATTATGCTAGCCTGCTTGGCATATCAGCCGGCTAACTAACCTGTACAAGGCCAGACAGCTCTCGGTGTAGCCTACAGGTTTTGCAAAAATGGCTAACACTGATAAAGACTCATGCCCTCGCCAAAGAAATCAGTCACAAGACTGGGGGTTAGCTAAGTGGCTAACGCAGCCCTGTATTTATCGAGGTTCCCCGCGAGCTTAGCGCGAGCTGCCCTAGAACAACTCACAGTGTAGTTTTCCACAAGCTCCGATCCAATGATGCAGACATGCTTCTCAGCGTTTTGCTCGGGAAACGATGTACAATCCATTTCACCCTCAAATGTAGACCATTACGAAACCTGGAGAGGGAGCCGAACGTCTAACGGACATGTCTCTGTTGACGTTTGCACCGAAAACGCTCATCGCCCTCCATCTTTGTTGTGGCTCCGTCAGCCGTTGGTTTTTTCCCTACCCGTATTCCGACAAGTCCCGCCTCCTGCACGCTGGGATTGGATAAGGGAAAGCCAATATCTGTGCCTGGATTGGCTTAAAAGTTTAGAATCAGATCCGCCAGCCAATAGTAGATCAGGAAGGCGGTGTTTCACAAAACACGGGTGGGAAAACATCTGAGGGTCTGATTGACTGTGTATACTGCCTCCTGCTGTAGCGGTGTGTATTTCTGGGGGACCCACAGGTTTAGGTTTCGGGTGTTTATGATAAAAATATCATTTATTACGTCATCTGTCATCGTATAACAGCTTGTAGAGCAGCCCTGCATCCCTCAGCCTTATTGGTTTGTGAAGATTGTTAATGACAAATTTATAAATCAATTAAATTCAACTTAAGTGTCATTATACTGATACAGGGTAGTACAAGATAACAGTCAGGCTCCTTCTCCAGTGCAGTATAAGATACATATGTGTGTATATAAATGTACAGTGTAGTGCAAAGACAAATACACAAAAACAATGTGCGTAAACAATACAATAGGGTATGTGCAAAGTGTAAAGCTGTATCAGGTAAGTATGTGGTTGTAAACAGTATAGATATATAAAGTGTACAGTGCAGGTGGGACAACAGCAGCTCAATGTTCAGGTAACAGATAGGGTGCTTAGTGCAGATGTTCAGTAGATAAATAAATATAAAAAATATATACACAGATAAGATGTTCAGTCTTGTGACATAGTGGAGCACAGTGTGTCCTGGGGTGATCCATGAAGCAACCCGCCTTTTTTTTTTACTCAGAAATACATTGAGACTGACCCTCATTTTTAAATATGGTCAAACATTTAGAGTTTAAGGGATTGAAAAAACAATTAGTGGTGGATTTTAATCTGAAAACCTACACTGCAATAAAGAACACATAGAACATATTGACAATACACTCAAGTCGTGAAATAATTTTAAGATTATAGATTAATTATAGGATTATGATGTAGTTAATAAGGAGGAAGAAAAAAACAATAAAGCCAATGTAAAAAGGATACGGAAATAAAACAATGTAATAAAAAAACAAGATAAATAGGACTAAGAATTTTAAAATTAATAATAGAATGATTAATAATAAATAAATAATGCATAAATAAAGGATTGAGATAGCTAAGACAGTAGACTACATCCATAAACAAACAAACAAACAAATAAATAAATAAATAAAAGCATGTGCAGCACAGACAGCAGCCAGACGGGTTGGGAGTGACACAGTAAGGGCCTGGTAAGCAGTCACAGGTATCTGGAGCCATGCTGACTGCACTGCATCCCACAGCTGCTGCAGGGGGTGTGGGGGAGTATCCAAAGAGTGAACATAATGATCGAGGTGGTCCCACAGATGCTCAGCTGGGTTAAATTATGGGGAATTAGGGGGTCAGGGTAGAACTTGAGCTCTTTCAACCAACATTTCTAAAGATCATTGGAAGACCCCATCCACCCCAGGGAAGACAATCATGCTGGGTGTATGTGATCTACAAGGATGAGAGCCTATCACACATCCTATATACCCCCCAAACCAGCTCACAACACGTGACTTCCTACATGAGCTACGGGCTGCTGCTGTCGAAAGCAGGAAGTGGTCATAATAATGTGACCTGACTGTGAGAGTGGTTCAGTGTGCAATGCTCCTTTAGGGAACCAAACAAAAGAGACTTATTAACAGTGGTGGTGACAAAAAAAGGACATTTGAGGAATTTAAAGCCCCTCAAATTTCCATCAAATGAACATATGACGTGCCTATGAATATGATAGCTGAGGCGTGCTATGATGGATGAAGATTTTATGGAGACAAAGAAGGCACGTGCAGGCTCGCTGGTGGTTTAGATAGTCAGTAAAGTCTATATGCATGTTGTAGACATGGAAACCCCTGGTTCCTATCACCTCTACCAGGGTAAAGAACAAACTGGAAGTTTCCCTACGTTGAACCATTTTGCACCCAACCCACTCTGACTGACTTCACCACCACCTGACCATGCTGGAAAAACCAGCATAGACCAGGATGGCTGGTCACCAGCAAAACCTGAACGTTTTGTGTTGTGTATGCTGATATGCTGGTCCGAAGCAGTGGGAGTTAACATACACAATCAGCAAAATACTGCAGCTCCTGCCGGAACAAAACCTCATATCTCCAAAACAAGAACTTTAAAGGAGAAGGGAAAAACATCCTTTACTTTTAATGTAAGTCAATGGAACCAGACTTTTTTCCAAGCCATTTTGGGCCTTTTCTTTTGGTCTAGTCATCATGAAATTTGCATATGATGTAAAAGGTAACTGGTACTATTAAATCATGTAAGAAAGTGAAAAACGATAAAACAGAGATTATGATG
This sequence comes from Prochilodus magdalenae, assembly GCA_024036415.1. Lineage (NCBI taxonomy): Eukaryota > Metazoa > Chordata > Actinopteri > Characiformes > Prochilodontidae > Prochilodus > Prochilodus magdalenae. The sequence continues at coordinate 15,777 of JAMWET010005038.1, read as the reverse complement.
GGTTTTACTGACAGCAGGGGATATGCTGTGTTTCAATGCAATTAGGCTGTTTAACCAAGCAGGGTGACCAGCTACACCAGCACCAGACCAGCACTACCCCAGCTTACACCAGCCCATACCAGCTTAAACCAGTATTCAATGCATGGTGGTCTGCGCTGCTGTTGTTTTTTGGCACGTGCACATTTTGGCACGTATGTACAAATTTGAAATTTGGCGAACTTCCCCTTCAACCAAATCAAAGCTATCTGTACAAATAGGACATAGTCTAAAAAGCAGGACGGAAGCTCAGGTTATCTTTTGATAGTCCAGCCAACACGCACTGCTAACTGTACTACCAACAGGGGGCGCATGCGTGGTGATGTGTGTTTGATCAATGGCAGCGCGTGGTTACATTTCTCCCCCCACAAAAAATGCTGTTTCTCTCGGTGTGTCAAATGTAAACATGCATTCAGAGACCCCCAACATGATAGGCAACGCAAAAAGTGGACTGTGTTGTCAACAAATATAAATTTACATTTTATTCGATTGTACGGTTTGACAAATTAAAGCATATGTTGTTAATCTGTGGAAGCCAATGTGAGTTAATATCCCACAAAGATAGGAATACAATTTGTGTGTGTGTGTGCGTGCTTGTGTATATACATGCCCTGACTGCAATAACGATGACCTAAATCGTATAATAACAGTTTTAGTTAAGACCGCGTGACCTACTCCGTCACAAACCTAGCTTATTGCTCTGAAAGTTGTAATTAAGTGCAATATAATTAAAGTACAGTATAAACAAACACGAGCAAATCTGCATTTAAGCTGCCCCCGGGCTAACCCGACCGACAGCGCGCTTGCGAAATACTGCGCCTTTTATTTACAAAGTCGCTGTGCATTCACAAAACGACCCTAAAGTTCCTCCGTGCATCGAGCTGCTTTGTTATGTTCCGTCCCACAGCACGTACACGGCGTGAATCACGTTTGGCCAAACCCTTTGTGCGGTCTGAATGCGGTGGCTGATCTGAAACCTGCTGGGTTTGTTCTCCCTCAAACGCTAGGAGCACGATTTGGCAAGGCAGTTGCTGATTCTAGACCGGCCGTTGGAACAACAAGCAGGACGAAGCCACTCGCGCGTGTCCGCGGGGGTGTTAGCCTACCTTCTTAGCCTCTGTACGCCAGGAATGCGCTACCCTTGTTTGATTGTTTAATTAAAAACGGTCTATTTTGTCATTAATGATTATATTTTGTGAGGTACTTTGGTTCGGGTTATGTAAAACCAGTATGCAATAACCCGACTCCCCTAAACCCGAGCACTTCCAACGTTCCCAACGGCTGTATAAAAGCCGAGTGCAGTCCGTTAGAGGGAGGAGTTGGCAACTGTCATTGACTGGAAAGTTTGCTTGTGTTGAGGGAGACGGCGACGTAGTTTGTGCTCAAACAAAACGTTGAACAAACTACAAGCACTATCCCCACATTCCGAGACCCCCACAACTACGACTTGTTTCGAGAGAGACGAGGAAAGAGGCTGCAAAGAGGGGGGCGTGTTACTAGCGGCTCTAAGCTGCCTACGGTGGAGGCCCCGCGTCAGGCTATGTGCTACCTAAAGCCAGCTACAAAGAAAAAATCGGAGAAGATTGTAAAAAGGTAGACTGTTTTAAGGGGTGGTCTTGGAGAACCACGAGAAGCGGAACCCCCCAGTAAGTCACTACACCTCCCAGAGAAGCAGCGAGCTCTGTCTTTTGTTTCTCCGAGGCTGAGGAGGAGAAGATTATGTGAGAGGGAGAGAGAGAGGAGGATCAGCTAGCAGGGCTTTAATGCTGTGGGAAGAGAAAATGTGTGGCAAGGGCATGATGGGCCAGTGGGGGACCTGCAGCACCACCAGCAGCAGCAGTGGTGGTGGTGGTAGGTTCTTCATCAGGGACGAGCTCAAGGAGGTGTCGAGGAGAGTGGAGAGCCAACGCAGCTGGCACAAGTGTATCAAGAGGCATGGGCACCGTGGGAGGCGAGGGCACCAGCCTGGCTGGTTGCAGCGAAGACCTCATCATCAGCCCAGACCTCGCAGCAGCACCACCGCTGTGTCCCTACGGCCTGCCAACGTCAAAGGCAACCGGGCGCCTGGCATGAGAGCCCCGAGGAACACCAACCAGTTCCTCATGCACGAGAAGTACCAGCTGATGCACATGCGCTCGGACTCGGTAGGCACGGACAGCGGCTCAGACTGCGAGATGGACTTCGCTGACATGGACGCCTACCTGGGCGTGCTGGAGAACGCTAGGGGCGCTCTTATGGACAGTCCTGACTTACCATCGCCCCCTACAGCCCGCTTCGGGGCACGGCGGCAGCTGGGCGAGTGTCGAGGCTTCACCTTCTTCAGCTTCGCCGAGGTGGAGCAGGAGGAGAGCATGCAGTACTTTCCCTCCGAGGACGACGTCATGCAGAGCGAGGACTTCATGAGGAAAGACTTTAACGCGTTCTGTGACGCGGTGGCACCTTGTATATAGACCTGCCACAGGTAACAAAAACAAACAAACAAAACAAAAATGCCATCACTTTGTATGTTACAGCCGGACCGACAAGTATTTATTACCGTGTTGTAAGCCATTTTTGCAGTTGTCATGCCATTTCACGAGCTGTCTGTATGTTTTTGTTTTTTAAGTGGTAAAAGGTTCGATTCAGTCTTGCGAACCGATTCTTTACAACTGTGCTTTTTAATGACCCGAACGTTCTATTAAACGATTCATTGATTCATTGAAGTCAAGTCTTCTTTATTCCCATTTCTTGCATATACAAGTGACTATATATATTTAGTAGCGGATAAAAGTTCATACAAGAATTGTTTCACTCTGCTGAGGCGTATTTCTCAGCTTATTCAAATAACTATATCATCCAGAAGTCAAACTCGTCTACTAGGAAAACGGAAGGTCACGTTCCTGTTCCTCATATTTGCGCTTGCTTTTATGGAACATGGAAATCCCGCTTCCTGTTTTCCTAAAACCTGAAGGAGCACTGATAGACATGTTGTTCAGAGTCTCCAGGCTATAACTCACAATGTAAACAATTGGGAGAATCGGGTTTGTTCAAAAGAACCGATTCCTTCGCGAGTCGCACATCGCTCTTGTTAGTGTTTTGGTATCGAAGCGAGGCGCGGAGGTGGGAGTGTCACGAAACAGCCAATCAGATTCGAGCTCGCGCCCCACAGCCCTTTCTCTAGGGCTGGATTCCAAATAGCTCCCTAGCCCCTACATAGTGCACAGCGTAGGCCTTAAAACGAGGGACCTTTTAACAAAATGGGTCTTAAAAAAGAGGCATGTATGTGAAACTACGTGTATAGTTCCATAATTAAACGCACGGTACGCTTTTGGGTGAGGTTAAAAAGCTCTTTGCTCTTTATAATAAACGAAGTGCACTATGTAGGGAGTAGAGAGCCATTTGAGATACAGCCACACTGTTGAGCGACGCCATGTAAACTAGTAATAAAATGCTTTGTTTATGGTTTTTGTGGTTTATTTCTTTTGTATATGAAATGGATTTAAATAGAGGGGATGTCTGCTTTCATTGGGGTGTGGGTGTGTGTGGTCTTGTTGCTAGAGCGGTCATAGAGGGCTAATTTTTTTTGTCTGTTTGGGTTAGAAGCATGTGTGACGTCCTGACTAGAATGCTAGAAATGTAAACACACAATTAGCTGTAGCCTCACTTCACAAAGCCACTAGTTAGAGGCTCATATCTGTCGAGCAGACGTGTATAACGTGTCCACATCACGAACAATAGGCTGCTTGACCAGTTTGCACTATTGAAATCTCTGTATAGGTCAGCAGTGTAATCACTGCACAGGCTGAAATATGACGCTTGCGTAAGCTGCTAAATAATGCTGGCCACGCCCACCACTGCGTGGTCTCCTGCCAGGTGGGATAGTCCTGGGCTACACAGACATGTCTCAACAGCAGGACTAATTTTCAGGAAAAGTAAAGGTGTGGATCATCTAACAAAGCCTATTTGTTGTGGCTGGAGAAAGCACTCCATATAAGCTGTTGTCAGAGCACAAGCACAAAAAGAAAGGCCATGATGGGGAAAGCAGAAGCTAAGTGAGATCACTGATAGTCATATGATGTAACATAGCTGTTGTAAACATGTTGTAAACAGCAATTTAATTTTTTATTCAGCATGTCTGTATAATCAAATCACCAGAAGAGATTTAAAAGTACTTATGGCTCCAAAAGTACATTTACTTTTTAATGTCAGTGTACTGATGTGTTTACAGAGCATAATAACTCAACCTACTGAACGCACAGACCTGTATGTGGAACCTGTACAAAGCTTGTGGAATATAATACAAAGCCTGTAGAATTTAAAACTAAATAATAAAAGTCCAATAGAAGGGGACATCCATACAAACTTTCACTCAAGTCTCTTCTGGATTAAATAATGATCAGCAATCTCAAAACATGGTTATGGTCATGACTTCTGAAATAGTCATAAAAAAAATAAAAAATAAATAAATAATGCAGCATGAGCTTGACTAATGGTTTGGGAATAGTTTACTGTGATTGACTGACAGGGTGGGAGGAGTTTACTGTGATTGACAGACAGTGTAGGAGGGGTTTACTGAGGTTAACTGACAGTGTAGAAGGAGTTTACTGTGACTGACTGACAGTGTAGGAGGAGTTTACTGTGGTTAACTGACAGTGTAGAAGGAGTTTACTGTGATTGACTGACAGTGTAGAATAAGTACTGTGATTGACAGTGTTGGCGGTGTTTACTGTAATTGACTGCTGGTGTAGGAGGAGTTTACTGTGATTGACTGACAGTGTAGGAGGAGTTTACTGTGATTGATGGTGTTGGTGGTGTTTACTGTGATTGACTGCTGGTGTAGGAGGAGTTTACTGTGATTGACTGACAATGTAGGAGGAGTTTACTGTGGTTAACTGACAGTGTAGGTTTTATTTACTGTGATTGACGGTGTTGGTGGTGTTTACTGTGATTGACTGCTGGTGTAGGAGGAGTTTGCTGTGATTGACAGTGTAGGAGGAATTTACTGTGATTGAAAGTGTTGGCGGTGTTTACTGTGATTGACTGCTGGTGTAGGAGGAGTTTACTGTGATTGACTGACAGTGTAGGAGGAGTTTGCTGTGATTGACGGTGTTGGCGGTGTTTACTGTGATTAACTGCTGGTGTAGGAGGATTCTACTGTGATTGACTGACAGTGTAGAAGGAGTTTACTGTGATTGACAGTTGTTGGCAGTGTTTACTGTGATTGACTGCTGGTGTAGGAGGAGTTTGCTGTGATTGACAGTGTAGGAGGAGTTTACTGTGATTGAAAGTGTTGGCGGTGTTTACTGTGATTGACTGCTGGTGTAGGAGGAGTTTACTGTGATTGACTGACAGTGTAGGAGGAGTTTGCTGTGATTGACGGTGTTGGCAGTGTTTACTGTGATTAACTGCTGGTGTAGGAGGATTCTACTGTGATTGACTGACAGTGTAGAAGCAGCTGACTGTGGTTAATTGACAGTGTAGGAGGAGTTTACTGTGGTTAATTGACAGTGTAGAAGGAGTTTACTGTGATTGACTGACAGTGTAGGAGGAGTTTACTGTGATTGATGGTGTTGGCGGTGTTTACTGTGATTGACTGCTGGTGTAGGAGGAGTTCACTGTGATTGACTGACAGTGTAGGAGGAGTTTACTGTGGTTAATTGACAATGCAGAAGGAGTTTGCTGTGATTGACAGTGTTGGCGGTGTTTACTGTGATTGACTGCTGGTATAGGAGGAGTTTACCGTGATTGACTGGCAGTGTAGGAGGAGTTTACTGTGATTCACTGACAGTCTAGGAGGAGTTTACTGTGATTGACTGACAGTGTAGAAGGGGGTTTAGTGTGATTGACTGACAGTGTAGAAGGAGTTTACTGTGATTGACTGACAGGGTAGGAGGTGTTGACTGATGGTGTAGGAAGAGTTTACTGTGATTGACAGTTTTGGCGGTGTTTACTGTGATTGTCTGCTGGTGTAGGAGGAGTTCGCTGTGATTGACTGACTGTGTAGAAGGGGGTTTACTGTGATTGACTGACAGTGTAGGAGGAGTTTACTGTGATTGACTGACAGTGTAGGAGGAGTTTACTGTGATTGACTGTGAGGAAGCTTTTAGAGGTGGATGTTTGGTTCCTTTCACCACCACTGTCAATGTTTCTCTAGAATGTCTCTGTACAGAAATGTGAAATGGTCTGTATAAATTTCTAAATGAAGCATCTGATGACACTGATAACACCTTTCTAGACAGCTGCTTCACAGTGGTGCATACTTTCAGCAGCTCATTAACATTCAGCATCAATCAGCATAGGAAGTGAAAGCTGCTGGGCGCTGTTCTTCTCTTTTTCCATCCTCTCGTTCTAAACTAAACAGCTGAAGCTCTGAAGTGAGAAAATATGAACAGCTGATCGTGGAGCTAAAGAAAGATGATATTACTTTTCTCAGTAAAAAGTTCCTGAGTGAAAGAATGATCAGAGAAAAGAACCTGGCTTCGGTTGCTAGATGGTTTGGCCTAGACAGAATTTCCCTGGACATTACCTAGAAGGCCGAATGTTGGGGAAATGTACCATATTCCAGTTGACTGCTTAAAGGGGAATTCCATTAATTCCTGTCATTCAGAGTGGGTTGGGTGTGAAATGCTCCGTTACATCGACAATGGGAGAGTCCATCTTGTTTACAGTGGTGGTGAATGGAACCAGAATGTTTTACCATCATTAACATTCAATAAACTCATCAACAAACATAACTAACACCAGATATTCAAGTCTAGTGTTCCAATATATGATTCTTTATCCTCTAATTTTTTATCCTCTGTTTTAGGCATCTTTATGCTGGAAATGACCCTGTACTTCAGTTAGAAGCACCACAAACTCGTAAACTTGTTAGCTTAGCCTAGCCTAGCAGGCTACATCTTAAAACACAACAGAACAACTTTCACCTCAGCTTTCTGTCACTCCGACACCAATCAGTGGACTTTCCTCTCGCTGGTATATGTTTTTATCATGAATACTTGTGATGACCAAACACCAGTCTGTCGAATCTGGTCTATACTGGGGTGTTTGGATCTCCTTAGCTATGCTAGCTAAGTTAGCAAGGGATAAAGGAGCATGCTAGCATTAGTTACAGCACCGAACACAACAGAATAGGGTTAATCCTGCTTTTCTGGCATGTTTGGTACCACACAAATATTAAAAAAGTAAATATATAAATAAATAAATAAATAAATAAGCCTCTGAGACTTTCTGCTTAACATTTAATTAATGTTAGCTTAACTATTACCTTGAGCTGATTGCTAACAATGATGCACAGTGCTTCTCTGCTAGCGAAGAAGGTAGTTTGAGGTTTTGTAAGCTTCAAACTGATTTCAGGACCCTTTCTGAGTTTGTCTCTTTCTTCCACCTCGCCCACATGACATACCACACCATTAATGGCAATGTGGCATCTGTACTGGCATATGTAAGACCTTTACGACCGTGTATCAGGAATAGCCTAGTGGTGTGATTACGCTGAGTTATGCTGTAACCTTATTAGCTCTGAGATAGCAGATGTGGCATAATAGTACATCTGTCATCTAACATGTTTATATGCTTCAGGATTGTCCAGAAACAGGGCTTGTTTTTATGTACTGAGCTAGAAGAATGCAGAAGTTCTAAGGAACGGAAGAGAATCTGAACGACTGAAGCACATTTTCATCATTTGACCAAAGAAATAAAAAAAAGAGGAAGTCAGAATAATAAACACGTGACGGACAGATGAACGCTGGGCTCAGACTACATGAGGAAAAAGACGCCAGAAAGCGTTCTTTGCGTGGCATACTGTTACAGAACCCGTTTTGGTTCCCTACAGAACCTCTTTTTTGTAAATGTAGGTGTGTAGGTTAAAGCACCTACAGATAACGTCGAGGGGTCTAGAAGAACCTTAAAACCAGCAAAGAAGCTTTACGTTGTGTGAGTGTTCTTTATACCATTAAAGGGCCCATACCATGGATAAAACAAGCTTCCCTCACTTTTTAGGAATAAACAAGTCTGAAGTGTGTATCAGTCATTACCCAGGTTATACTGTCTGTCTGTAAAAGTCATGCTGTGAAAAAGGCCTGTTTTGAACGGATTGTTTTTGTGATGTCACAATGAACTAACTAATTTACATCCAGTATAGCCACACCCACTATTATTAAAGTTCTAAGCCTTTGTTCAGACCAGCAGGCGACAGAGCGACAAGTAGCCAGTCACTTCCTATGGGAGTGTATGACTTGTGTCATTGATTTGGTGACCGAGCGCTAAGCGACAAATCGAGTTGAGATTTTCTTAAGTTTATGTAAATGAATTATGACACAGAGAAGCGACATTGTAAGCGATTGGCTCCAACAAAATTGTTTGGACCAATTGTAGACACGGGGGTCTGAGGTACCCCCAGCTTCTGCTCTCTGAACCTTTGGTTCCTACCAGTATTTGGTTGCAGTCCTCAGCAGAGTGGTGCAGTTTTCTCTGTTTATATAAGAAACGCATTTGTACATATACATTTGTAGAAAAATGAAGTGTAGCAGACAGTTGTGGACATTGTTGATGTCTCCGTTGAGTTAGGTCATTGAATAGCTTGGTTAGCCAGCATGCTAACCGGGCAACTAAGCTAGCGGTTAGGTTTACATACAGATTCCATACAAATATGCGCCTCCACAAATATTTATCTTTCTGGACCATGTACACCTGGCCTATATGGACACACCCACAAGAGACAAACTTGTCATCTGCTAGTGTGAACACAGGCTAAGGAGTGTTTCAGCTTTGAGTACTTTTCAACGCAGTGTTGATAATAGGAACCAGACGCCTGAAGAGTTCACTGGATATATAAACCCATGTATATGATTGTGTGTGTATGATTATATGAAGTGATGTGTATGATGTATACAATTTTCCATCAACAACATTCCCTATAAATACACGCATCATCAAAAGGGTAGTTGCACAAATAGCTGCACCCAGAAGGGATCAACCAACACGAATGAAACTTGGTGGGTAGGTTTGACATCATGACCGTGGCACTGTACCTGGCTCACCAGGATATTCAGCGAGCAGTGGTGTCCTCCATGAGTCATTCTGTTAGTGCAGCACCATTGGTGGATGGCTGCACCACATGGGACTACATGCTGTTATGACGGCTGTCCTTAACACCATGTCACCGTCCAAAGACTGCATGGAGTGACTCAGAATGGCACTGGGTCATCCTCAGTCTCGAGTCTCGCTTTTGTCTTGGTGGAGACAGCCAACGAATCCGTGTGTGGAGGCACCGTGCTCAGCAACAAGATGAACAGCATCTGCAGGAACTGTGTGAGGTTATTCAAGCTGCATGGAATGGATTATCACAGGACACCATTAGGAACCTCTACAGCTCCATACTGAACGTCTGGCATGTTGGGTTAGCAAACATGGCGGCCCGAGGCCATACTGAGAGACAGATCAGTAACTAAAATGTCGATGTGTGTTGTAGCCAAGGAGACCCCTGGTTCCCAACACCACCACCACAGTAAAGAGCATTTGAACCATTTCCCACCAAACCTCTCCAAATGACTCCATCTTAACCAGTACATTTAGGTGGAGTTCCCCTTTACAAGGCTCTTTACTGTCACACATGTTCACTGGTAAAAGCTGTTCTTCTATGGCATCACCCAAACACCTTTAAACCACACCTTTTCAGTCAAGGTCCTCTTATCTCCACTCGGAAAAACAGTCCTAAACAGGCTAATCTTAAGTAAACAAGATGTCTATGGTGGCCCGGCAGCCTAAAAAAGCCTCTTGGATAACTTTCTGATAACTGTTTGAATGAAACCATACTTCATAGACCCCTTATCACGTGGTTTACTAAGTGAAGAGTTCACGTAAGCCGGTTTTGGAAAGTTTGCACACTCTCTCATATGAAAACAGCGAGTCAGCGCGTCACCTTTAAGCCCTTTGGCGTCTCTCAAGACTACAGCTGACACAGAAAGAGGGCGGGCTGGAGCGGAGCTGGTGGGGGATGGGCTTCGCTCAGAGGCCTCAGAGCACACGGCAAACTTTTGGCAAGAGGCAATTCGGCCTGCTCTGACGCTCCTGCAGTGACATGTCATGTAGGTTCATGGCATGTGTCACGTTAACATGGGTTGCTTAACATGCTGAGATGACTAGCACCGGGTGGAAACGTCTGACCACACACGTCCTCGGTTCTTTACTGAATCATGAAATCTCAGACTTACATTGTACTTAAAGTCTCTTTTCTCAAAATTCCTGTATAATGAAACGGTTGAGATCTAAACAGAGCTGTTCAGAGAGGTCTGCTGTGAAACGCTCCAGTCTAGAGAGCCCAAATTTTTCACAGTGGTGGTGAATGCCTCTTAAACCTCCATCACAAGGACACAGTATATTCTAATCCCAAATCACTCATCATCAAAGTAATAGCTCCACCCAGAAGGAGGTGTGGGAGTGCGGTGCTGTTGGGAAGGAAGGTAAAGGTGACCAGGATCAATAACTGATGATAAATTTAGACTGATATGATCAATATTTATTGAGCTACACATACAGAAGTCTGTCTCTCAGTATGGCGTCGGGCCGCCGTGTTCGCCAACCCAACACGCCAGACGTCTCGGTATGGAGCTGTAGAGGTTCCTAATGGTGTCCTGTGATAATCCATCCCATGCAGCTTGAACATCCTCACACAGTTCCTGCAGATGGTGCGGTAGGGGTGGAGGTGGAGGGACACTAGGCCTTCTGGACGTGTGACAACAAACCATTCATCTTGATGCTGACCACGGTGCCTCCACACACGGATTCGTTGGGCGTCTCCACCAAGACTAAAGCGGGACTCATCACTGAAGATGACCCGCTGCCATTCTGAGTCACTCCATGACAGTCTGGTATGACACCACTGCAGTCTTTGTTGACGGTGATGTGGTGTTAAGGACAGTCATGGTAACGGTCTGTGTGCATGTAGTCCTGCGTGGTGCAGCCGTCTGCCAATGGTGCTGCACTAACAGGATGCTCATGGAGGACACCACTGCTCGCTGAATGTCCAGAATCGTAGCTGTTGGGTCAGTCAGGTACAGGGATAAGGCCTGTCCTTGTTGTCACATGCACGGCCGAGCGTGAAACTTGAATCATTAGCATGTCTCATGATGTCAAACCTACCCACCGAGTTTCATTCCTGGGGGTTGATTCCTTCTGGGCGCAGCTATGTACGCCACTATACTCTTGAGGATAAGTGTATGTGATGACCATGGGTGCCCCCCCATCACATATCCTGTATATATGCTGCACCGGTTGAGGTTTTTGATCAGAGCAGATGGATGAAGTGCGGGACTGAAGTGAAACCAACCGACGGGCGAATATAACAGATATGGTTCAGGATTAGCTCAGGCCCAGCGGCTAGCGCGCTGAGAATGTGGGCCTGCTCCCCTCCCCCCCGTCGGCCGCTTAAAGAAGCTCCGAGCAGGATTATTCGGCGCGATAATGATGTAAAGGGAGCACTCAATCCCAACTGACTCTCTCTCTCTCCCTACACCCCCACCATCCCTCTCTCTCTACTCTACCTCCCCTCCTCTCTCTTAATCGCTCTCAGGCGGATTCCCGTGCTTTCCATCCTGTCCCCCTCCTGCTAGCTCTCCTGTGGACTCTCTAACAATGGGGTTCCTCTACAGTGAACAATACCACCAAGCACCAGTGGAGAATCCCCCGCGTTTATGGTGCGGCCTCTTCCATTGCTAGGCCAGGTTGTGGATGTGAATCCCGGTAGAATTCTGATGGCAGCTTTTACCCTTGTGCAGTAGTCACTGCTGTACTGGATTAGATTACTGGATTGGCTGAGCCATCCCTAAACCCACACTTACAGTGTGTACACATAAGCTCCCTGGACGAAAACTGGGTCCCCTCTGTGATGTTCTGGGGGTTTTGACCTATGTGGAAATGGGTTCTTTGGTTGAGCTGACAGTATATGTGAACCACAGTGCCTACACTGAGCCGCTGGAACAGCCAGCATGCCCCCTTTGCTCATAATTTTACAGAGGACCAGAACATTCCTATCCCGGTATTCCAAGGTGACAGTTCTCACGTTCACAGGGTTGCAGGTGTGGCTGATTGGCATGATGCATATTCAGGAGCATTCATGGATCTGGACTGGCCTGCAAGATCTGTGGGACTACCTGGAACTGAACATTGATGTGGCTACATTCGGTCACCCGGTCACATGATGCTACACCCGGTCACATGATGCTACCAGGCTGTAACTGCTGGACCGTTTAAGGTGGAACTAGAAACATGAAAAAAAAAAAAAGAAATGGTAAAATGAAGCTGAATGTCAGCGCTAGAATGCTGCTGATGCACCATTTAAGGTGGAACGGAAAACTAGAATGTTCAAATAAGAGGCTAAATGTCATTGCTAGACTGTAACTGCTGCACCATTTAAGGTGGAACTGGAAATATGAACAAGAAGCGTGAGAGTAAGAAACTGAACGTCAGTGTCAGAGTGTAACTGCTGCACCATTTAAGGTGGAATGAAAAATCTAAACAAGACGTGTGCAAATAGGAAACTGAATATCAGCACCAGAGTATACCTGCTGCACCATTTAAGGTGGAACGGGAAATATGGACAAGAAGCGTGAGAGTAAGAAACTGAACGTCCTCACCAGTACATAACTTCTGCATCATTTAAGGTGGAACAGGAAATATGGACAAGAAGCGTGAGAGTAAGAAACTGAACGTCCTCACCAGTACATAACTTCTGCATCATTTAAGGTGGAACAGGAAATATGGACAAGAAGCGTGAGAGTAAGAAACTGAATGTCCTCACCAGCATGTAACTGCTGCACCATTTAAGGTGGAATGGAAAATCTAAAAAAGACGTGTGCAACTAGAAATCTTAATATCAGCACCAGAGTATAACTGCTGCACCATTTAAGGTGGAGCAGGAAATATGGACAAGAAGCATGAGAGTATGAAACTGAATGTCCTCACCAGTACATAACTGCTGCACCATTTAAGGTGGAATGGAAAATCTAAACAAGACGTGTGCAAATAGGAAACTGAATATCAGCGCCAGAGTATACCTGCTGCACCATTTAAAGTGGAACGGGAAACATGGACAAGAAGTGAGGTCAGTTTAAAGGACGTAGCACACTTGAGTCAACAAAGGAAGGAGATAAGCATGGAAAGTATTTGTGCGGTCACCAGTACTGAGTACAAATGGCCAATACCCACCACTGATGGGCGGTTCAGGTGATCTGTGATGGGATCTGTTGGATCTGTGAGCGTGCAGCTGTCTTTATAGGTGGCAGTAAATGAAATGTTGAACTGTTAAATTGGAATGAAGCTCTTGTTTGTTTATCAGGCGATCGTTTGATTGAATCTGCAGAAGGTGTTGGGTCTTGCAGTGAGGCTGAAGCCTTGAACGGAGTAGGAAACAAGTCATTCCTGTTTGAAAGGAGTCAGTTAGGCCGCACAAAGCACAGTGATAGAGCCAAACAGCACTGTACAATCTGCTGACTGGTTTTATGTAATGGGACCAGTTTTAACATGCCTGTGCTTTAATGCTGCCTCGGGGCCCACATGTTTATCTTCAGAGGGCCACGTATGAGGTTAGTGTATAATCTTCACATGATCATATTCCACCATTTCTGAATCTCGTACATCTAACCTCAATATGTCTGTGATTCTTTCACTGATGTACACTCATCGTCAACAGATCAGCTGCACCCAGAAGGAGGTGTGGGAGTGCAGTGGTGTTGGGAAGGAAGATAAAGGTGACCAGGATCAATAACTGATGATAAGTTTAGACTGATATGATCAATATTTATTGAGCTACACATACAGAAGTCTGTCTCTCAGTATGGTGGAGTCGGGTCGCCATGTTTGCTAACCCAACACGCCAGACGTCTCGGTATGGAGCTGTAGAGGTTCCTAATGGAGTCCTGTGATAATCCATCCCATGCAGCTTGAATATCCTCACACAGTTCCTGCAGATGGTGCGGTAGGGGTGGAGGTGGAGGGACACCAGGTCTTCTGGACGTGTGACAACAGACCGTTCATCTTGGTGCTGACCACGGTGCCTCCACACATGGATTCGTTGGGCGTCTCCACCAAGACTAAAGCGGGACTCGTCACTGAAGATGACCCGCTGCCATTCTGAGTCACTCCATGACAGTCTGGTACGACACCACTGCAGTCCTTGGTGACGGTGACGTGGTGTTAAGGACAGTCGTGGTAACGGTCGGTGTGCATGTAGACCTGCGTGGTGCAGCCGTCTGCCACTGGTGCTGCACTAACAGGATGACTCGGGGAGGACACCACTGCTCGCTGAATGTCCGCCATTGTGGCTGTTGGGTCAGTCAGGTACAGAGATGAGGCCCGTCCTTGCTTACGTCACATGTGCGGTCGAGCGCTTGAGTCATTCGCATGTCTAACAACGTAAAACCAACCCACCAAGTTTCATTCCAGTTGGTTGAATCCTACTAGGTGGAACGGATTTCCATAACATGAGTCCCTTAACACCCTAGATTCCAGAGGGAACGCCGGATGGGTGTCTACAAACTTTTGGACGGTGTATCCATGCTAGACATTTCAGTGACCTAGATGACCTAAAGCATTCACAGATTTGCTGTCAGTCTTTTACGTCTGCCATCAACTTTCACATTGCTGAAATCGTTGTTTGTTGTATTACTGGGCAGGAGATCCACCTGTTACTCTTTCACTCATGTCTCGCTTCTGCCTACAGCCAACAGGCAGATGACAAATCTGAACCATGATCACACTAAGCACAGCTGGTTACACCCATCCAGCACAACACCCCCTTAGTAACTGCTGAAGCATTCAGGCTAAACAGGGACTCGGCCTGTGGCCAGCAGTCTGAACTATGTGTCCAAAAGTTTGTGGACACCAGAGTTTCTCCTGAGGGCATTACAGGGGAGTTTGTGTCTCCTTTACTGCAGTGGGAACGCTCTACACTAGATGTTAGAACATTGCTGTGAGGATTTGACTGAGTATTTGTGAGGTCAGGTGCTGACATTGAACATTGCTGTGAGGATATGATTGAGAATTACTGAGGTTCAGTACTAATGTTGAACATTGCTGTGGGGACTTGATTGAACACTAGTGAGATTAAGTACTGATGGTGGAACATTGCCGTAAGGATTTGATTGAGCACTACAGAGGTCAGGTACTGATACTGAACATTGATGTGAGGATTGCACTGAACACTGGTGAGGTCAAGTACTGATGTTGGTACACTGCTGTGAGAGTGTGATTGAGCATCAGTGAAGTTGAATACTATTGTTGGAACATTGCTGTGGGGATTTGATTGAGCACTAGTGAGCTCAAGTACTGATGTTGGAACATTGCTGTGAGGATTTGATTGAGCATTAGTGAGGTCAGGTACCGATGCTGAAACATTGCTGTGAGGATTTGACTGAACACTGGTGAGGCCAAGTACTGATGTTGAAACATTGCTGTGAGAGTGTGACTGAGCATCAGTGAAGTTGAATACTGTTGTTGGAACATTGCTGTGGGGATTTGATTGAGCACTAGTGAGCTCAGGTACTGATGTTGGAACATTGCTGTGAGGATTTGATTGAGCACTAGTGAGCTCAGGTACTGATGTTGGAACATTGCTGTGAGGATTTGATTGAGCACTAGTGAGCCCAAGTACTGGTGTCGGAACATTGCTGTGAGGATTTGATTGAGTGTTAGTAAGGTCAGGTACTGGTGTTGGAACATTGCTGTGAGAATTTCATTAAATGTTTGTGAGATCAGGTATAGATT